>JAWNOM010000216.1:0-152984 GCA_035045965.1 Drosophila aldrichi | reverse complement strand
TTGTTGTTGTTGTTGTTGATTTGTTGAAGCCAGCCAGCCAGCCAGCCAGCCAACAACAACAATGAGAACATTTTGAGCGCGTGCTTCGTGTTAAATGCAAAAGGGGAACAACATCGACCTCAGCGCGATGTCGACGTCGATGTCGTTGTCGATGTCGACATTGTTGTTATTGTTGTGGTATTGCTGGTGGTGGCCACCATTTTGAGTCTAGCTCTCTCTCTGCCAGCGGGTCTCTGACAGACTGGCCAAACTAACTGACTGACAAGCAGCCGTCTCGTGCTAGCTGCAAGAAAATCAACCCCCAGCATTGCATACAGCGGGCGACGACAGAGGTTGATGCTATTGTTGTTGTTGTTGTTGTTGCTGCTGTTGTGGAGCAGCGCAGTGCACATCAAGGCTGCGATGGCACAGAATGCATATGAATTACTGCACACACACACACATGCACATGCATTGAGAGCCGCTCTCGCTAGATAGTCGTTGTTATGCTCTTTTACTCTCCCTCTCAGTGCTCACACGCCGACGCCGCCTGCCGTTGTGAGAGCACGGCCCACACACGCACACAATTTCTAAGCAGCGAACGCTCTCCCATGGCGCATTGAGCAAGCGTGAGTGCGAGTGCGAGTGTGAGTATTGGTGTGAGTGTGAGTGCGACGTCTTATCCAACTTGAAACGACTCAGCTCGATGGGAATCGACTCGACTCGACGCGACGCAACGCGACTCGACTCGACTCGACTCTCACGCGTCAGCTGAACTGCGAGGCATTTTAGTCCTTTCGCAAACGTCGTCAGCGTCGTGTGTATATGTCTTGGTCGCTGTTGTTGCTCTGCTCTCAGACTCTGACTCGATTTACCGTTGAAATTACGATTGAGATTGCGATTCTCAATTACCAGTCCGTGTGATAAGTGCCGTGTTTTGTTTTCGCAATTGTGTGCGCTCCAACACGTGTGTGTGTGTGTGTGTGAGTGTGTAAGAGAGTGTGGTGTGGGTGTGTGTGTTGGTCTCAGTGTCAGTGTCGATGTCGGTGTGACGGGCAGCCAAGCGAATTCAATTACAATTACAATTACAATTAGTGTAATTATGGCAGCCACTTGAAGAGTGAGCAAAGCGAAGCGAAGGCAACGGCCAACGTTTAACGTGCAATGTGCATTGTGCTACGTGCAACGTGCAACGAGAGGGTGCCCGCAGAATTTTGAGATTGCGATTGGATGCGACAAAACGTAATCAGCATCAATTCGTTGAACGCAACAGAACGTGTAGTCAAGTGCAAATATTTCAATAAGGAAATTGCAAACCCCAGACAAGCATCCGACCAACCCACATCATCCAAACCACCAGCCAGTGCAGCAAACCCACCCACCAAACAGCCAGCCGGCCGCCCCAAAACCGACTCGTTCCCCAGTTGAGTTTCAGTGCAGTTTTCAAGATTTCCCGTTAACCTTTTTCGCCATAAAGAAAGCGGCAAAGTTTTCGTTCTCTTGGTGTGTTTTTGTGTGTGTGTGTGCGTGTATATGGGTGCATGAGTGTGCTGTCGCGGACTCACACTCTCCAACATCCTTCTCCTCGCACTCTGAACCATCGACGTCGTCGCGTAGTCAAGCAAAAGTTTCTGGCGAGGAATTTAAATTGGAAAAGTAAAATGAAAAGAAAAGCGCTCGAGTAAAAGTTAAACAAAGTGCAAAGTAAATATTAAATTAAAAAAAAAAAATTAAAAAAAGTAAAAAAAATAACACAAAAACAAAACAAGAAAAAAAAAAAAAACGAAATAAGAAACGAAATTCGTGCATCCAGGGCATAGAGGACTCTGCGGGGCTAGCCAACTGGAAGGAGCAGCAGCAACAGCAGAGACGCAAGGAAGGACTTGCTGCCTTCATTAATGCATTTGCCGAGCCACGCTGGAGGCCAAGTAAATCTCAACCTTTTGCACGCCGCTCCGCAGCATCATTTATAAAGCGCTTTATACTCACTCTCCGCCACTCTCTGTCTCGCGCTCGCGCTCTATCTCTCTCGCTCACACTTACGCGCTGCGCTTTATCTCTGTGCTTGGTGTTTTATTATTCCGTTTTCTTGGATTAACTCAATTTGTTGTGCCGCGCAGCGTCGCGTCGCATCGCATCGCATCGTTTCGCGCTGCTCGTGAAAAATCGCAACACAAGTGGCAACCAACAACAACAACAACTCCAATTACAACAACAACAACCACCTGAAGCAGGAGCAGGAGGAGGTGCAGGCAGTGTAGCAACCAACAGCAATAGCTGCTGGAACGCAACGAAGAGTTTGGCCACCATTTCGCATAGTGCTGCAATCCAATACAGGCAGACAGACACACACACACAAACACATACACATACACGCACACACACACACGCAGGGAAGCAGCGCAGCTCCAACGAGCATCCACACTGCATTCCCATCCAGATTCGGCGTGTCAGTGTGTGTGTGTGTGTGTCAGAGTGCGTGTGCGTGTGAGTGTGAGTGTGAGTGTGAGTGTGTGTGTAAGTGAACGGGCACCGTTTGCTTTGCTTTTACCTTGTTTGGATTATAACCCATAATAAATGATGGAA
Source organism: Drosophila aldrichi (assembly GCA_035045965.1). Taxonomy (NCBI): domain Eukaryota; kingdom Metazoa; phylum Arthropoda; class Insecta; order Diptera; family Drosophilidae; genus Drosophila; species Drosophila aldrichi. The sequence continues at coordinate 150,419 of JAWNOM010000216.1, read as the reverse complement.
TGGCTACCAAGAGGATTACCCAGCATTCATGCACCGATACCGATTTGTGGTGAGTCGTTGGTAAAGTTTGTCGTCTCGTTACGCCCATCGTCCCCCCCAAAAGCCAGACATCAACTAAAGGCATCGGAATAACGGATATTCAATATAAGCCTATCATATATAGACGATACACAACTATCAAATGTTTAGAAATGGATTATGAAGCGTTCCTTATTGAGTTCTTATAAAAAAAGAATTTGATTCAAATATGATCTAAAGTGATATACCATAATATCGTAATTGAAATTGAATTGAATTACCTCCAAATGGATTATTAGTTCTTCTCTATTGATTTACTCCTTTTACTTGCCTTTATTGGATTACCTTGAAATGATATCATGAGACATAATAACGAAAGTCAGTTATAGCAAAATCGTAAAATTGAAACCAAGAAATTGTATAATATAAAGTAGACCTATTTGGGTTTTTATTGCCTCGTTTATCAGGCAAAAACAAATGAGTTGAGCTCAGTTAATAAACTGATGAATTTTTCTGCTGTATATCGAGGCACTTAAATACTTTTAGCATAAAACTCTTGTTTATTATGATATATATCATCAAAGATAATATGTATAGTTGCCCTGAACTCTGTGGCATGTCTCGGGAAACTTATCTGAGATACATCAGCGGCCATTCCACGTTTGTGTTGACAACGAGCTGACAACACTTCAATGGAGCATTCCACAAAACGCTTTGTTCAATCGCCACACTGTCTAAACAAGCAATAAAATTTCCGACAGCCTCTATAAAAACACTCGACGCCAAATGCTTGGCACTAATTGTCTCTCACTCGAACGAACGAATCCAAAAATATGCCTGCGCTTGGTGCCCGGGGGTGGGTGGCTCAGCCAACGAGGGAGACGAGTCTATAAAATTAGGCATCGGTGTAGGAGAAGCTATATAAGCTGTAGGCTATGAGAAACAGCGGGGCCATCAATAAGTTATTTTAATTCTCATTTATTTATTTTGACATCAAGCCCAGCAGGCAATTAAATGTCAACACGCACAGTTGCAGCTCCAGCTCCAGCTCCAGCCTGGGGGCTATTGGTTATGTGATCCACTCTGCGGTAGCTGAAAAAATCAAACTTGGGAATTACGAATTCAGATCTGGGTCTCCACAGAATTTTAAAGTTTCGATGTATCGTTGTTGTGAGGCAAATTGTAATTTCCCTTAAATGTTTTTCGTGCCTTGGAATTAATTTCGTTGCGTGATGCGTGTGCACGAGGGTAGCTGGATCAACGTAGGCAAACTGAGGGAGAGCGGGAATTGGGATCGTATGGGATCGCATCACTTCAAGGCAAACAAACAAAAACCTAATGCGCACGGGTCGTAAAGCGGTCGACGCGAGCGACCGAGAGGCGAGAATTGATTAATTTGTTAGTTGTTCTGGGCAACAGCTGATGGGGAAATGTCAGATGGAAGCAGAATGAAGGGAATGTTGGAAGGAGAGGGGTGGCAGGGGGCAGGGTGCAACAACAATAGTAGCAGTGGCAGCAGCAGCTACTGAATTATTTTTCTTGGCTGCTTTGCCAGCTGTTGCAAGAACTCTTCGCATTTCTGTTTGTTTTCCCAACGATTTCCGCTGTTCCATTATCCATCGTGTACACCCACTGTTTTTATTACGATATATACGATATTTACGTAAACTCTCGCATGCCTTAGTTAAAAGGTATTCCAAAAAAACTTTTTGACACAAGACTTTTATTTTAGTTTGTGTACATTAAATTGAATTCATAGTCAGACAGCTGTCTTTTTATTAGTGGTTGTGATCAGTGGAATATAATTATATATTCATATCTATCAGCTAACGGTTGCTTAAGTATTGGGAATATATCGCTTACGTTTAGTTATAGATAGTAAAGTTTTTCTGAAAACTGTAGGGAATACAGAAACAATACAAAAATATATATTTTTATATAAAGTGAATGTACAGAGTTTATATTGCTGTTATTCCTGTAGGGCTATGACATATATAGGCCAAGGAAAGTCTATGATAGAAGATATTGCTGTATATCGAATCATATATAATTATTATTAATTGCAAGAAAAATATAAGGGCAAAGAAAGGAGATTAAACTCCTTCTTATAAATAAAAAATAGCGAGTATTTCCTTTAACTAGATAATAAAGTAAATATTTAGGAACTGTAAAGTCTAAGCAATCTCTGTCTTTATCATTCCCTAATCATAGCTAAATAATCGCATAAAATCCGATAAGTCGATTCCATGACATTTGCAGTCCCATGTCTAAAGGCATTTCGGACTTGACATGCCCATTCCATTCGTCCTATGGCATAATTATCGCGCTCTAATCGCATAAACGAAATAAATTCATCTGACTTTTCGATGAACTGCTAAAAGTCTTGCTCGTGGCTTTGGGCGATTCGGTTGTGTGTCTAAATATGGCAAATGATTGAATGACTGTGGAATTATTTTATTTGGATTTGCATACCTAATCATTTAATTATCGGCTTTGTGCTGCAAAAGTCATTTAAAATTGAAACAAATGTGTTTTGTTTTGTATGCCAGCTGCATGAGAGCTGTGTCGTGTCCTGCCCCACTGGATTCCTGCTCTCGTCTCGACTCCTGTCAAATAAACAATTGTAATTCATTTGCTCGTCAATGTAAATATGCAAAAGCAGCAGCAGCAGCAGCTACATAAATAAATTTCACTATTTATGTTATTTTATTCGGCAATTGAATTAAATGTGAGCAAACGAACGGACGACCGCCGGACTGCCGCCCGTCCGTCCGCCCGCATAAACAAGCAAATACTCTCGTGTGTTTAGTTAGGGCAGCGCATAATTTATTTATGCTCTTATCGTTGACGTTCAAATTTTCGCATTCCGGGCCACATTTAATCGAATACGAATGCCCAGGGACGTGTCAGCTATTAAATGTCTGTCAAATAATCAATTTCGTTTTTTTATGGCCACGGGCGCATCACAAAATATTCTAGACAAACAGATTTTCGACACGCGTCCATACGAAGTGCCATAAGAAGTGCCAAGTTATGGGAGTTAAGCTAGCCTAGATGACTTTATGGTATCTCTCTGTCTTAATGCGTCTCCTGAACTCGCTTTCTTGCTATATCTCTGCCAGGCTCACTCTCTGCTTCTACAATACATATATATCTCCCTCTTGCTCCATCTCCATATATATTGGATCTGCTGGAACTCACTTTCGGCAGTTCTATATTTTCTGCTAGGTTCTTTGTTTCCATTCCCGTACCTCTCTGTCTTCCCCTCTCTTTGACTCCATCTCTATCTATCTATCTGCATCTCTCTCTCTCTCTCTCTCTCTCTCTCTCTCTCTCTCTCTGTGTATCTCTCTCTGACTTTCTGTCTTATATATGTCACTCTCTCTGCCTTAAAATCTCTTCATCTCTGTCTTCATATCTTCCTTCCAAGCGCCCTCTTTATTGATCTCTCTTTTTCTCTCCCTTTCGCTCTCTCTCTCTCTCTCTTTTGCTCTCTCTCTCTCTGTCTCTCTCTCTCTCTCTCTCTCTCTCTCTCTCTCTCTCTCTCTGTATCTCTCTCTCTTTTTCTGTCTATCTTTTACCATCACACTCTCATCTCTCAGACTTCAGGTGTTAAGAGGTAAATTTTATGGATTTCTATTCGCAGATATTTCACTCCTTTAACAAAAGTTGACTATCAGATATTTATGTGTAGCTAGCAGACGGAATCTCTTCTTCTCGCCCGACATTGAATTAATATTTACCTAGCCTGGGCCATAAACGCTGTGAAAATCGCATGTAAATGATAATAATTTGTGTAAACATCGTGAGAGCATGTGCGAGCATTTAAGAGCAGCTTTGTTCAAGGAACCTCCTGCCACATGGGTCCCAGGCGCCTTGAAACAGCAAACAAACCGACAAGTTACAAGTAAACAGAAACACTTATATTTGTATGCTCTATTGAAGTACTTGTTGGGATTCCTTTTCATTATATATTACGAGCTAATCAATTTGAAAAGAAGAAAATAGAAAAGTTAATAATTCAATCATAGCATGCCAGTTGAAAAGTCTCTGATATCTTGGGATCAAATTGATATGGGAAGAAAATTCTATTTTAATTATATAGAACTTGTTAATCAAAGTATAATGGCGTTAATAATATTAATTAGCTTTAATGTAGGGGAAGTTAATTAAATAAATTGTTTATATATGATTTTCGATTACAGAAACTCAAATTCTCAATTTAGTTTGAGGAGAGTTAATTTCGTAAATCTTATATTATTTGAATCCGTATTTAGCCTCCATAATATTCCTAAGAACTTTAAAATCAGAATAATCGTTGACTGAAAGCTTCGAGAGGCTTTAAAGTAAATTCCAATTATTGTAAATATCAAATGCTAATATTCATTTCTTATGTTTATTTACATATATCAAAGTGGAAACTTACTAAAAATATAATCGATCTATACATTTCACTGCAATGCATAATAACAATAAACATTTGTATGGCTTTGATATGGAACGATTTAACAGAATTAAAGTGATATCCCATTGAAATACGACGAGTGTAATTAGCAAGTAGTAAAATCGCATTAAACAAGTTGCAATAGCTCAACGACAACAACAACGAACAATGTGTTTGTGCTGAGCAGCGATTACAATAAACTGTTCGCAGGAGGAGGAGGAGGAGGACCAGGAGGAGGAGGAACTGGTTCTAATCCCGAAGTGCCACAAACACTCAGCGTACTTAAAAACATAGACGACTGTGCAGACATAGCAATGTACATATATATATCGTACAGCATCTTTAACTATCTCTACGAATGTCTCTGTGCTACTCTCGCAGGCTATTCAATTAAAATGTCAGCTCCGAGTTGTCGCAACAATGTTGCAGACCAGAAATAGAAATGTGAGTGAGAGGATGAGGAGGAGCATGAGTATGAGGTTGAGGTTGAGGTTGAGCAATGGGATACGAATGAGGATGAGTAACTGACAGCTGTTTGCCTTAACTGCTAGCTGTCTCTCCCTCTCTCAAGAATTTGAACTGAAAATTAATGTAGAGGATTGTCTACTTGGCGCACACACGCAAGGACCTATTCACAGACGTGACGTGGCAATTGTGCGTAAGCCGTCGAGCCGACATTTACAATATCATCAGCTACCTACATACCTACCTAGCTGATGTTGTTGTTGTTGTTGTTACTGTCATTTGCATGATTTTTAACATACTGCGCCCAGGCAGCCCAGAGGCTGGTCGAGTGAGTAAAATTTGTATGCCAATTACTTAAGCAGCAAACAGAGCTGCCAATCGACCCAAAGGACAAGACAAGTGACCGACCAGGCCGACCCAAGTAAACGATGAACCTCCCTCCCCCTGCTCCCTAAAGTTTCTATTGCTGCTGCTGCTGCTGCTGTTGCTGTTGGCTTGCTAAAGGGTCAGAGTCATTAACATGCTGTTGTCGTTGCTGTTCATAGCAGCATTTAGGGGCGACATCTGCACCTTTCTGTGCGGCACTCTGACGTCGCGCCGCGTGGACAGTAGGAGACAAGGAGGCAAAGCGTTAGAGGCGGGCGACAGTTTTGACACCAAAAGCCAGCCAGCCAGCTAGCCACGCCCAGCTATGATGTGGGGGTAGACAGCCAGCCGCAGAGCATGTCTCTCTGTGCTTGTGGCAGGACTCGTTTGGACAAGGACATGCACACACACACACATGAAGCCGAATTTAATACAGCATAAAATAGCATTTGATAAAATCGCTGTTTGCTTATGGAAATTTTTGACTGCAGCTTTCTCGTTTACTCGTTTGCCAAAAAAAATGAAAAAACAAAAAAAAAAAAACGAACAGATTTTCAAAAGTTTTCATTTTGTGGCTTGAAGTTTTTGTCAGCTTAATGTTGACACACACACACAAACACACACACATATGTGAGGAGATGGAGTCTGGCCATGCCCTTGTGGACTTGGAGTTCGTTTCACTTAACCTCTCTTTTTTTTTGTGGTAACTCCAATTGGTATACCCTGTATACCGTCTGCTTGTCCTGCGTACTGAACCAGAAAGAATATGTGCACATCGATGGACGTCCAAAAAGTTTACACTGTTTGAACTTTGGTTACTTTGGCTGTTGAAACTTTCAATTCCCCAAAAGTTTTGCAAGTATTGTCTGGCGCGCTAGGTGTTTGTGTTTGTATGTGTGTGTTCTGGTCAAGCCAACTAATTTGTGAGTGAATTCGACTGGCTTACAAAGTAGAAAGTTAACAAACAGCAAAGTTTAGTATTTGCTTTGCATTCATTCATTTCGCACAAGAGTCGCTCTTGTAAATCAATTAAAACGGAGTTGAGACCTTAATCGCAGCACTTAAGCAAGTCAAAGAGAGAGAGAGTGAGTGGGAGAGAGAGCTATTAATGGAGTTTACAATTAGTTTCTATATAGGTGTCTTACACAGATTATGATCTGCAAAATGAATGAAATCTAGCAACATATTTCATAGTTCTCTTTGTGATATACTCTAAATATTTGATTAGGAGTATTGCAATGCCTGCCAGGCTCTACTTTTACTTGAGCTAATCATCAGCCTGCTTGTGGCCGTAATACGATTTGCATAAGCTGCCTTCGTCGGGATATTGTAAACATCATATACCAGAAATGCTGTTAAGTTGCAGTGCAGCATCCACTCGGTCTTCTAGTTAGTGTGAAGTGTGTGTGTTCTGGGCGGGGATTTGGATAATAAGCATGATGAGCCAGGAGACAGACAGACTGATGCGAGTATTAAAACTTAATTTAAAAACCATTACATTTATATTTGCATGCGAGACAAAGCCACCTAGTGAATGCAGATGCTGCAGATGCTGGTTGCAAGTCCTCTCGAGGCGTCACTTTACGCAACTGTACAAACAGTTGCACAAATAATAAAGAGCGCTCCCAAGCTGGCTGGGTGGGGTTTGTTCTTGAGCAGGGCACTTTTAAGAGCGAAAAACACATTTTTGCACTTTTATAGCGCAACATCTTTTGTGCGCTGCGTCCACTGCTCCGCCTCGCTCGGGCAAACAAAGTCCCCGTCACAGGACACTCGCACAATAGCAGACAGTCATCCAGCTACTGGCTGGCGGTGGCAATGGCGGCTGCCTTTAATAAACCCACTTTATTGTTTAGAGCCCAAATAAAATAATCCCCTTAAATGATGCCTTCGCATAATAGACGCCTGCTGCTTATTTTACTGCCGCTGCCTCTACCTCGGCGTCTGTGGTGTCTGCTCCCTCTCCTTATATCCTTGTTCGTGCCTGTTGTCGTCCTTGCCAATTCGTGCCAAGTTTCTGCTTTGTTGCGCTCTCAGCACAGTGGTCTACAAATTTATTTTTTCTCTATTTTTTTTTAACAATTTTTATTTGAATTATAATAAAATATTGAAGTATTAAATGTTTACAATTATTATTATTAAATTGCTTATATATATATTTTTTTTTTGTAAATACTTTTTTGTGTAATATAATTTAAAGATAAAATATATCATTTTTATTAATTTCTAATTGCTAAAAAAAAAATTACGAATATTTTTTTTTATTTTATTTTATTTAATTTTTTTTTTTTTTTTTTTATACCCTGAACCCATTTTCAATGGGAAATCAGGGTATAATGGTTTTGTTGAAATATAAGTAACAGGCAAAAGGAGACGTAGCAGACCCCACAAAGAATATATTTTCTTGATCAGGATGACGAGCTGAGTCAATTTAGTACTATTCGTCTGTCTATTTCTTCTAAGTATTCCCTCTACATATTTCTTCCAAGTATTTCCACTTTCTTCTAAGTATTTCTTCCACTTATTTCATTTACGTAATTCCTCTACGTCTTTAATGCTAAGCTGATCGATCACACACTCACCTTCACTTCGTTGCGCTGACCCCCACCAGGCCTGGACGACTGAAGAAATGCTGCAGCTGCTGCCCTTTATATACGTAAAGCCACTTTTACTCAAGCACTGTCTCTCTCTCAAATGTGAAGCCCGACGGCAGGTGGCGCTCGTTGCAGTTGACATTCAAGTGAGCAATGGGAACGCTCTCTGCTGCTGTGAGCATTCTAGCTTCGTTTTACACATACACATACCAAAAGAGAGCTGCTGCCCACACATAGACAGCTCTAATGAGCTTTCGCTCATTACCTCTCCTTGCTTTTACTTTTACTCAAGCACTGTCTCTCTCGTTACAGTCGAGCTTCAAGTGACCAATGGGAACGCTCTCTTTCGCTGTGAGCATTCTAGCTTCGTTTTACCTGCTACACACACATACACACACACTTCTTCTCCTCTTGCTTTTACTTTTACTCAAGTACGGTCTCTCTCAAATGTTGAAAGACGCGAAGAATTATTGAAATATCAGTTCTCGGAAGGGTTCTGGGGATTTCCTAGTCGAGCAGTCTCGACTAGAGCTTTCTTACTTGTTTTTTTTTGTGAGAGTTGCAAATATTATTTTATACTTTATAATACACATAATATTTTTTTGTAAAACAGATCTGAAATTACCCTATAATATACATATATATATTGTTTTTGTCAACTATTTTGCTGTACGTGTACCACTGTGCGTAATATGCACAGCCAAGGGTCTTGTTGCGGGTCCGGGTCTGTGTCCGGACTGAGCTCAGGCGTTTGCGTTAGCGTCACTAATGATGATGATTTTGTGGTAAAACGTTGTGTTTGTGCTAATCGGGACAATATTATGCGGCAGTAAAAAGTAAATGACTCAAGACAAGACAAGCCAAGGCAGGCAGCGAGGCGGGCAGACAAACGGACGGACGGACGGACAGGGTAGAGAGACAAAGGCACAGACACAGTGAAAGAGACATGGGCAGGACGAAAACGAAACGAGCAGAGCAGAGAAAAGATAGAAGGAACGAGCATGAAGTGTAAGCACACGGCAGCTGGCAGTCAATGGTAGAGGCGAAACAGAAACGCCTTTCACTGCTAAAGATAAAGAGCAGCGGCAACAAAGGCGGCGACTGCGGTAAGCCAAGGAAAAGGCAGGCAGGCAGGCAACGAATCCAAATCCGAATCCGATGCCGAAGCCGTTGCCGTAGCCGTAGCCGAGGCTGAAGCTGAAGCTGAAGCCGGTGGCAGATGGAGACGTAGATGTAGCCACAACGTGGCGATTGCTGTGCCTCGAGAGCGCAAAGGATAAACGATTGAGGGCAGAGGGTGTTGGCTGGCAAGAGGGCTCAAAGGACGACAACCCATAAGGGTCGTCCTGGCACTCGCACTCGCACTCTCCAACTCGATCTCGTTCGCTTTCTCGACTCTAGGCGACGCGACTCGCTGCGTCTTGCTGACTGCTTGGCTGACTAATGCGAAAAATACGTAATTGCGCATAAATACGGGATTAACAAAGTGCTCGTCGTCTGTTGGTTGTCGCCTTTAGCTTGGGCTTTGGCTTTCCGAGAGAGAGAGAGAGAGACTGCGTACCCTTCGGTCTGGTATGCTGAATGCTGAATGTTGGATTCGCAAGAAAATTAGGCATTACAATGTGCATAAAAGGCTGCGAATGCTGATACGGTTACTGCTGGCGGCGTCAGCCTGTGTGGTCATAAAAGGGAAACCAATTCGATGCCAGAAATCCTGTGAAGCATTTGCAGGGATTTGCGGAATTAGTTAGGCACAAATTCAGTCTTGGACGTGGATTCGAATATGGGTTTCTGGTTTCGGGTTTCTCGGTTTCGGTTTAGGTTTAGGTTTATGTTTCGCACTCATTGGGCCTATTAAGGGTGAAACAGCCCTGGCAATCCATCACGAACTACGAGCCCAAACCACTATTAATTCGAACAGCATGTTTTTTTCACAGTGCGCAATGTTTAACACACTATTCTGTCAATACTACTAAAGATAACACATACCAATGCGTTTCGTCTTAAAGAGAATTTTATTCTCTTCACGATGAAAAAAAAATTGTTGCTCTATTTCCAACAGCAACAAAAATATGAGTAATTTACTAAAACGCTTGGCTTATGAGATAAGAAAAAATTGACCACTATTAATTCGAACGCTGCCTAATGTGATTTTCTATCATACTTAAAACAATAATTTAATTAATATTCAAATTGTGTTACGTCGCTATGGCCTGCATTACGCATTTAACTCATTTTAGAATTGATTTTAAAAAATTTTTGCAATGCTCTTGAGAAATTGAGTCCCACATCTCTTGCAATTCGATTTTCAAGTCAGAAATGTTCATTTTTGCTTCATTTCGAAGCTTGCTCTTTAATGATGGCTAATGCCACCAAATATTCTCAGTTGGGCTTAGTCTATGCTAATTAATGGCCAATCTAAAACCTCCACTTGATTCCAGCCATTTTTGGTGCGTTTGGCTGTGCACATGATGCTCCGCCGTGCTGAAAAGTTTTGGTTCTGGTATTGATGTCCGCAAATTACATTTTAAAATATGAATGTATTTTTCAGCATTAACCGTCCTTTCAATGAAATGAAGCTTTCCTTATCCTTTGGCACACATACATCCCCATACCATAGTGCTCGCAGGAAACTTTACTCTTTGAGGCAGTATTGAGGGTATGTTTCTGCACTCTTACGAATGACACGTTTTCTCGTATCGCCGACACTAACATCAAATTTTGCTCCATCGCTAAGTGTGATGGTATCCCATTGCCTTTGAGTCCAAGACATCCTTTCCCGAGCCCATTGCAAGCGTTTCTTTTTTGAGGAAGCGCAAGCAAAGGTGTTTCCTTGGCCCACTAGTAAGATAAGTTATTGGGTACGATGCATAGGTAATAACAAAACATACTTTATAAAAACCATATCCAATATTTTTAAAATGCAATCGCGTCCTTTTTTGCTTGACAGCTTTGGAAATTTCCTGCGACCACTTAGAAGCCAAATTTCTTAAAGATTGGCGACGATCAGCCTTAACAATTTTGGCTAGTTGTCTTTTGTCCCGGGGTGTTATTGCTGATGTTCGGCCTCTATTCGCAATGCTCACATCAATATTCCCAATTTTTTTTTTAAATTTGTATCACCCCACGCATAAACGATTTAGACAAATTTAATTGCTTAGTGATCTCTTTAAGATTTAAAATAACCTCTAAGCAAAACTCTGATTTCGTTGCAAATAGGCGTACCACGTACCATGGTGGTTGCATCGTTGCATCTGCAGCAATTTTTAAATTTTTGCCACTGTATTGCGATATTATTCGCAGACTATAATTAGATAGTTATTCTGTTTCATTGGTCGCTTTTTTTCGCTTTTATTTTGAGATAAAGGTAAGCTTACGCAGCGTTCGAATTTATAGTGGTCAATTTTTTCTTATCTCATAAGCCAAGCGTTTTAGTAAATTACTCATATTTTTGTTGTTTTTGGAAATAGAGCAACAATTTTTTTTTTCATCGTGAAGAGAATAAAATTCTCTTTAAGACGAAACGTATTGGTATGTGTTATCTTTAGTAGTATTGACAGAAGAGTGTGTTAAACATTACGCACTGTGAAAAAAACATGCTGTTCGAATTAATAGTGGTTTGGGCTCGTATACCCAAAGGGATTAAACAGATTTCTGCCGGACAATTGAGTTTAGTCTTGAGTTAAGTTGCCTTCGCTCCGCTTAAAGACCTTAACAAATGCAGTAAACTAAACCATTGTGGTTGCAGATTATATAATATATTGTATTTATTTACCGTATAATCCAGATTACAGTGAAAAGTTATATTTAACCTATTCAAGATGAAAACATTTAATTTGATTTGTTAATATATTTTAAATGCTAATTACCTTTATCCACCTCATTTATCATTTCAGGTGAGTTCCCATTGCAATTAACTGTGTTAAGATACGTATACAAATGGCGGCTACTGTAAGTATTTTCTATTATAAGTTGGCTGAGGCTGAAAGGATTTTAAGGGGCTAAACCAAAAGCAATTGGCTGACAAAAAGAGAGCTATTAACGTTTCTCCCATGGCTCGACCCTTATGTCTCGCTATTAATCAAATACTGGGTGAACGAAAAAAAAAAAAAGATAAAATAAGGGAAGAGTTAAACTCTAAGCTGATCAGGATAAGAGAAGTGAGTAAGCCGAAGGACATGCTTAGCTCAGTTAAAACAAGAGCCAAAGCGGAAAGCAAAACAAAAGCGTATCTAAGGGCAATGCAGGTTATCCAGAGACTCGAATTCCAGCTCAGCCACTTCACACATACACGCACGCACACACATACACTGGGAATAAATAGAGTAGATACGGCTACAGATGCACACTGGCGCTGTTGGTCTCAAGGACTTCAGCTGCAAGCCAACTCCCAGTTGAGTTTTTGAGCAAATTCAAGAACTCGAACGATTCACACACACACACGCACACACACACACACACTTACACTGAAGATGCTAAAGTTGAGGTTGAAGTTGAAGACCAAGTCGAGTCGTTTGGCTCGTCAGGCGTCTGGCATTTCCTGCACGTATTAGCACCACCGACCTGGACACACATTGTCGCATATCCTTGTGCCTCCTCCTCCTCCTCCTGCTCCCTCTCTCGCTCCCTCCTGTGCAGTCCTGCTGTGTGTATACCCAGCATATGCTTGCATTAGACACTTGAACTGCCATCTTTTTGTGCTCTGTTGCCTGCGGGGTAAGACAGCCATGAATAAAAGAACCGAAAGGAAGAGGAAGATATGTAGCGATGAATCAATATGTGTATATATGTATATCGTAGCTCAGCATGCTCAATTAGCATACACAGTGAAGTTGCTCTCATTTTTCTCGGCTCGCTAATTGATAAAGTCTTGAGTGGAGTTTAAGGAAATTCTTGTTGCTCTATATAGTAGCTGATATCATTGTTAACCTATGCTGGCTACATACCTCTGAGCACTTTGGCAAATCTCGAATATCAACCTGGAACTCCGTACTCGGGAACAGCTCGGCAGCTTTGCGCATGTTTACGTTGAGCAGCTCAGCTTGGCTCTCGGGTTAGTTCAGTCAGTTTGCAGTTGGAGTTGCTGCTGCTGCTGCTGCTGCTGCTGCTGCTGCTGCTGCTGCTGCTGGTTGTTGTTGGGGTTGGCTATCAACTGAACTAGAGTGAGTGAGAGAGTGAGAAAGGGAGAGTGGTGTAGGGAGTAAGAGGTAGTCATTTGTTTGGTCCTGGCAGGAATTTCATTTATGCTCGCCATGAATGCGTTTTGCACTTGGAATGCTATGAAGTTGTGCATTTCTTAGCGCGCGTGCGGGGAATTTCAGTGTGGAATTCCTGCATTCTGGACATGCCACAGACATTGTCGAGCAATGGCAATGGGCTACATAGGCAGGCAGGCAGGCAGGCAGGAGCCGGAGGAGCTGGAGGACAGAATGAGCCAGGAGCAGTCGCCACCTATGCAGGAATTCGTTGGCTTGTGCTACACACAATTTCTCGCTGTATCAGATGAGTGTCCTGCACCCACGCTCTGGCACTTGTTTACCCGGCACAGCTTCGCCAGAATGTGACTGAAAGTATTTAAATTGTGTACGAATGCGACTACAAAAGTTTGCAAAACATTTTTCTTGCAACTTATTTGTCGTCGTCGCCTTTGCGATATTTCCTGCTTGGCAAGACAAAATAACTGAAATGCTTTCGAGAGCTTTCCAATTAATTAAAATCCGCTACGCTTGTGCGAGTCCCTTAACTGATTGCAAGCTCAACAAAATGCCAGAGACTATAAAATTATTTTAATGGCCGAGCAAAGAGCGAAACGAAACATTTGGCATTTTGTTCCTTGTCCCCTGTTTTTTTTTTTACACGCGAGTTTTAATTGCTGCTTACGTTCCCTCGGCAAGGACTTTCGAATCTGGGGGCGTATTGTTTATACAGTATTCATCGACAGGTATTAATTGCCCACTGCAAAAGCGAACCGAACATTTGTTTTGCCATTCGCTTGGGAAATTCGCATTGTGGCGCATAAATAATTCATTTCATTCAATGTACAAAAAAAAAAAAAATATTCTCAACGAACCCTCGGCAATTATAAGTGAAATTAATTATAAGTGCGCTGGCTCCACTGATATCCTGATATGTAGTTAGAAATTGTGGAAATTTACTTTGCACACTAATTAATTTGCAATGCATGTCAACATACAAAGTTTTGAAAACCTCGTTGAAATAGTGAAACAACATTTATTTAACGGTATTTGTTGTCAGAAGTCAAAGTTAGATTGGGTACACGCTAATTTCCGAAGGCAAATAACTTTTATTTCAATAGAAATTCTAGGAAATTAAGAATACTTTTTCTTTTATGTCTGTCAGATTTTTCGGCAATTATTTTACTTCAATCTTTCATTTTGTCTCTAGAAATAACTGGGATTATTAGACTATGATCAAATTTTCAAAATGAAATTTTAAGGTAAAAGAACAAAAATATTATAATCTTAAGAGAGAGAGAGAGAGAGAGTGAGATAAAAAAGAAAACCATTCTCAGATAACAAAAGACAGAAAGAAAAATATATTTATTTATGAATAGATTGTGGAATCAAAAATCAAACCAAAATAAATTGCATATTTCATTTCAGTTTGTAATGGAAATCAAATTGGGTTTTTGTTTTTTTTTTTTGGTTATATCATAATTATTTGTAATGTGAATTAAATAATGGCCAGGTAATAAATGGGCAGCAATTGAACAAGCTTCAATGTTTGCCAGGTGCCCAAACTGCGAACAGGTGAGCTGTAAATGATATGCTGCAGGCTGCTAGGCACTAGGCAACGGTAAGGGGAAAGGGTGAGGGGAAGGTGTAGTGCAGTCTCTGGGCTTATGGCAAAAACCGCAATAGCAAGATTTAATGTACGAAATTATTATGCATATTTATTGTTGTTTTGTTTGGTTAACAGTTTCGTTTGCCTGCATATATAGAGCACTGCTGCATGAGTCTATATGCGTGTGTGTGGGTGGTGCATGAGAAATTTTGGCCAATTTTAGTTAGTTAAATGTAGGCGTGTAGGCCCTGCTGCTTCCACGCCCATGTCAGCCAAAATTGATGGCAGCATTTGGGCTCGCTCGTTGTGCGAGGCTTTAGACGGGATTCGGTTGTTGCGGTTCCGTGGCATCTACACATTGGCCCGGCGAACGCCTTGCTGGCCGACAGCCAGTGCCCGTTCGATTGCAGCAGTGACCAGGCCGTGGCCATGTGACCAGTGTTGACCGCAACAGCCCAACAATAATTAATGCATGAGCTGCAAACTAACCAAACTCGTGTGCTCGGCCAAGTTTGCCGGGCCGTTGCACGGAGCTCGAGACGCAAACGTGGCTGGAGGGCATTTGCTGTTGCCTGTCTACTAGTGCCTAGGCCTGGGGACTAGTGCGTTGCCTTGTGCCCATCCAAAAGCGGCAGCTGCGGACGACGACGACGTCGACGTTGGCAAATAATTGCATATGAAACCGCAGTCACAGCCAGTTCGAAGCAGTTGACGGTTCGTTCATTGGTTACACTGCAGCAACTGCCGCAGGACCTCACACACACACACAGAGAGAGAGAGAGAGAGAGAGAGAGAGATTGAGGGAGGCATATCCACAGCTGAATTTATAATTAATTTAGAGTCTCTTCCCAGGTTGCTCATGTTCCTTCCCCATTTTCCAGCATTCAACTTTGCTCTACACTCACTGCCTCTCTCACTCTCTCTCCCTCTCTCTTAAGAGCTGATTATAAGCACATAAATATGGAATGTGTTTTGATTATGCATCTATGCTATAGTTTAACTTGTTTCTGCTCGCCTAGTTGGAGTCTCTTAGTTGTGGAAAAGATGGGTTAATATTCAATTCATTTCTTGTACGGCTGCCCATATAAGTATGCTTGTCTTGTAGCATTCAGCTTTTGTCATGCAGCTGCCCTAACTCAAGTTTCAGGTTTTGTTTTTGTCACATTCAAAAGAAGAGTTAAGCACAGTTTCTTAATCATTTATAAGGTTATACCTTTTATTTAGCGAGCGAATTCTGATCAATATTTCCACAAGTTTCATGGATGTACCATCCATCGAGTGTCATATCATTCAGCTTTTGTCAGGCAGCCTCAGAGCATTTAGCTTCTGCCATAAATTCGCTAGATCTAGAAATAAATCTAAATCTAAACTAAGAGCATTTAATTAAGCATCTTATAATATTTCTGTGAACCTTGAATATGTTTTCTATTCATGAGCAATGAATCACATTATTCAGTCTTTGGCATTGATGTACCTGCTATTGAGTCTCGTAGCAGTCAGCTTTTGTCATCCAGTCCAATCGCATTTAGCTTCTGCCATAATTTCGCTAGCAGATTTAAACTAAATGCATTTATGTTTCTGTGAATCATATGATTCTATTTCGTGAGCAATGAGGATAAATTTTTCCACAAGCTTTCATATTATTCAGTCCTTGGCATTGATGTACCTTACATTGAGTCTCGTAGCATTCAGCTTTTGTCATGCAGCTGTCCTAACTCAAGTTTCAGGTTTTATTATTGTAACATTCACTAGAAGGGTTGAGCACAGTTTCTAAATGATTCATAAGGCTATACCTTTTATTTAGCTAGTAAATTCTGATCAATATTTAAACAAGTTTCATAGATGTACTATCCATTGAGTGTCATATCATTCAGCTTTTGTCAGGCAGCCTCAGAGCATTTAGCTTCTGCCTTAAATTCGCTAGAAATTCGCTCTAGAAATAAATTTAGATCTAAACTAAGGGTATTTCTATTTCTGTGAACCTTGAATATGTTTTCTATTTCATGCACAATGAATTAATATTTTTCAGTCTTTGGCATTGATGTACCTCTTATAGAGTCTCGTAGCATTCAGCTTTTGTCATGCATCTGCCTTATTTCGTATATTGATTTTGATCCCTTCCCCATATTGATATGATCCCTTCCTTATATGCACAGAAGTATTTGATCTTCCCGTAAACCTATCCCAGATTTAGCCTATACCAGCTTATTCCATATACCTCAGTCGACACCGTTTTTCCTTCGCTTAGATCAGGCAGGCACACGATAATTTGCCTTTGCTGCCCATTTGCCACTTGCCACATGCCACATGCCACATGCCTCGTGCCTCATGTGCCATGCCACATGCCCACATGACACTAGGACAGCTGCTGTAGGAGTGCCCTGGCTCGGTCTCACATATTCGCAATTGATTTAATTGTGAATGTATTTATTAAATAAATTATTCATGCTCCGCTCGATTGGACGGCTTGTGTATGTGCTGTGGCTGACCTAAACATGTCCTGGCCGCAGGAGCAGGCTGCGACATGGAGTGCCAGCCTCGCCGTTTGCCACTGTAATTAGTTGTGGTGGAATAATCGCATGCAACCGGCGACTGCCACATCCCCATCCACACTCTCTTCCTCCTTACCCCTCCACTTGCCCATTCCCTATTCCCATTTCCACTTCCATTCGTTGGCACAAAGGAATTCAATGCTGGTAACTACTATTTAAATGTGTGCGGGTGGGTCAAGAGGACAGACTGCTGCGCAATGTTTATGTGGTTTGTGTAAATGTGAATCGCTCCTCTGTCTGTCTGTCTGTCTGTCCGTCGGTTGGTCGGTTGGTTGGTTGGTTAGTCGGTTGTCTGGTTGGTTGGTGCTTACATTTTGGCCATTCGAGTGGTGACATTTTAATTTACCCGAGCGAGAAAACCAATTTTGCAGCGCTGAACCAAATGCAATCACAACAACAACAACAGCAACAACAATAACAGCAGCAGCTACAACAACAACAACAACAGCACTCACTGAATGTAGTGTGCCTAATTTATTCAACATTTATTTATAGGCAGTTATGATTTGTTTTATGTGGCAAGGGGATTCCATTTAATTGACTTTGCGCAAATTGCATTTGCATGCACAAATTAACCGACAACCATTTAGAGAGTCAATAAGCCAACCAATACAACAGCAACAACAACAACAACAACAAAGAAAGTCTAGTTGACCGGAAGATGGACCTTTGCTGCACGGAAGTGCAAAACTGAGATAAATATTTAAAATATTTACACTTCCAATATAAAGAAATACTGAAAAAAATAAAATAAAATAATATAAAAAATATTTGTAGTGAATTGAAATCGAAAATGAATAATATTCAATGATAATATTTATTTTATATTTTAAAAGCAACATTTTTTAAAACTTTGTATAGTTTCCCATTTATGATTAGTTGAATATTGAGCAAATATATATTTATTTAGAGAAGTATATATTTTAAATCAAAATAGTGTTATTCAGAGACAATTTTCTAGTAAAGATTTAATAACTATATTTATTGGCTTTTAATTAAAAATGTTTAAATAATCTAAACAGTTCTCAACGTTGCATAGAAATTAAAAAAAAAAAAAGTATATTAAAAACATGTTTATGCATATTTATTACTATATTAATTCAGATGTAATGTTTTTATTTAAATTTGCATATTTGCATATAATAAAACTTAGTACGCCTAAAACCATGAACTGATCTGATTTACATACATACATAAACTTGCATAAACATGTATTTTGGTATAGCTGCTTATTTCTCTCTTTGACTCTCTGCGTCACTGGCATCTCATTGGTCAGCTATTACGAAAGCTCATTAAGTCACTCATTTCGAAGAGAAAGAGTAAAAGCTGCAGATGAGCAGTTAGAGTAGTAATTGCATGCAGCTGTAGTTGTGAATGCTAGAGAGAGTCGAGTGCACGCTTTGCCCTTCGCTCACTGATCAAAACGAACTCAGCGAATGGCGCAGCAGCTCAACGGCTCGAGCCATGAGTTAGAGAGGTATCAGGTATATATAAAGGCAAGCTTGCTGCTGCGGGTCTTCAGTTGCATATCAGAATTTGTGGTGGTCGGACGTGCTGTGGATGTGCATTCTGCGTGAGCTAAATATTTCAAATAATAATATATATATACATATGTGTTAATAATACTACATATATATATATTTGCCTGATGGCCATTGTTATTTTAGAATTAATTCTTTGTAACAATGAATAAAATAAATAAATATATTGATTTCAATATTAATAATTGTAAAAAATATAAATAAATGTACATATACATATGTATTATTAATATTTATCAATTATTAAACAAATATATGTATATTATTTTATATATATTTTTAATATATATATTTTTTTAAATGAAATCAAATCGTTATATTAAATTAAATTGTTTTAATATTTGGTAGACAAAATATAAATAATTGCTCTAATATTTATTTAGTTAATGATCATAATAAACATGATTAAAATACAAAGAACTTTAATCATCTTTTATATTTTATTTTAATCATGAGAATTATGATCATTGAGTAATTAGCCAGTCATATACAGACCATTAACTGAATTATTATTAATATTTTTTAAAAGAAATAATACTATTATATAGCATAATATTAGTGGTGACTCTAACATAATAATGATGATTAGAGAATAATAGCGAAATTGATATTAATTTGGCAGGTTAATCGCGAAAGTTAAAATTATTTAAACAGATTAGGAACTCTCTGTCCTTTGTTACTTGATTTTTCTTTAACTAACAATCAATTGTAATATATAGCTATGTAATCTAAACATATCTTTAATATGCAGCTACGATTGCATGTGGGGCATAACAAATTGTGAATTCTGTCAACTTTAGTCCGTGTGGACTGCAAACAGTTTAGCCTGACTCAAAATTGATGACAGCAAAGAAGAGGAAATAGAAAGCAAGGGAATTCGAGCCAACTGACAAAATATTGATGGAATGGCTAGGATTGCAACATTAAAGATTCGCAACGAGGCAGGGAGCGGGGGAGGCCGAGTTCGAATCGAGTTCGAGCCACGTTGCGTCAAGCTGGGGCACTCTTGTGCTGGTGTTCTGATTAAATTCGGCAAATATCGCTGATGCTTGCAAATCGCCGCTCAATGCAAAAAGCAGAGCGAAGGCAGCTGCCACAGTTGAAGGGGTATTAGGCAGAGGGAAGGGGAAGTGGAAGTGGAAGGGGTCGCGTCGGCCATGTTGAAGTACACAAAACCCATGCAAACAAACAGGCATTTCATGGCAAACAAGAGCGCCAAGAGCAGAGCACAACACAGCACAGTAGAGCAGGAGCAGGAGCAGGCAGCAGGAGCAGTAGCAGCAGCCCAGATCCCTGGTCGACCCACACGCAGTTAGGCAAACTGGAAAATACGGTGGCATCGACGGAGGCGCCTTTGTTTGGTTTGCGAGCCCCTCAACCGTGGAGCATGGGGGCAGCGGGGCAGGGCAGTATTGGTACGGCCAGGGACAGGAACACGGATCGGGACTCAGTTGCTTTTGCAGTCGTTGGCATTTTATTGTTGTAGCCGAGAGTGCGTAGTTGTACTTGCTGTTGCAGTTTCGGGCATTATTTCGGTTTAGTTTGGTAAATACACATGCAGCACATGCCCCGTGCACCCCGTGCTCCCGCCTCCTGCTCCTCGTCGCGCGGGGCAATGCGGCAGTGTGGTGTGGCAACCAGCGAGACAACCAATCCAGCCAGGAGCTTAGGCAACTGCTGCCGTTGTTGGGCTCGCGTTGAATGGCAACGGCCCCACCAACAGCCACCAGCCACCAGCCGCCAGCAGGATCCGGTAACAGGCAGAAGGCTTTGCGCCCGACTGCATTTGGCGAGGCACGCACATAAAAATCCTTGAATGCATTTTGTGCATTTAATGAAAAGTTCTACGATTGGGTGGCTCGGCTCGTCTCGGCTCCTGTCGATTCGCATTGCCTGCGCAAATATGAGACACGTTCGAAATGGGGCAAAATCAACAACAGAAATCTCTCTTATAGGATTCGAGCTGACTCTCTAGCTGCTATTCACAACAAATTTCTGGTATTCTCCAAACCGTCGTTTTGAGACATTGTCAATAAGTTGTGTGTGTGTGGAAGTGTGTAAATGTGGCAATGTGGATTACCGAGATTCGGCAGAGACAACTAGATTGTGCGTCGAGCATTGCGGATAAGGAATATCATCGGCACGATGATGACGGCGATAGCCTTTAATCCGCTTGCCGTGCCCCACAAAGGGCGCTGTTGGCAAATGGTTTTCGTTGTCGTCAAGCTCAGTAAATTCCATTTTGGTATTGGGAATGCGCGTCGAGACAGTGAAAGCACCTGGGCTTCTGTTGCTGACCTGAAAGGGGCGGAGCAACGGGGCGTGGCTGTCATATCTGAAAGCAATTTGGCCCGAACGAAACGAAACGAGAAACTGGAATCGATAAACTCGTTGGGCGTGCAATTTGCAATGTGAGCGAGAGGTGCTCAAAAGAACGAAAGCACGTGGTAAATGAAATGAGTAGTAGGTGGAGCTGGAGAGGGGGCGGCAGAGGGGGAATGGGAAATTGGGGTTGTCCATGTCCATGTCGTGTCCGAAATTCAAGTTTCAGGCCTTGGCATTTGCATTTTGGTGTCACAGCAAATGACCAAAAAAAAGTCCTTGCAACGGGCCCGCAGCGAGGCGAACCGAGGCGACGCCTCCCTCTGTGTCAGGCGAGCGACATCAATCAGTTATTAGTACTGGCTATTCGCACAAGCGTTCCATGTAATCCTCTTTTGCTTCAGGCAGGCCAAGTAAACAGCGAAAATCTGTGGCTTAGACTGAATACTTAACTAAATCTATATTGATTAGTCTTAAACAGACATTGCAATGCAGTTTCACTAACTTTTCCCTCTAATGTCTACTTGCAGTGCCGCCCAAGGCCGGACAGAAGCGACCGGCCACCAGCCCGGCGCCCCACATACCCGTGCCGCATCATCTGCAGACACCGCCGAATGCGGGCAGCGTGCCGGGCGCATCCGTTGGGAATAGTCCGGCGCCGCCGACGTCGAGCGGTGCACTGCTGAACCACGCCCTGCCCACCAACCACATTAGCGCCCAGTCGCCACAGCAACAACAGCAACAACAACAACAGCAGCAGCAGCAGCAACAACAGCAGCAGCAGCAACAACATCAGGCGCATCAGCAGGCAGTTGCGGCCGCTGTGCAGCAGCAGCTGGCGGGCGTAGGCGTGGGCGTGCCACCGGGCGCCATCAATGCAGCTTCAGCGGCCAATGCACGCGGCTCATTTGCCGCTGCGCTGCGCACACTGGCCAAGCAGGCGGACATCAAGGAGGAGGACGATGCGGTCAATGTGGCCCGGGAGCGCAATGTGCCCACATCAGCGGCACCAGCGATGCCGCCCAACGCCGGACCCGTACCTGTGCCGCTCAACTCGGTGGCCGGACGCGGCGGAGTCTCGTCTGGCGAGGATCGTGTTGGGGCGAACAAGAAGCGTTCGCCGCCATCGCCACAGCCGCCAGAGAAAATGGCCCGGCTGAGTCATACGCCGCAGGCAGCTATGCAGCCGGAGCTGCTCGCACGCAGTGGATTCCAGCCGTACAGATCTGATGAGCGACTGATGCATCCGGCAGGTGCCTTTCCCCTGGAGGCCTATTCGCACTTTGCCGGCCTGCCCGGCATTCCTCCAGCAGGTAAGCAGAGATTCGATCTCCATAATATAATGTGAACGCCTATAGCTAATGAATATTTTCGTGGCAGCATTTCTGAATCCGGCGGCTGGTCTGCCCTACTCGGATCCGCTGTACTTGGAGCATCGCTATCAGCTGTTTCGAGCGGCCGGCGGCCATCACGGGCATCCGCATGCAGCGGCGCTCTACCCTCCCATGGCCTCACCCTATTCGCATCTGTACTCGATGATGCCCGGCGCAGCGCTGGGCATGTCGCCGGCAATGCACGATCGCCTTAAGCTGGAGGAGGAGCATCGGGCGCGTCTGGCGCGCGAGGAGGAGCGAGAGCGGGAACTGCAGCGCGAAAAGGAACGCGAGCTGCGTGAGCAGCGCGAGAAGGAGCAGCGCGAGCGAGAACGGGAGCAGCGTGAGCGGGAGCGGGAGCAGCGTGAAAAGGAGCAGCGCGAGAAGGAGCAGAAGGAGAAGGAGGCGCGCGAGCGTAAAATGCGCGAAGAGGAGCGCGAGGCCAGAGAGCGTGAACGGCAGCAGCTGCTGACTGCCACGCATCATTACTCCAATCAGCTGTACGCGCCGCTCAATCGCAACCTGCTCGGCTCCATGATGCCGCACATCAATCTGGGCCTGCGCGGCCCGCCCGCCGGCCTGCACGGACTGGCTGGCATGTCGCACTATCACGCGGCGGCTGCCAATGCGCAGCGCCAGAGCCCAATGGGGCTCAATCTGGGCATGGCCGGCATGCCCACATTGCCGGGCCACGGACCCGCCAACCTGCAGCATCACTTGCAGCAGGCCATGGGACTGACTGCACATCCAGCAGCAGCTGGGCTCACCCATCCGGGCTTCTCGGCAGCCGCAGCGCTCGGCCTGGGCCCGCATCCACACAGCCTCAATCTGAGCCATCCACACCTCTCGCCCCATCATGCGGTGCACCAGCTGCCGCCGCACTCTGTCGCCAGCTCGTCGGCTGGGCCCAGTCCTGGGGTGGTGGCCAGCAGTGCGGTGGCCACGTCATCGTCGCCCCACAGCAGCCTTAATCTAACGGTGGCCACCAGCAGCATGGCTCAAACCACGTCCACGCCCAGCTCGCACATTCCGACCATGAGCCACTACTACCACCATGGACACCTGGCCGCCATGCACGCAGCAGCGGCTGCCAGCGGCCTCACTCCTGTCGCTGCCCATCAGCAGCCGCTTAGTGGCGCTCCGCATCCGACGTCTCCGAAGATTACGCCACCCCTAGGCTCGGCCCCCAATGGAGGCTCGCGTGCCGCCAGCAGCCCTCATGCCATGCGACATCACATTGCCGCCGTTGTCGCTGCCGCTGCCCAGCAGCAGTCGCAGCAGCTCATGGAGAAGAGCGGAGGCGCGGCACCGACGCCGCTCACGCACGAGCCGACGACGCTAGACCTGACCGGCTCCAATTCGAATTCGAGCAACCAGGCCCAGTCGAGCGCCAGCAATAGCACATCTGCCGTGCACGAGCTGAACGGCATTGAGTCCAACGGGCCCACGGACGGCAAGGAGCCCACTTCACTGACGGTCGGCAAGGAGGATCCACTGCAGAGCGCCACGCCTCCGGTGGCACTCGAGAAGAAGCCGGCAACACCGAATGCCAGCGTCAACCAGGAGAAAACGCTGCTGCCGGATAGCTCGCCGGAGAATTCGTCCCGTCGCAGCGCGAGTCCACCCAACGCGGACAACAACAGCAGCAGCAACGCCAACACCAACGCCACCAACAACAATTCGAGCGGTGCAACAGCCACTGGAGCGCCAACTGGCGGCCCACAAGGTAATAGCAGTACGGAGATCACTCCTAAGATTCTAGTGGCCAGCACGCCGCCTGCCCCGAAGCAGGAGCAATCAGAGCAGGTTGAAGCAACGCCGACGCCAACACCAACGCCGCCGGTGCCGCAGCGAACAAAGCTATCGCCGGACGATGCGGCAGCGGCGTCATGTGGCAGCGCAGTCACCTCCACCACCAGTGGCAGCAACTCGCCGCCGGTGGTCAGCAGCAGCACAAATATTGCGGCAGCAGCAACGGCAGCAACAGCCACACCTGCCGCTGACGAGGTGTCGACGAGTGCCACGCCCATTGCCGAAACATCGAGATGATCCATCGCTTAAGTTAGAGAAAGAAAGAGAGAGAGAGAGAGAGAGAGAGAGACCCAATAATGGGAACGTAGTTAGTAGTTCGTGAGATCGAAACTAGTTAACATCATCTACCTTCAACATAGCCGTTAATCCAAATGTTTATTTATAAACGAGAGTATACAGAATAATTTGTAACGTATTGCATTGCATCATCATCCTCATCGCCTAGGATTGATCACAGTTGATCGTGTTCAATATTAAATGCATACTACTACTATTAACATTACGATTACACTATTATTATTATCTAATATGATTTCTTTTTATTTAATTGTCAAATGTTTGCTCTAGAATTGCCCAAATAAATCATTTTGTTTATAAATTTATTGCTTTTTTTATTTCAATTGATTGTCGAATTTATATTATTTATTATGAGTTGTTACAGATCCGTAATCAAATCATGAATAATACGAAATATATATGTATATTTTTCTTGAGCGTATGTATAACAATTTCAAGTAATCCCCATATCAACATGTTTCTAATAATTATATATGCTTGTTTATTCCAGAAGACAACAAAAGTGCGGTGCAGTCACTTGGTCGCAGCACTACTGCTGAGGAGGCAACAGCCTTATGACATCAGCTCTTCAGCAACTCGAACAACTAACTAATGAAAAACTTTGGCGATATTGGGATGTATCTCCTGTCGGAACGTGCACTGCACCAGCAGCGCAAGCGAATGCTCGATGAGTTTCTAAAGCTTTAGGGTTTACGCTGGACAATTGGCTATATCGCCGCCATATAAACGTACATTAATATGCATACCTACTAGTGTGTAAAACCAAAACCCTTTTAGCGGATATCACATATTTGTTTGTTCTCGGTGTTACAATCTAATGTTAATCCAAAGTTAGTCACAATTCCACAAACTCGATGTATTTCAATGTGTGAATTCGTGTCAAGATCAACTACAATTGCATGAAATGTAAAGTTAATACTGTATAAATATAAATATATATAAATATAAATATTGTGAGATACTCAATTTAATAATTATATGATTAATTATATTACAAACAATACTTTGTCTAATTCAAAGAACACTGAATGTATGGAAATTCACACTCTTGAACACAATCCTTGCGATTTAATGATAGTTGTACAATTTTAGATTAAAAAGCTCGTAAGAAATTTATATATATACAGAACAGAATAGAAACAGAAACAGAACTTTCAAACTGAATAGTTATATTTTATTCTTAAATTGCTAATAATTGTGATTTTGGAGAGTACGAAAAAAACGTAAAGAACAAAAAATAAAAATGTATGTATTATGTAAATTGAAAAAAAAAAAACAAGGTGGATAAAACGGAACTGAAATTTAGGTAAACAAAAACAAACAAACAAAAATAAAATCAAATCAAAACATGTAATCTGGAACGGATTAGCAAAAAAATGCGAAAAGCTTAAATTATTTTTCGAAATTTTCGAATTTTTGTACCATATTATGTGAGCAACTTTTTGGCCCTTATAAGCGGAGTTTCAATTTTCTATTTTCAGTTTTTATACAAGCAAATTTTATAATAATATAATTGAAACAGATGCAGACTAACCAAGTAATTACTTAGCCAATATTCAGAGCTAAGCAAAACCCTTAAGATACCCAGCCACACCACATTCATTATTATGTACCAAAAAGATCATTGCCATTATATTTCATTAAAATATATACCCAATTGATGCATACATATTAAGTAGCAAATATCTGATATCCAAACAAAATTCAGACATAACTATATTTCATTTAATTTAAGTTTCAGTTTTAGTTTATGTTTGAGATTGCCTAAAAATCATTTATTTTTTTAAGCATAAAAATCTCGAGCAATCTGTGATATTATAAAAAGAAAAGAAATGGAAAACAAAAAAGAAAACGAAAACTCGACAAATTATAGCGTACGAAGGATCGAGCTAATATCTATAAATTGAATATAACTCATTATCGTCGCATTGATCGCAAGACTCTTTCCGAATATATTTCCATGCCCATCCAGACATATGCAAATCCCATAATTTCTTTCTCTTGTTGATACAATCTTATCAAAAACATAAAAACAAAGGTAAAGGACAAAACTTACATAGATGTGGGTATGAAAATATCAGTTAAACTGAAAATGAATATATTTTTATTAAGTACACTAGCTTGCAAGACTTTCGATCTATCGAATCTACTACTTGATAGAAAGTTTCTCGTTTTACTTCGAATACAACTTTTCCGTTCTCATATCAGCAAAAAAAATGAGTTTTTACTAAAGAAACAATTGTCAGAAACTTAAGATCGGAATATTTTATCGAAGCCTGTAAGCTAGTGAGTAATATCAAAATAGTTCTTGGATAATGGATAATACAATACGGATAATGAATTGGTGCGCATAAAATATATGTAAACTTAATCCACAAAATGCGAAAGCAATTGAAATATAAATAATGCATAATAGTTTCAAATACAAACCTTAACAAAATACATAAATTAAACGTATTTCTCCCTCAATCTTCGTTGTGTGTGTAAAACAGAATACCGAAAAAAAAAAAATAAATAAAAAATACAAAAAAAAAAAAGAAACAAACAAAACAAAACGTGTAAAACATAATTTTTAAGCTAACCAAACAACAAATCCAAATAGAGATCATTGAGCAGCATATTTTGAGCAACAAATGCCGTTAACCGTAAACGTCGATGCCATGATTATAGCAATAATATGCATCAACCAACAACCAACACATCCAGTAACTACAAATGATGTCGTGGGACACATGCAACAAATTATAACAAACAATCTTGTGCAACTTTACTTAAGGCATTTATGATTTTATTGAATAAACTGTACGTAAGAGATTAAACTCAAGTGTTTTTAATTGATCATCAATTTGTTTAAATTTAGTATTCCTTTCTATTCTAAAGGTGATTGAAATTCCAGAAATCACAATTGCAATAGCTCCACTGTGATGAACGGAACGGATAGAAAAATTATATAAAATAATTCTTTATCACAAAATGATATTATTTTAAGTATTTAGTAGTATATATAATTATTTATTTACTTTTCCGCGGAAAACTTTGGTCAATCTATTATACTTATATTTAAATGACTTATTAAAACATATTTCCTACATTATCTCACATATTCAACAAAGGCAACTCAACTAATTCTCTTCTTAACTATATTCGGGGACAGTTCGCAAGGCATCTGACTTTTTAACATATTTTAGTAATCGCAGTATTGTCGAAGGCGTAACGCCTTGAATACGGCTGGCAGCGGCGATTGTTTGTGGCTGTATAAGGGTCAGTTTTTGACGCTCCTCATTCGAGAGACTCAAAGATTTGGAGAAGTAGTCGATGTCGCCAGGTATACACAAGCGCTCCTCTCGTCGAACATCCTCTACGTCACGCTGTTGCTCATCCACAAAGAACGAGTAGAGCGCCTCAATCTTCAGTCTGGTGGCCAGCTCGTCGTCTGCACGCAACCAGCTTAATTCAGTTGGACATAGTTCGATGAGTTGTTTGACTGAAATGTTTTCCGCCGGCACGGAAAGCATATCGAAGGCAGATTTCTGTATGGAAGCCTTGGATTGTGGCAGGCCTAAGGCTTGGCGCCAGTAATTACTGTGCTTCTGCAAGCCCCTAAGTGCCTCAATACCGCGTTTAAGTCTATGCTCTGTCTGCTGAAAGTGCTCGTAGCGCTTCTCGCTGACCAGTCCAAATTCGTAGCCTTTCCGAGTGAGACGCATGTCGGCGTTATCTGGTCGCAGAGATAGTCGGAATTCAGCTCGACTAGTGAACATGCGATACGGTTCGTTGGTGCCCAGCGAGGTGAGGTCGTCGATTAATACGCCAATGTACCCTTCAGTACGGCTAATATTTAATTGCCGGCCATCTTGATGGACAGTCTTGCCCGCCGCATTCGCACCAGCTATAATTCCTTGGGCAGCAGCCTCTTCGTATCCTGTAGTTCCATTCAACTGGCCGGCGAAGAAGAGTCCAGTCACACGCTTCGTTTCCAGCGTAGGATATAGTTCACGGGGATCTATGAAGTCGTACTCCACACCGTAGCCCGGCTGCACCACCTCAGCTTTCTCTAGGCCCTTAATTGCACGCACCAGCTCGATTTGCTGGGGGTGCGGCAAAGTACATGATATACCCTGTGGATAAATCAATGGGCTATCGAATCCCTCTGGCTCCAGCCAAACTTGATGGACCCTAGCACCAAATCGCAAGATTTTCGATTCAATCGAAGGGCAGTAGCGTGGCCCAGTTATTTCCTCTGTGACGTGCCGATTGACGTGCAAATTGTCTCGCACAATGTCATTGACACGTGGCGTCGTATAGGTCAGATAACAATGCATCTGCTCCTTGGCGGGCAGCCAAACATCACGATTCATAAACGAGAACGGCATAGGTGGATCGTCGGCATCGTGTTTCTCTAACTGTGAAAAGTCAACGCTATTCTTGGCAATCCGCGGTGGTGTTCCAGTCTTCAACCGTCCCATTCGGAAGCCCAGTCTATTGAGAGCTTCGCCGAGCGCCTTGGCAGGCTGATCCCCGATACGTCCAGCCGGTCTCACTTCCAATCCGATGTTGATGTGTGCGCGCAGGAAGGTACCCGTTGTAAGCACCACCGAATGGCTGCGCACCAGCTCTCCATTCTCCAAAAGCACGCCATTGCAACGTGTGCCATTGCTAGTGTTTTCATCTGCGTCGATTTGAAGATTATCAACGGATGCGGCACGGATCTGCAGATTTGGCATGTTAAACAGTTCCTGCTGAACAGCTCGCTTGTATAGCTGCCGGTCAATTTGGGCCCTCGGTCCCCACACAGCTGGTCCGCGGCGCTTATTCAACACCTTATAGTGCACACCTGAGCGATCACAGCAGCGGGCACAGACGCCATCCAGCGCATCGATTTCGCGCATTAGATGTCCCTTGCCAATGCCACCAAAGGACGGATTACACGACATCTCGCCAATTGTATCTAGTTTATGGGTAAGCAACAATGTGCGGGCGCCCATGCGAGCGGCAGCTGCACACGCCTCTGTGCCAGCATGACCTCCTCCGATGACAACTACATCATAAATATCTCCAGGTGGTTGTGTAGAGTATAGTCGGCTCCTAGCCAACGTTCGACCCACATAATAACGCAATTGCTGCATTATAAACTTCAACAACACACTATGCCGAATATTCGAACAAGCTGCTTGTGTAATCTATAAGAACTAGTTCTTTTTACTTGAATCGATAACAGTTCTTTAATTCCTTAGTAGGCCGCGATATTTAAATAAGAATATTAACATTTGTAAATACAAAAACATAAAAACAATACTTTTTTCTTATTCATTTTACATATGTAATATTTGTTTCTGTAATATAATTATATATATTGCATTAACAGAGTGCTGTTCGTAATTATTTTTATTATTTTTTTTTGAGCCGCGATTACTTGTTACTTACAAATCGACAATCGATGAAAAGAGCTATCGTATTCAGTTTTTATACTCGATGCCCGGAATAGATTGTCAACATATGGTTTATTAGTCAGTATTTTGAATTTTGTGTGGTAATGTGGATAATTTATGCTTTGGTGGTGCATATATTGCTACTAGGCTCTATATTCGTTATATATTTTCGGTCACCTGTGATAGAGGGCCTGGAACCACAGCCTAGGCTGAAAGGCGAGCCGCCTGCCGACCGTCTAGTGCTAATAGTCACTGATGGACTGCGGGCGGAATCATTCTTTGCAAACAATTGCAATCAAGTGCCACATTTGCGCGAGATATTTATCAAGGAGGGAATAGTTGGCATTTCACGCACTCGAGTCCCAACGGAGTCACGCCCAGGACATATTGCGCTCATCGCTGGTCTGTACGAGGACCCATCGGCAGTAACGCGGGGCTGGAAGGAAAACCCCATCGAATTCGATACATTGTTTAACCGAAGTGATCACACATACGCTTGGGGTGCTCATGATGTTCTGCATATATTTGAAAAGCTTGCTGATAGCGGCCGTCCAATGCATTTTGATTCCTACAATCATGATTTAGACTTCTCAGGCGAGAAGACCTATAAGCAGGACGAGTGGGTGTTTAAAAGGGTGCGCTTGCTGTTGAAACGCAAACAAGAAGAGTTAAGGAAGGCTAAGCGGGTAGTATTCTTTTTGCATTTGCTGGGTCTAGATACAGCCGGACATGTACATAAACCTGGTACACGTCTTTTCCTCGAAAACCTCGCCTATACCGAGCACCAAATATGGACAATTTATAAGGAATTCGAAACAATTTTTCCAGATCAACGGACGGCTTATTTGCTGACATCAGATCATGGCATGACAAATTCAGGTAAACATTCCCTTGAAATGCTTCATCGGCTTTCAACATAAATGGCTTTCCTATTCCTTTGCTGTAGGGTCTCACGGTTCTGGCGATCAGTACGAAACAGATACGCCGTTTATGCTCTGGGGAGCTGGCGTCGCCAGCAGCGTTTATGCAGGTATCACATTTGAGGCAAATGATGAGGGCTTGGCATTGCCACTGCGCGAACTGGAGCAGGCGCAGCTAACCCCATTGATGTCGGCTTTAATTGGACTACCACCACCAATGAACAATTTTGGTAGATTGCCGCTTGGCTTTTTGGGCACGGATGCCAAGTACGAAGCCATGGCAGCTCACACTAATGCATTGCAGCTTCTGGCCCAATATGTTCGTTTGCAGAAGCAGCACATGCGCGGCCTGTTTGCCCCAATTTTGAAAAGTTTCGACCAGTTGACTTCGGATCAAATCGAGGAATATGTGGGCTATATTAGTACATCGTTTAAGCTGAGCCAATTTGATGAATCGCTGGCAACCAGTGCTGTCGTAATGCAGTTGGCCCTAGAAGGAATCGATTACTATCAAGGATATTATTGCAACGTTATGTTACTATCCACAACGGCTACATTTTTGGGGTGGATGTTTTATTTATATCGATTGTTAACTCAAGATGCTCGACCCCAAAATATGGATTCACATAAGATAGATCATGCATCCAAGATCACCGTTTGTCTATGGATTGCAGTTGCACTGCTGATTGGCTTCGTTGTGGTCCAACGTGTTCCCCTCTCCGTGAGTTTTTATTTGCTGCTGCCGCTACCCGTCTGGATATTCGCGCTGCGGCAACTTCCCAACAGCAATGATGACCTCATCAATGATTCGGCTTACAACCAACCGGCATTTGCAACTCAAACGAAGGCCTCCATAACGCAGTTGCTACTACTTATTGGCTGTGCTGAGCTGCTGGTCTTTACCTTTTTCGAGCGTCGCCTGATTTCGCTTTGCTTTGTTGCTTTTGCATTGTATAGCAATTGGAATACATTTAAGACGAAACGATCGCTCTTCCTATGGCTGATATTAGTCGTTGCACTGGCCTGCTTCCCACTGGTGCCACCGTCTGTAGGATACCAAAATTCTTCTCTCTTGCTGGCTGGTATTCTACTCTTACTGTTTCGCCAATTTTCAAGCAAAGCGCAAGGCAACTTCAAATGGCACAGCTGGTTGTTCAATACAGCTATTTTGATAAACACAGCTGTGTGTGTGAATCTGCATAGCCAGCAAAAAGCTGCTCCGCTGCCATTGAATATCTTCAGTTGGCTCTATCTGGCGTATGCATTTGTCTCCATTTACCTCAACAAGGAGACTGCTTTGGAGGTGCGACTGCAACACATTTGCTACAATCTGGGAACACTTTACACAATGATGTGCACGTCGTATGAATCTTTATTCGTTCAGCTGCTGGCCATCGAATTAACAACGTCACTTGCAGAGCAGCGTGCTCAAGGCGAACCACTGCAGCATCAGCCAAAGAGTCTGCAGTCATCTCTACGCATAGCCTTTACGTTAATACTGTACACATTCTTCTCGCTCTTTGGCAGCGGAAATATTGCATCAATCAGCTCATTCGACCCGAACATCTCGCGCTGCTTTCTTAGCCACTTTGCACCGTTTGTCATCATGTCGCTGGTGCTGCTGAAGCTCCTCTTGCCAATAGTAACCAATATATCTATTGTTTACACATATAGCGAGTATGCGCGGCTGCACGAACGGCAAGTCTTCATCTGTCTGTTGCTCATCTGCGATATCATGGGCTTGAATTTTCTGTTTTTGGTGCGTAATACCGGCTCCTGGATGGAAATAGGCTCATCCATATCGCATTTCGTAATCATGGAGGTGACCACGCTAGTTCTGATGCTGTTGGCTTACGTGTCCAAGTTCCTCCTTCAACTGACGAACTCCGACCGTGTTTTGTCCAAACTGAACTAAATCCGAACCAAAGTTAATATTTAAATTACTGTCGACTTCTTTTTGTGTAAAAATTTCAATATTAAACTTGATCTTTGACCACATTGTAGATTATGTACATAATATGTTCTTGGTTAGGCTAATTAGTGGAAGTCAAAAGTATTGTTAAGGCTAGTTTCTGCTGTCTAAATTTTACAATCTGCATTTAATCCAACGTTACCTTATTTTGACAAATATCACTAAATTTAGTTAAAATAAAGCATATTTAATAGGCGTAGTTGTTGTATGGAAATATATAAAAGCTGTTTTACTTATGGTATATGCAATTGTAAACAAAACTGCCTAAAAACTCTCCATTTCAGCTTTGCGTTTGCGCTTCTTGAGTTTCTGTTTCATGTCAGGTGCCTTGCCGCGCACCACAGCTGTCTTGAGGCGCTTGGCCGCCTTCTTTCGCTCCTGTATTCCGGCCTTGCGCTTAGCGGCTCGCGCTGGGTCATGAATCTTCTCCTGAGCCACAGCTTTGCGGCGCTCGGCACGACGCACCATCAGCTTGTTCTGCACTAGATTGCGCAGTTTATCGTATGTCTCGGCTCCTATGCGTTTACGTAGTCGGCTGCCCACTCGCAATGACAACTGGCGCAGTTCTGGATCGACGTTTTGATCCTCTTCAGACATTTCGCGTACAAGTCCCTGCATCAAGGCTGGGGCCAAACGTGTTACTGCATCAACACTGAGCAATGTCGACAAGCCCTCGATGAGAGAGAATAGAGCCGTTCGCTAAAGATAAATTAAATAATTAGCAAAAGCCAGGGATTAATGGGTGCTCTCACTTACGATTCTGGTGTCGTGTGGTGCCTTGGATACCTCCTTGTTGATTAGGAAGCGTATATTGCGTACCAGCCAATTTAAATTTATTTTCCCAGCTGGCACTTGCTCCTTTTTCGCAACATCTTCCTCCTGCTTGATGCTGAAAGGCACATCCCTCAGCATGTGTGCAACAAAAAGCAGAATTTTGACCAGCTCGTCAATCATTTCCTGCGTTGTCTCGCCCGGAATAACTTGGGCACACAGGTCTAGCACCAAGCTTTTGAGATCTTGCGCTGGCTGTGCGTATATAAATTCCAACACTTTGGCATCCTCTGCTTTTTCACATTTAATACCCAACAGCCGCTGGCCCACATACGCGTAATCGTAGTGCGACAAAATCTGCGTTAGCAACTTTGCAGCATTGCACCGTATCCAATTGTGGTCGTGGCCGAGAAGCCTCTGGCTGGCATAAGCTAACTCATCCACTGTTGGTGCCAGCTCTTGGTCGCTCATCAAAGTTTCGCCACAATGCTCGAATATCTTTAGCAGGCAATACTGCAGCTGTATTACCTGATGGTCGAAATTGCGTTGTTGCTGTTCCAAAAGCGCCTCCGGGTCCTCGTTGAGCAACGTGTCTTCATCAGTTAATCCACTTGACTGCTAAAAAGAAAACAGTAAACGTTTTATATTTAATTAATAAACATTTACGTTAATATTTACATACCTTTCGTCGTCGCTTATGCCGCTGCTTAGGCTCACTCACAGGGAGTACCTCACGTCCAGGAGCACGTACGAATTTGCCACCTGCATCTGCATCACCCAGAGTTAGCACGGCGACCAGCGTGGGCAACACAAGGGATAATCGCTCTGCGAAGCCTGCGCGCTCTGCTTGCACAAAGCGGGACAGCAGCGCAGCAGCCAACTCACGCACACCTGGCTTCTGACTGGACTGCGGCGAGGTGAAGAATAGAATGGTTAGGTCCAGCAACGGCTGTCGCTGCAGTTTGGTGAGTCGCCCGACTAACGCCTCCAGAGCGGCGGCCACAGCGCGACGGCACCCGGCGTCCTCGTCATTAACCAAACGCGTGCCCAGAGAGAGGTACAGAAATTCGGAGTGCTTGGCCAGCAGCTGCAATGGGAACTTGTTGATGATGGCGTGCATAAATTGAATGGCCGATAGCCGTCCAGCAGACTGAGTGTAAGCCAGCTGCACGGACATGAACTTGAGCAGCTGATCGACACGTTTCTGCAACGGGTACTCCATGATGTATATAAGGAGAATCGTTCGCGACTCGTCGCGCACATGATCTGACTGGGAGATAATGGACAAGTCGGCCAGACGTTTCATTAGATCGTGCAGTGAGCGCGAGTCCACCTTGCGTCCAACCAACGCCTTTAGCAGTGTGAAGCACATCGTTTGGCTACTACATTCGCCCTCCTGCAGTTCCTGCTCTATGTGCAAGAGCAACTGTTCGATCTGATCGTCGTTGAGGGCATAGTCTTGGCATTTCCGTAACAGAGCCACTACCGCCTTAAAGCTGGAGCGCACCAGTTGCGCGTTTTCTTCCTGTCGAGTGGCTCCAAATGTGGAGAAGTTTTTCAGGATCTCAAACATGCGGCCCACAACCGGGAACAGTTGTTCGGCGCTCAGTTCTGATAGCTGATACTCCCCCATCCAGATCGCTGTGTAGCACTTAAGTGCATAAGTTGTGGTTCTCGCATGATTGCTGCTCAAGGCGTCCTGCAGCAGAGGCAGCAACGGATGCAGGAAAGGCTGATAATCCAGTTCAGCAACCTTTTTACGCTTCAATACGAAATGAAGCAGCTCCAGTCCGAATTCGATCAGTATGTGTGCGTTGGCTTGGGCATTGGACTTGACCTGCTTGTTGCCAGTTGCAACGCTACGGCGTCCAGGCGCTGGCTGCAGCAGCAGACAGTCAGGCCGGGCACGACGCATCAGCGCCTGTTGCTTTTCGGTTAGCTGCCTCTTCTGTGTTCCCGGCAGCAAGTCTGTGATACTCTCCGACATGGTGCCGTAAATGAAAATCAACAAACTCTCCCGCGCTATGTGCGTGTTCTCCACGAGACCAGCTACAATCTTGGCAAAGCACTCCTGTATCTTTTGCGTCACCTTGCGCGAGTGAGAGCGCGCCAGGTGCTCCTTGAAGGGCATCAACAGGTCCAGCAGACAATTGTCGCGAATGTAACGCGCCGCAATATTCAGAGTCAAATAGCTCTTGGCACTGGGCTTTGCTTCAGGCGTATGCGAAACGATTTTGTCCACCTCCTTCTCGGCATTGACATCGCCAAAAATGTCGTTAAGCGCTACCTCGAGCAGGTTTTGCAGGCAATGCTCGATGTGCGCCGGCTGCAGTTGATCACGCAGTGCGTCCAGCACTCCGTGCAGCGTCACCGACAACACGTGCACTTGAAAGCCACGCGTGAGCAACGATTGCAGCTGCTCCAGCAGCAGGCCCAGACAACTACCACCCAGGGTCAGCATGATCTTCTTGAGGATGTCTCTGGTGAGCATGCGAACTGATTTTAGAGGTGATCGCAGGAACGTGCACACCTTCATGAAAATGCCTGCCAACAGAAAGATGACAGATCAAAATCTATACAAAAATAATATTATTATGCGACATACCCGGCAAACTGTTATCCAATAGCTCCTGTGGCAGCTTCTGCAATAGCTTGACCATGGCCAAGGCAATGGGCACACGCTGTATTTCCTCCTCTTCGCGCTCATAGCTCAGACGGCGGCGGTTGACTTTGTGCTTAGAGTCGTAATTGGTTTTTTCGATAATGGCTCGATTGAGTGTGGGCAGCAGGACACTGGTGATGGTGCTCATGACTCGCTTGGCCGCATTGGGTGCCAATGGTTGGGAGAGCTGTCGTTCCTTCACTGGCTCCTCTTCCTCCACTTTGTCCTCATCTTTGTCTCCATCAAAATCAATATCAGCGCTATCGTCAGGAAGCTCTTCTTTAACCGATTTGTCCTCCGATTCTTCCTCGTTTGTTTGCTCAGTAGTTTCAACTGGTGTTTCAGCAAGTTTCTGTTTGAGTTGGACGAGAAGGGACGCGTCTGCATTTGCATGGGTTAGATCGAAATGGAAGCCATCGAGAATGCGGACCACCATGTGAACGCATTGCTTCTGCTGGCCATGTGCCAGTCGCAGACGTTGCAGATAATGACGTAGGACGGCGTGATATTGCTGCCAGGGAAGCTGCTCACACATGACGCCCACCGCCTCGATTGCCGCGTCCACCAGGGTGTGCTTGCCCGCATGTTTCTCACTTAACAAATACCGTGTGGCCAGCGGCAGTAAAAACTGGGTTAGCGTGCGTGGGCAGGGCGGAGTCTCTCGCCAACTGGCGCCGCCGGCGATGTTCACCAGACGCTGCAAACCACGTCCATGACGCTGTGTCTGCAAATGAAGCATATTCTCAAAGAAGTCCACCTCTGCGTCATGGGAGTCGGCCAGTGGAGCAAGATCGCGCAGCACTTCATGTGCACTTGAGCATTGGCGCGCCAGTTCTCCAAGCAGACCAATGGCTTCATTTCGTGCGTGCTCATGGCGTTCGTCGCGCAAACAGCGCTGTAGCAACGGCAGCAGACACTCCTCTAGCCAGAAGCGCAGCTCATCTTTACTGGATGACTTTAGCTGGTTTGTGAGTTGCGGAAGCAACATCTTTAGCAGCTCACCAATGTTGACGCGCATGCCCAAGTCCGAGTCGTGGCGCAGCATATAGAAACAGTTGTACGTCACCAAGAGGCCCAGTTCAAGATCAATTGACTTCTGGTTATCCTTCTGCTCTAGCAGTTGCTTCAGTTCGGTTAGTGCCTGTAGCCGCTTATCATAATCGGGCTGCTCCAGCCAGCGCTTATCCCAAGCATTCAGCTGTAGTACAAATCGTGCCCATTCCCGTATCTTTGTCGCAGCAGCGGAGAGCTCGGGCTGCTTTTTGGCCTCGTTGACTAGGTGTTTGGCCATGTTTGCAAGCATTTCGCAGAGTAGTTTACGTGCCGGCAGGTCATGCACCTGCTCGAAGAGCGGCGCCAGCTGACGCACATAGTTATTCGGAGCGGGCACGCGCTTGCTCAGATTCGATAGCGTGGTTATCAGCTGAAAAACGGTATCGGCACTCGCACCTGCTGCCTGTTTGGTGAAAATGGGTAGCAATAACTGTAGCAACATCTCACACGTTTCTGGCTGATGCACGTGCACCGTCAAGAGACTTAAGATATTGAGCTCCCTTTTGTCCAGCGTCTGCTTGCCGGCTCGCTTCTGGCGCCAACTGGCCTGCATGAGCTGCAGCACATCTGGTATGTACGGCTGCAGAGTCGCCAAGGCTTGCGGGCCATATTCTTCCGTGCTGGCGCTTTCCAGCAGTTGCTCGATCAGCTGCAGAAGTGATCGTCGCACTATGGGCTTGGATTTATCGTTCAGAAGCAGAGCAATCAGATAGTGCATAATGGGTGGCGACTGCGGCGATGGGCTCTGCTGCAACAAGATCTGATAGGCGGGCTCTCCACCCCACAGCAGCAGCAGCTTGAGCAGAGGTGTGGGTGTGTGTATAGAGTCTTGTGGTAGACGGCTC
The DNA here is from genome assembly GCA_035045965.1 of Drosophila aldrichi. Lineage (NCBI taxonomy): Eukaryota > Metazoa > Arthropoda > Insecta > Diptera > Drosophilidae > Drosophila > Drosophila aldrichi. The sequence continues at coordinate 112,179 of JAWNOM010000216.1, read as the reverse complement.
AGGCCTGGCCACACAAAGACCTCGCAGACAGACTGCAGCTGTTCCCTGGTCCACAATTCCGACATATCCAAAAGCTGTCCAAAGTAGTTAACCAACGTTTGCAGAGCTGCGTGTCGCACGTTCTTGTATGCTGCCATCAGTTTGACACCTTCGACGCCCTTGCCCTCGATCACCTGCTGCGAGACACTGCCCACCAAGAGCAGCAGCTTCAACACGTACAGTTGGAAGGCAGCACTCAAGCGGCCTGCGAACTCCTTCCTTATGAGCTCCAGTAGATTGACAATTCTTTGTAGTTGGCGTGCAGAAATTACAGCCGTGGGTTCAAAGTGCGATTTTACATATCCTGCCAGCAGTTCGATGGGCTGGCTAGTATACTCCTCGAAGCGTCCAAATGCCATTTTTAAGAAGTTGAATATCTCCTCCTCCTCCAGCTGACCCAGAAAGCGCAGAATCAGCGTCTTGCGCTGCTGTCCGCTAAGCTGGCGTTGGCCGCCCTTGATGAGATGGCCGTAGAGCACTCGTAGTATGTAAGGCATTAGCTCGTTACGTTGTTGCGTTGTCAAAGTAGTTACGTCCAAGCCAGTTAGCGTTGTCTTGAACTTGGCATCGTCGATGAGGCCCGCCAATTGTTGTTTCTGCTGCACCAGAGCAGCGGGCTGCTTGTATGCGGCCAGGCAGTCCAACGCTAGCTGCTGCAGAGCCCCATTGGGACCAGCGAGCAGCTCCAGATAAAATTCACGCATCTCTGCTTCCCGGTGAAGTGCTTTTGGATTTGGCTGCGATACGAAGCACGCCAGTTTAAGCTGCAGCGTCTGAAGTATGAATTTTGCATGAGCATTGCGTGTCTTCTTCTTATGGCGATCAGTTGAGCTTCGGGTCATACTCGTCGTCGGAGTCTTCTCAGAATTTTCGTTTTCCCCATCGTCAACTTCAATGTCATCAACTGAAATAACCGAATGATAAGCGCATAAGCTGGGATTATTGGAGAATATGTTGGAATGCTTACCGCTTGACTCATTTAAATTCCATGTGTGTTCGGTGCGCTCCAACTGTGCGCGGTATTCGCGCTCCACGAACTGCAAGAATAGACGCACTAAGTCCGCATTTTTCACCTCGGCAATGTGGCCCAACTTGGGAATACATTGCCACAGCAGTTGACGGTAGTTCAGAGCTTGCTGCAATGTCAGCTGTAGCTGCGCCCCATCCAACGGCAGCAGCGAAGAAAGGGCATGCGAGTTGTAGTTTGGCTGTGATGGCTGCTGCAAGGCGGTTGCCTCCACATTGTAGTCAATGCAAGCGACCGTCTGTAGAAGCTTTTCCTTAAACAAGTTCCAGAACTCCTCTGTGGTCATGACTTTGACATACTCAGCCAGCAGCTGCTGCACCGGTGCCCATACAAATTTGAAGTTGTTGTACAGCAAGCCGAGCAGGAGGCTGACAGCATGCTCTTTGTAATGCGGAAGTTGTTCGTATTGTTTAAACTGGGCTGCCGCCGGCTCCAGCTGTTGCAGCTGCAGCAGTAGTTCTCGATAATTGTGAACCGTGGGCTCAATGCGACAAGCGGCTGAAAAATATCCATAGGGATTGAGCTTGCCTTGAATGTTACCCAGCAACTCCAAGCAGTGCGCCGAAATGCGACGGCGCTGTGCCATCGGGTCACTTAGTAGCTTGGACACAACATCTACGGTATCTTCCGTTGCTTTGGGCGTCCAATCTCTCTTATCCGTGTTTAGTAAGATGAGCTGTAGACAGGCCAGTGCTCGCAAGTCGCCACCAACGCGCGGAAGCAAACTCTGCTGCAGCTGTGCGCGCAGCTCTTTGGGCAACTTGAACTTGAGCAGAGAGTGGGTCTCCAATAGCAGGAGCAGCAGCGTGCATTCGGGAGCATTTAGAGACAGCTGATCTTCGATGGCTGACTTAAGGCTGGCATCTAGTGGCTGTTTATTGAAGCCGCGCAAATGAGGCAGCAGCAATAGCAGCAACAGTTGCCGTTCCTCGTTTACATCAATGCGCTGAATTTGCTGCTCCAAGTGCTGCTGAGTTGACTGTTGCTTCAGCTGCATGGGATAGGCCAGCCAACTCGTCAAGCTTGCAGCGTCAACTTGTAGCGGTCGTTTGTGCTGCACGATACGGGCCAAAAGTTCCAGAGCAGCAATATCTTTGTGCTCCTCATAGTGCGCTACAACATGTGGCAGCACCATGATCTCAAACAACTTATAATCCAGCATTTGCAGAATGAAGTCTGTGTACACTTCACGTGACACTTTGCTGACGTTGAGCTGTTTTTGGAGTATGCGGCTAGCATCCAACTGATCGAGCTGCACCTGTGGGGCCTGCAACAAGCTGCTAACCAAGGTACTCAACTGCTGCAAGGGCTCTGCATTGGCTTTCATATGACGATCAAGCAGTTTTAATACCGTGGGCACCAAAAGCGACAGTTCTGCTACATAGCGACCGCCTCTATGTGTAATAAGTGGCAATATAAGTTCCAGTAGCTGCACCGTGGCTGCTCCGCTGAGTTCCTCCTTGGAGATGGCAGCACAGAGCTGTTGCCAGAGCACAGCACTTTGATCGGCTCGCATGAAGTTGAGCAACAGCCCGAAGCAATGGCTCACAATGTCGGCGAGCAGCGACGTCTGGGCGCTGGTGTGGCTGCCGTCGGAGTTGACTAGCAATTCCAAAACATGAGCCAGAAGATCGGCAGCACATGTGTGCAAGTGACCGTTGACGCCACGCAGTATCTCGTATAGCAGACGGCCACAGCCATGGACGCTTTCCACCTGCTCCCGGAGCACCGTTTGCAGCACGTAGGCAAGGAAACGTGGAAAGTCGCGAACATCGCGCGCAATGTAGGCAAAGCACTCAACGGCGAAGTTCGTCACGTGCTCTGCGTAGTGCTGTTCGTCCAACAGAGGCAAAATCGCATTGAAGACGACGCCAATATTACGTTTCAGATAGGATTTTAGTGTTTTAAACAAATGGGCCAGACAAATAAGCGTCCACTCCAGTTGCTCGGCATCCTGAGTGTTCAGAAGGCATATCAGTCGATCTAGTACACGTTGAAAGTAAGCATAGAACTCTTCACGGAGGTCGCGAGCCAACACATAGAGCAGTTCCAGCAGTGGCTGTTGGGATAAATTTGTAGCCGTAGATAGGCGCTCTAGCAGCAGATCAATCACAAAGTCCTTCTGGTGCAGCAGCTGCGGCAGTGTGACTATCTTGCGGCACTGCTTGCTGAAGTAGTTGTACTCTTCGGTAAGATTCAGCACGTTCCATTTCTGCAGCGTTTGTTGGAAGTACGTCTCATTATCGGCCTCCTCGAGCTGTTCGTATTTGTGGCCTATATGGTAGAGTGCCAAATGCCGCAAGTCGATCTCATTCACTCTCTCGGTGAACGATTTGAACTGTAAGGAGACACGAAAATTGTTTAAAAAGTCACCAAAATCCGAAAGCTACTTACGCGAAAAGTATTCGTGTCTTTTGATTTTTCTGTTATTGCGGCCATTTTAGTGTAAGATATTTATTAATAGCAAGTGTGCAAACTGTTCAAAGCACTCAGAAATATTTTTAAAATAAATTTGTTTTATGAGCGCAACACGTGCACGTCCACATTGTTTACAAAAAAATCTGCTAATAAAACTGTTCGCATCAATGTTATTTAGCATTAACAGTAACATTACCAGCTGCTTGAAAAGCACTCGGTATCGATACTTAATCAGCTGTTCCTTCTAAATGCCTACTGCAACTTGGACCGGTGTTTTATTGAACACTCTGGTCACTCTAGTTCACAGCCAACTGCTTGCCGTTATTTTTTTTTGTCTGAGATCAACATTTAATCTAGTCAGTGATGAAAATAAACGCACCCATTCTTATACAGCCATTTGCAAACATAATTTTGAATAAATCTTGTTTATTTTTTACTTATTTATATAAAAACAAAAATAGGGTAATAATCATTTATTGCACATTTATGCTGATTCCTGGGATTGACGATAATCGTGTACAGTGCCCCGTTCCACGAACCTCTGCACGTTTTCAATGCCTTGCTTGGACTCATCAGCTGTAGAGGAGTCGTCTTCGAGGCCATATCCACCGCCGCCAGGAGTTTTCATAGCAAATGTATCCTAAGGAATATATCATTTATATACTGCGGCAGTGGTAATTCATGCTACACTCACCCCAGCCTCAACATCGATGCAGGTTTTACCCGCAAGAGCGATCACACGTCCGTCGTGTTTAACGATTAAGTTACGTCCACTTTTGCCCGGGCCACCACCAGCCAGGCCGTATGGTTGCAGCGTGCGACGTTCAGTCAGAACGGATAATGTGACCGGCTTGCGGAAGAGTAAATGACGTTCAACTCCCTCGCCGCCAACATATTTTCCACGCCCACCTGAGCCGTCGGTGCGTAGACAAAAGCGCTTCAGTATCATTGGATAGCGTAATTCCAATATTTCCGGATCAGTAATGCGGGTATTAGTCATATGCGTATGCACACCACCAGCTCCATGCCAGCCTGGGCCGGCCCCAGCGCCGCCAGCGACAGTTTCGTAGTATCCCCATTGGTCGTCTCCAATTGTTATGTTATTCATGCAGCCCTGAGAAGCAGCACAAACACGGAAAGCTTTTAGCACGGTATCCACAATGCGCTGCGAGGTTTGCACATTTCCTCCAACAACAGCAGCGCCCTCTGAAGGATCCAGAATGGAGTTTTTAGGTATGATCACTTGAATTGGCGCCAAACAGCCTTGATTAAGGGGTACATTATGCCCCACCATACAACGAAGACAGTATATAAGTGCTGACAACGTTATGGCACGTGGAGCATTGCAGTTACCCCAGACCTCTTCACCAGAGCCAGTAAAATCACAAAGAGCCGAACCGTTCTCTGGATCAATGGTGACGCGCAGCGAGATCGGGGAGCCGTCATCCATAAATTCTTGGGCCACTAGTACAGTGGAGCCTGTGCGTTCCAAGGTATCACGGCCAATCTGACGCAACATGTCGCGAACCGCCAGCTCTGCGTTCTTTTGAATGTGATGCATATAGGCCTGCACGACATTTAGACTATAGCTGCTAATGAGCTCCGATACCAGGTGGATGCCCTTGTGGTTGGCAGCAATCTGCGCCTTTAGATCTGATAGGTTGTCGCTGAGGTTTCGCGTGCCCACAGCGCCCTTTGCACCACTTGGTGTGGTCAGCCGCTGTATAATCTTCTCCTCTTGAAATACACCATTCTCAACAATAAGGAACGACTTGAAGGCTGCACCTTCTTGAGCAAGCGAAGTGGAATGTGGAGGCATTGAGCCGGGTGTAATTCCACCAATGTCTGCATGATGTCCACGCGAAGCTACAAAGAAAACAGGACGCGGCTCCGATCTATAAAATAAGATATTTTAAAGAAGGGATTACCATTGGAAATGTGTGTACATTACTCAAAGAACACAGGAGTGATGACGGTAAGATCTGGTAGGTGCGAGCCTCCAGCTTGAGGATGATTTGCCAAAATAACATCTCCATTCTTTAAGGTATCACCCCGCACGCGTAGCTGGTACTGCACCGTCTCCTGCATGGCACCCAGATGGACGGGAATGTGTGGAGCATTGCTCACCAGGCCACCATCCGGACCAAATAGAGCACAGGAAAAGTCAAGACGCTCCTTTATGTTAGTTGATATCGAAGTGCGCTGCAGTACTCTGAAGGAATTAAATAGAATAAATCTTTGCACAATTCAAGCAATGAAGGATGAGATGTTACCGGCCCATCTGCTCTGCAATACTCATGAATCGGTGACTGAATATGCTGAGGTGCACTGGATCCAGTTCCGCATTAATGCCATGCTTGCCACTGGTTTGCACGTCCATAATAAGATCACCATAGGCGGTCACTTGAACAGTACATTCCGGCTCCACGATGATGGTAGACAGCTGATCGATAAGTACGGCAGGGCCGGCAATCTGATGGCCAGCTAGCAAATGCTTGGTTAAATAGATGGGCGTTTGGAAAGCCCCTTGATCAAAGTGAACTTCTGTCAAGCCCTCGGCTGTGGGGCTCGCTTCTTGTGCTGGCTCCACCTGCAACTCTGGCGGCGTCTCGTTCTTTCCAAGGCCGCGTATGCGAATATCATCAACGATTATGCGACGGTTTTGCAGTACAAATCCAAACTCTGTGCGATAGCGTTCCAAGAAAGTGGCATGAAAATCGCCGTATGCGGCTAGTAACGGCGAAGTAGATTGGTCAGACAACTGACTCTGTTCAACAGGTGCGGCCGTACACATCAAGGCGCCATCGGTAGCCTCGTAGCGCAGATGGAGGAATGCCTGAAGTTCAATTTGCTTAAAGCCTTGAGCAGCCAGCTGGCCACGACATTGGACTGATAGTGCATCCAATCGATCCTTTATTAACTGTGCATTTGCATTATTAAATTCTGCTCCACTGGGCTCCTGGACCTCCTGCACAACATCTGCGAGTGCCATGCCGTAGGCTGAGAGTACTCCAGCGTATTTATGAATAACCACCTGTAAGCACAGAGATTATAGCTGATCGATTGCCCAAAGATGTTCGCATACTAACCTTAGCTATACCCAGGTTGCGAGCTATTGAGCAGGCATGTTGCCCGCCGGCGCCGCCAAAGCAGGAGAGCACATGATTGGCGGTGTCCAAGCCTCGGGATTGTGTAAGAGCGCGTATCGGGCGGCACATGGTTTCATTGGCAACGCGAATAAAGCCCAGAGCAACTTCCTCGATACTCAGTGCCCTGGAGTCACCACTGGCCTTCAGATGTTCATTGATAGCTGACTGTAGCTCACTGAACTTACGCTTGGTTAACTCATAATCAAGGGGTTCATTTTCATTTGGTCCGAAGATCTTTGGGAAATACTGAGGAAGTATTCTGCCCAGTATCAAATTGGCATCCGTAACGGTCAGAGGTCCTCCTTTCTTGTAACAAGCAGGACCTGGATGGGAGCCCGCAGATTCTGGACCTACCACAAATATGCCAGACCGAAAGAAGAGCCGAGAACCGCCGCCCGCTGCCACAGTATTGATATCTAGCTGAGGTGCTTGTATTGTCACGCCCGCCGTGGTGCTCTCAATGACGTGCTCATAACTGCCAGCATATCGGGACACATCTGTAGACGTGCCGCCCATGTCGAAGCCAATTAGTGGCAGATCAGTTTCACGCGATCCCGTCAGGGCATAGCCTACGACGCCGCCAGCAGGGCCCGAAAGTATAGCACGTGCTCCACGGAAGTTCTCCATGTTAGTCAGGCCGCCATCGGATTGCATAAAGAGCACATCAACGCCAGCTAATTGATTTTCAAATCCCGATTTAAAACTGAAATCAATTAAATATTCAAAGATTAATGGGTTGGGCAACTATTGTCGCCTCTAGCTAGGCCGCTTCTACAAACACTGTAACTGAGGTATGCCTAATATTTTTACTGCGACTGTGCTGTTCTCAGAGAGTAACTATTTATTTTCATTTGGCACTCAATGATTACGTGTGTAGAAGTGGCCGAGCTTTTCATGCAGTTCTCTTATTTGTTTGTCTTTATTATTGTTATTATCTTTATTGTTTTTAGCTGTTTAGAATTCTTGTGAGCTTCTAGTGCAAAAGCGCAATCTCATTCCTGAATTTATGAGCAAGATTCTGTCGGGAAGCAGACACACTCACCTGGCTAAATAGCGATCCACATGGGGCGTCAAGTAGGCCTCGGCACAGGCTGTGTAGCCGCGGGCCACTACCCGGCACATGGGCATGGCCTTGTGCGAGAGCGTCACATGGCTGAATCCAAGTTCCGTTGCAATTGCTCCAATGCGCAACTCATGCTCTGGACAGGCGTAACTGTGAGCCAGCACCACGGCTACAGAATTGATACCTTGTTCGCGGGCAGCGGTTAAAGAGGCTCGCACAGATAGCTCATCCACTGGCTGCACTTCCAGATACCTACATCCGGTTACGCCCTGCAGCACCTTCCACTGGTGATCTGGCCAGTAGATTATCATCAGTAAGTGGGACTAGACATGATTAATTAGATCAACTCACTTAATTGGCAGCGATCGGCCTGCTCTGGCACGATGCGGCAATCAACTTCGACGACAGTCTGGTAGAGATTCGCTGGCTTGCGTATGTTGAGGTCAAATATTTTTGGACGCGCTTGGTTGCCAATGTAAAGCAAATCACGAAAGCCGCTGTTGACCACCAGCACAACAGGATCACCCTTCCGCTCGAGCAGGGCATTTGTAGCCACAGTGGTGCCCATGCGCACCCATCCAATTTTCGAGGTGTCCACCAAGCCGGCTGCAGTCAGATCAGCGCCAGTTTCCTGTCCCCCTCACACGATTAATTTTACTCCTTATCTTTCATAGTAATAGACTCACTTCTTTAAGTATACGACGTATGCCCTCACGTGGAGCGTCACTGTAGCGCTCTGGATCTTCAGAGAGCAACTTCATTGTGCGCACTCGACCACCAGGACAAATGCATAGCACATCGGTAAAGGTTCCACCGCGATCTATAGCAAAGCAGTATTTGTTGTTGCCGTCGGCAGACACTGACGAGACCATTATTTCTTAATTAATCAACACGACTTTCAAAGCACAGCGATCGTAGAAAACTGAATAAGCTCTGCACTTGCCTAACATATTTATACCATCTCTGCTCCTCTCTTTGGTTCTGTATCTCTCTTTCTCTCTTCAGCCGTTTGTTTTGCTAGAGCTCATGTGTTTTTCAAAAGCTTGCTCTCCTGAGCGCAGTTCTGTCTGTCTCTTTGTATGTATGTATTTATATACAAATACATATTAATATGTGTAAAAGCTTAGATTTTACGCCTGTTATCATTAAAGACTATGTAGAAAATGTTTGTCTGTGAATGCACATTGCATTATGTTGATATATGTATGTATGTATGTATACACTTATTCCCATACATATGTATGTATAAATTATCATATTACCAGAGTAACTCCTCATAAGGTATCCCTAAGTTGGCAAGCTCGTCTGAATATGGCACAACTTCAATATTTCATATGATCTTAATCTTACTAGATAACAATTAAAGGTTTATTTATTTCAGCAGAGCAAGTTTTTATTTATATGTATGTATATTTAAAGCAAATGTTAAGCTAATTAAATAAAATGATAAATATTAATCTTGAAGCATTTAAATATGCCAGATAACGAGCCGTAAGCTAAGCACTACTACCCTTGGTGTTAAACATAAACAAACTTGATGTAGTGGAGCATTAACATATGTATTATCAGCACATATTCCATTAAATAATACGAGCTTCCAAACACAAACACATACTTACTTATATTCTTTGATTCGAACTAAATTCGTTACAAGCTTTCACAGCTTTACACAAGCTTTAATATTGGAAGACAGGTCGATAATATGTCTAAGAAAGAAAATAATTTTGTTTTCAGCCAATATTTTGTTTGCACAGTAGCTTCATTGAATTAACTGAAATTGGTTTTTAACCAAATACTGTTACAACAGCTGTTATTTATAAGTAAATATGCATATGCAATTTTTGCTTTTGTTATTTGATATAAACAACATATTTTATGATGATTACATAGAAAAAATTTAATAAGTATAAAAAAATAAGCACTTCGTAGTTAACATTGTTGTTAGCTTCTCAGACAAATACGCATGTACACAGACATTGATATCAATAAATTTCATTAACAAACAGTTTGCACCCTAGTTACAATAAGATATTGATGCATTATTATTAAATGCTATGTAGATACTTCGAGTGGGAACAATAACAGCAACAAGTATCGGGTATAGGTGGTGGTATGGATTATTGCACTAGAAAAATATGCGTTCTCTGCAATGCTGACGTTCATTTCGTTCTCATTTTTCAGGCGTATAGTACATGGAGTGTAGGAACAGGCGTGTGACCTCGCCAATGACCGAACGATCTGGTATGCTCTGGGCCATGCCATACAGAGCCATTTTGCCAACCACCGGCTGGCCAGGATCCTTCATAATCTCCGCGGTGCAGGTGCGCAAGTCAGCCAAAAACTTATCTGCGACACCTGGACTTGTGTGCATGTCCGTGATGCAGATGTGTATGCTGCAGCAGAGGTAATTAAATGTAGAGACATTTATATTTAAATTAAAATTAACTAAAATTACCCAGAGGGGAACTGGAGTGCGTTTAGATTCCAGCCTAGCTTACATAGCGCATCTGAGAGGCGGAAAATATCAAATACATTCGAGCCCATGGCGATAACAGACGTGGCTGGCTTGCCAAAGACGAAGATGCCATCGATCTGACGCACGCTGCAAATTAAATATTAATAACAAATTTTATTTGTATATAATGTAGAAAATATTTACCCCCTCTCGATATAACGCGCGGTGTCGACAATGCGTTTGGTAGCCTCCAGATATCCCTCGTAACCAAAGTTCATCATCGTTGCCCAGCAGGCGGCTATGATGCCGCCAGCACGGGAGCCATTCACTGTGGGTGAGCCATAGACGCCGCCAGGCCAATCGGTTGTCACTGTGAACTGATGATCCTTGAACTTCTTTTCCGAATACATGATGACCGACGAGCCCTTGGGTGCAAAACCATATTTATGCGTATCGGCCGAGATACTCGTCACGCCCTTCACAGCAAAGTCGAAGGGACGCAGCTGATAGCCAGCATGGCGCACCAGAGCAACGACAAAGCTGCCCAGACAAGCGTCCACATGCACAGGTATATTGTACTTAACGCCCAAGGCGGCAATTGCTTCGATGTCATCCATGGTACCATATGGAAAATTGGGTGCAGAACCAACAAGCTAAAGAGTAAATGAGTTGAAGATCATGATACGAATGAATTGGACATTTGCTTGCTTACCAGAATGGTGTTGGAATTAATGGCACGTTTGAACTTCTTAATGTCCACTTCATAGGTCACCGGATCGACGTCCACGTAACGCACATGTATATTGAAATACTGGCCGCCCTTGTCAAAGGCTGCGTGCACTGTACGAGGGACCACAATGTTGGGCTGAGTGATGCCCTTCACCTCGCGTGCATAGTCCCTATACGCCTTCATTGCCATGCAAATGGACTCTGTGCCGCCGGTAGTCATTGTACCGCAGCTGTCCGCATTACCATGGAACAACGTGCAGGCCATGCGCACGACTTCGGCTTCCATTTTGCACACACCTGGGAATAGGTCAGCATGGAGGGGATTCGTGTAGGAAGCCTTGCCATAAACCTCTTTCACCAGCTCCACAAGCTCCGGATTGTAGCCGTAAACAGCGCCTGAAACACGCCCATCTCGCCAGCTATAGTGGCCAGCCTTGAGATGCTCATCCACGAGGCTGAGAATCTGCTCCTTGGATAAACCCTTTTCGGGCAGACGAATCGAGTATTGCAGGTGCTGATTGCTATTCTTAATATCCGACTCAAAGTCGTCCTTAGCCTTCTTCAGTTCCTTCTCCACGCGCCGGCGAACAGCTGGCAGCTTCTTGGCCAACTTAAAGAACTGGCGCTTGCCGCGCACATAGAAACCTGGGAGAAAATAATTCTACTATTAGACTCATACATAAACTGAGGCATTTCATATTTATATTTGCAATTATCAACTCACTGATAAGAGTGGTCATATCAAAAAATTTTAATTCATGGTTATCGAGCTACAAATTGAGGGTTGAGTAATAAAACATTTGTAGGCGCTCGTAACGGTAGCCAACCGGCGAGTACTTTAAAATCGATCATTAATTTAGCGAAAGCCATTCACTTTTAGATTAAGTATCAAAGTTACGAGCTAACGAAAAAATGTATATATGTAAATACATTATAAAAAGTGATTACAAATGTTAATGAAAAGTTTAGTTCCGTTAATTATAACAGTAGTGAGTGCTTGACTAGAAAATATTCTGAGCCTGTGCAAAGCTGTTGATTTGTTCCTACTAGGGCTGTATTTTCAATGATTGGTTTCTTATACAATACAAGAATATGTATAAATCTAAATATATATTTAGCTACTGTTTGTTTTTCCTATAAGGAACGCTCGACTCAGCGTCTCGCTTTGATTCAAGATATATATTATTTATGACATCTGTCACGGTTGCCGATCGTTAAAACAACTTTTTGTTTTTTTATACTTATATCTTATATCTTGGCACTAAAAATTTCGGTTAATAATTCCATGTCATAAGACCTTTCGCAAGTATTAATTAGTCATAACTGGTAAGCTCTTTTTTTATGAAATGGTGCCACATAAGTATATGGGAACTGATAAAAAGCCAGACTTTTAATATCTGATAGAGCAAGCACTAAATATTACGAAATATGTCTACCAGCACATGAAAAATATAATTTTAAATCAGTAAATCTCATCAGATCGTGTATGAACTGTGATCTACATCTATGTATATACAAAATACATATATAGCTCTGGTTATAGTTCACAGTTCCGTTTGGCACTTGATTTGCACCCAATCTTAAGTTGACAAGTATAATCTATACCACAATCAATTAGATAGATCACTCAAAGCGGGTCGTTAAAGTTCAAAGTACATACAGAATATTTTCTTTCTATAAAGTACAAACGTAGACGATAAGATTATTTAAATGAATTGAAATATTCTAGCAAGATGTCAGCCGCTCACCCTCATCTTTCCTAAGCTCTGTCCAGATCCAAACGAGGCCCAACACAGTTGTTCCCGTAATCGCTGCGATCTGCCAAGGCTCTTTGTTGACGAATACGCGGTTGATGGAGCTCCCGACTGGCTTCAAACAATCGCCGGCATTGAAAGGACGCATTTTCTGGCCAATTGAAGCACAGCTAAAATGAAAGTCGATGTATGAGAGTTGCTCTGTAGACCGCCGCACGAGTGAACAACGCGTCAATAACTAAAATTATGTGTGCAACTAGCTGGAACTGATAATCGGGAACAAAACGGTCTTGATACCTGATAAGCGTATCGTGCGCGTTCCATACACATTTGTATGTATTAACGATTTATTAAGAACAACTGGTTTGCTGCTGCAGTGCTGCTCCACAACAAAGAAATGAATACATTTCACTTGTGAAGTGTGTAAAGTTCACTCACCTGTCGCTCTGGCAGGTAATTAAGATTTGTGATTGGTGAAATTACTAAAATTAAATGCAAATTACTTTAACTTATGGCATTTGTTTGTTTTGCACTTGAAAATGTTACTAAACAAATGAACGTACAGCTGTTGCATAGTATCGATACTACAAAAATAAATATCGATAGTTCCGATGTTGCAATCGTGTGCCAAATAATTGCAAAGCTTACATCGAGTATGTGGTTGATCGCGAACAGCTGATATTCCTGTTTAAAAGTTTAAGATAAACAGTCGATCCTTTAGCAGCTTTGTACAGTTTTTATTTAAATAAATATGCTGCGTACTTTGCCAAGTACATTTAAAGTGGTAATTATATTACTTACTGCAAAGAGGATAAGTTTTATTAATATATATTTTCTTACGCAGTGTAGACGATTAGCTCCAATTCGTTTCTTCAGTAGTGTAAATGCTGAAGAATTTTTGAAAGTAAGTACATATAAATTATTTACTTATAAAGCTATGTATTTATTGTGATTCATTCGCAGGTGAGGAATGAGAATGGCGTGCGGGAAATCACATTATGTCATCCGTCTACGCGAAATTCGCTATCGATGGACATGATGTGCGTTCTAGACGAGGCTCTGAACAAGGATCGGGATGATACGAATCTCCGTTGCATTGTCCTCTCTGCCGAGGGCAAAGTTTGGTCGGCAGGTCACAACTTAAAGCAACTACAGCCTGATGATTTGAAATACCGTGATGCTGTATTTCAGAAATGTACGGACCTAGTTCTGGGCATAAAGAAGTTACCTGTGCCGGTGATAGCAAAAGTGAATGGGTATGCCGCTGCGGCTGGCTGCCAACTGGTTGCCTCCTGCGACATTATTGTGGCCACCGACAAGAGCATGTTCTCAACACCTGGGTAGATAGTTAATCTTCGCTTCTAATCGCTCAATTATTGATCTGTGACTTCTGTTTTTAGCGCTGCCGTTGGCATCTTTTGCAATACGCCCGGCGTAGCTATTGGACGCGTGATGTCACGTCCCAAGTCTGCGTATATGCTTATGACTGGTCTACCAATAAATGGTCAAGAGGCCTACGTTGCCGGCTTGGTCACCAAAGTCGTACCCGAAAGCGAGCTGGAAAAAACGATCGATGATATTACCCACGCTATCAGAGCGAAGAGTCGTGCAGTGATTGCCCTCGGCAAGGAATTCTACTACGAACAGCTAAATCTACCGCTTGAGCAGGCCTACGTAAAGGCAAAGGCAAAAATGAATGAAAATCTGGAATTGGATGACTGCAAGGAAGGCATGTCCAGCTTCGTTGAGAAACGTCCGCCTAATTGGAAACATACCAACTGACGTTTAACGAACAAAGTTTTCATAGATCTGGCCAATTGTGCATTTAATTCTTTTTACAAACAAATATAGCTATACACTTGTTACATTTTTATATTCTATCGAATAATTCTGATGATGATTTTTTAAATATATATAATTTTCCACCAAAGAATCAAACCAACTGTCATTTGGGAAAATATAGGTTCTATATTTATTTTATTTCCTATTATGTATGCTTTTGTTATTGCCATAGTAAGTTTTTCATCTTATTATTTTTGGCAAACTTCCATTTATTTTCCTAACCAAATAAAACCAATTTTCGTGCTTTCAAAAAGTATGCTCAATTCTTATTTTGTGTGTAGTTTATTCAAAATGTGTTTTTTAATATTGTGCAAATATTTAAAAATACAAATACAATGTTAGACGTGATTAATTTAATACAAAATAAAAATTTAATAAAAAAAAATTAAAATGTTGTATGTGTTGGCAGTTGTTGTCTGTGCGGAGTCTAGAATTTATTACGTTCTCTGTTTGTTTTCTTTTGATAAGCCAATATTTTTGTTGTTGAATTTTGAAGTTATCCCTGTGAGTCTTTTCTTTTTCTTTTTCAAAGGTCTTAAATGGTTGGACGTCGAAAATTCTTGAGGCTGGACGAAAGTATGTGCCTAAATCAAAATAATAAATATAAGCAAAATAAATATAATAAACAAAAAAATATTTGCGTCGTTGTCGCGGCTGTTCAATGTTGTTGTTGCTGCTGCGATAATTATTGTTGTTATTGTTGTTGTAGTTGTTTGTGTTGTGATGTAAATATTTGAAAACTCTTCGCATTGAACTAAAAACAGACTTGAATATCATACCTTATAGGATGTGGAACATATAGTTATAATGTATAGAGCTTTATATACTATGTACTAGGAGTATTTTCTAAAAGTAGAGCAATATTATAACTGTGCAATAAATTTTAAATTTTTTTGTTGATTTTTTATAGTCATGAACTTTAAAGCTAGAAAATAGTTCCATAGGCTGATTCGTTACGTATTTTCGAGGCAATGCAAAGAGAATTAAGCCAAAAAGAATTATTAAGTGCCATGTGCTAAAGGACTACGCATATATGTATGTTTGAAATTCCCGAACGTTAGCCCGTGCGCGGCTAAAGTTTCCCTCAAGTAGGTCTTGTGAGCCCCATTTTAAAGGGAATTAAGTGTGTGATAAAATAATGATTGAAGTAATAATAATTATAATAATAATAATAAAATATGTAGTGTGGCGTGCTGTTGTTGTTGTTGTTGTTGTTGTTGTTATAGTTATTGCAATGCAATGATTCTCCCCTTCGCACTTGTTGCCGGATTATTATATTTTTTTATGTTAGCTAACTCCAGCTTAAACCTCGGTGGCAGGACGCTTCTCAATCCAGGCCTTGATGGGCTCCAGAGCGTTGGTGGCTTCGACCACACCACGGAGAGCTGGATAGGGCTCCAGCAGATCACGCTTGACCATGTAGTTCATGTAGTCGGTGATGCCGGCGAAGTAAACATCGGCCCAGGTGAGCTAATCGAAAAGATGCGGGTTTAGTTAATGTGAAGATAAAGGGAGAGCATCCCAGTTGGTACCTTGCCCAAAGCCAGATGGCCGTCATTGTCCTTGACGGTCTGCTCCAGTTTCTCCAGGTAGAATGGAATGACCTCGGCATTTAGGGTGACCAGCTTCTTCTCCTTGATCTCATCCTCGGGCTCATACGAGACGACTGCAATTTCTATACATTAAAAATTCCAGAGTTAATCAAGGACACTGAACATGAAACTGAGGCACACAGTGTTCGCTACTTAGACGGAAGTCATTGATGGTGTCAACCACAATGTCAATCTGCAGATCCTCCCAGGGTGTAGCGCCGCACAGGCCGACAGTCTTGGCCAGGAAGCGAGCCATCGAGATGCTCTGATGCACACGCTTGCCATCCACCTCCAGCACCGGCATCTGGCCCATGGGCATGGCTGATGGATGATGACAAAGGAATGAGAACTTGTTTGCATGTTTGCATGCCACATGGAGTGCTGTGGTTGCGCCACTTACTCGGCTTTAGGGCTGGCCACTCGTCACGGGTGACGCGCACATCCTCGTACTCGATGCCGCCATAGGCGAACAGATAGCGCAACGGCTCGGCGAGTGCCTTCAAATTGAAATAGAAGAGGGTGTAGCTGTGCTTGATCGGCTCGGCGGGTGGTGCTGCCTCGCCATCGGCTGGTGGTGCCTCCCCATCGGCTGGTGGTGCAGCCTCGCCCTCTGCTGGTGGTGCGCCCTCAGCTGGTGGTGCTTGTGCTTCATCGGCCATTTCTCCGCTTACTCAATGCAATTCCCTATTATCGAAACCAGAGAGAAATATCAACTGTGAGTATCGCATATCATCATCATCATTATATCATCATTCATTATATTATATATGTATGTATATGTAAGTATGTATGTGTGTATTGTCCATGCAGCAGATATTTCTTATCGGCTGTAAACAAAGCCCTTGTCATAATCAGGGTGCTATGTTTGTTTGTTCAAGAGAGACTGATTGAGATAACAGCCGACAAACACCAGAATTTATCAATTGTTTATAAAAGTTGGCAATTGGAGTACGGAGCAGAGTGTACATGTACTTCAGCCCAAGAGTAATCTGTTTATTCGGTAATTTACTGTGCTAGTTTACTGCTCTTCCGATAAGAAAAGCGGTGGGTCAAACACCACCCGACTAGCTTTCCGTGGTTTATACTATGCAAAAACATGTGAATTGAATACAGCTCACTCAAAAACAAAAAATAGCAATACAATTAAAATTTGTATGTGGTTATCGCTGCTATAGGGCTTCTATTTCACAATAACAATGATAATGAATTAATGAATGATTTCGACACGTGTTTCTCCTAGAAGTTTCCATTCAATACAAAATGCCAAAGCACGAAATAGAAATTTTTGGCATGTACAAATTTACTTGTAATGATGCTACTTCTAGAAAAGTTATTCTTGACCAAATCTTTGAATTGTCTAAATATATAACATGATATGTTAATTAGTATAGATTAGTTTGTTTTTAGAAAAGCTAAGAGCATTTAGAAAGATATTCAAGTAACCCCTAGTAACTAATTAACAATTTTATATTTTTTATACATAGTTGCAAAGATGATCGATTTTCCATTTTAGTTTGAAGAGCTAGTACAGTTTACAGTTAATTGTTTTCTATTACACAACTTAACCTTCATTGCTCTATATGTAATTAAGAAAAAGAATTTCTTTGGCGTTTGCTCGATTTGTCCATATTTGGAGCTTTCGGCTTTACCTTCAATTTGTCAGCATTCCACAGCTGGCAATTGCAATAAATCAAAATGTGTAGCCCAATAATTACCATATAATTGCAATACAACTATATAGAAATGTATAAATATATATATATATATATATGCATAGGTATATATTGTAAGCATTTCTTATGGAACTATTATGGCTGCAAAGCGGAAATGCATCGATTATGCCAGAGACCCTACTTGTGGAGGAGCAGGAGAGCAGGCGGAGCTGAGGGGGCCAAGGGCAAACAGAGACATGACGCATATACCGACCGATTCAGAGCCAGAGCCCGTCGCAGTCGCAGACCCGCACCCACACAATTCGCATTGAACGACGCGTTTATAGCACATAGATCAAGTTGGTTCTGCTTGCAAGTTGGGGCGTTGGTGCACTGTTACGCCCCTATATCATTCATTGTTTTTATTTCGTATTTTTATTTTTTATTATCATATTAAGTGCTCGACAGGAAGTGACGCGAAGCCCTTTGGCTGTGCGATGGAAAAGGCGAATGGGCTCCAAGCGCTGCAGTCAGTCTTCATTGCCACTTTTGGCAGTTTGCCCAGTCAATCAGGCAGTGAGTCAGTCAGTCAATCAGTCAATCAGTTGCTGTGCCACCCCCGTCCCTCCACTAGTAATGCCCAATCGGGCCGCCTCTTCCGCTGCAATTTCGTGTCTCAAATTGCAAACGATTTGACGTCTCTCACTATACGACTATAGCTCTCTCCTTCTCACTCTCCCTCTTTCTCTCCCTCTGTCCTTCTCTTGCTCTGTTGCTGTGGCCACTTCAATTGAATTTAATTTGGCAAGATCCATCGAGGGGGGTATTTTAGTGTCATGATTTAATTAAATTTCGATTTTGTGCTATTTTAATGCCATTTGATGTTGCCCCATTGTCCCATTGCCTTGTCTCAAAGCCCCTCACACTTAATTGTGTGAAATCGATTTTCAACTTTTCGCTTCGTGCGAAACTTGTACGAAAATGTCAAGAAATTGTTGCGACTAGTTCGAAAGGGGTCTGGGAAAACTATTAAAGGGTTAGCAACAGTTGCTAAAAGAAAACATAATTTTAAAATATTTTATTCTAATTTAAAAAAATTATTTTTCCTATACAGAAAATATTATATTTGTTAACATATCCCTTTCCAAAATGTGAATGTTTCTGAAAACGTTTTCGGTTAAATGTAAGCTTCCTCTATTTATACTAAAGCACTTGAATAATAAAATCGCACTTGCATTTTGCACTCGAACTATAAATATAAATCAATAAATATTTTCATATTTAATCAAACAGTGGCACGTGCTACGCTCGGTTATCAAGTGCCAGATGGTCTTAAAATATAGAAAAACTTTCAGATTAGTACACTGGGAAACGACCCAAACAACTGATGAACGATGAACCCAAATGATCAAGATTCCAGACAAATTCTTATCAATGACATTTTCAATCGCCGCACTAAGAATTAACTGTTTCGAGTGTAAAGATGTTTTTTTTTTTTAGTCCATTATCAATTTAGAATAGTTTTCTTATATACTCTGGGTGTATTATATAAGCTAGTTGATCATTGTTAAATTGAAATTTTGTGTTGCACTGAGAATTGATTGAACAATTGTTCCGCACGTAAAATTTAAGTACCTCACGCTTCGAAATTCGTACGCGCACTCCACGATTGAGAAGAATTTGGATTTCGAGTTTACTATTTGTGTAGTGCGATTCGTAGAATTCGTTTGTCGTTTCGATATCTCGTTTGATTGGGTTTAGGTTTGGTCCACACACGTCGTTGTCCTTCACATATTTGCGTGCGAATGATTCGAGTCATAGGCAAGAACTGCGAGTGCCCGAAACGAGTTCAAAACTTTTCGATTTCGAATCGATTGACCCACAAATCAATAGAAGAAAAGACAGTTCCAAATTTAGATAAGACGATCGCACAATAGAACGAAGACGAAGTTCAACGTTGTTCGGCTTTCGGTGCTCGGCATCCGAAAATCGATTATCAAATTGGCAAAGGAAACTGTTCGAGCATTTAGTTAATTACATCACTTAAGCATTTACTTTAGTATGCTAGTGTGCTTTCAATTTCAAATCAGTCATCCTTCACTTTGAGTGCCTTACCTCAGAGAACTTATCAAATCAATAAATCAGCTCCAGCTGCGCTTTCCAAATCCCTCGAGATTTTCGTTTTGGAGTTTGGCTCTTTTGAGACACGACTGGTCACACTGGCAAACAGGAGAATCAATTAAACCTGAGGACCGATCGCAGCAGCTAAGCAACAGCTATGAACGCCGACTATTGTTGGAGAACTTGGGCGACGGCTTTTATACTTTCCAATTGACTAAATGGGCGGCGACACTCCCACATGCAAGTGCTCTGAGTAACGAAAAAGCGTCGTGAAAGCGACGACGCACAGAGAGCCACCGAGAGCGGATCGTTACATGTGTGTTTGTGTACGTGTGTGTGTGTGTGTGCAGCACGCTGCCTCTCTACCTCTGTCCCCCGCTCTTAGAATGCTTGCGTGTTACTTTTTATTTTGACTGCTATTTAAATATGAACTGTTGCATATCGAGATGAATAATTAATTAGCTTAAGCCAACCAATGCTGTTGCCAATTAAAAAGAACAAATGCAGCTGCTCAGACTAAAAGAATAGTTATGTTACCAAGCACATATGCATATACATACATACATATATAAATCCACCCATTGCTCGAAGCTGCGCTCCGCTCTCTGAGCAGCAGAGTGCAGAGAAATGAGAGAGAGAGAGAGCAACTAAGCCGGTAACTAGCCGGCAGCCGGTGGCCGGTTTGTTTATTTGGGTGTGTGTTAGTAAGAGAGTAATTGCCTTTTATACGCTCATATGCATATGTATATATGTATGTGTGCGACCGTGGGCGTTCTGACATGTGCCTTTTTTAATGCCTTACAAAGGAATTTTTGCCTGATGAATTCAATTAAATGTCTTCTAGATTTCAATTTATCTGTTTGGCTTGTTTACTGGTCTGTGTGCACTTTTTCCCAATTGGGCTTTGCAATTAGCTTTTTATTTATAATTTATTCATTATGCTCTTAAGTTATTATTGATTTGTGGTTTCTCTTCTTGCAGAGAGTCAAGTGTATTGATTTTTTGTTCGATTTGTTTGGGACTCAACTAAATATTTGGCAAGCTTTCAATTATGAACCAATTACAGCTAAGCAAATATTTTGCACAGCTTTTAGTTAAGCTGACGCCTATTTGACTTATTTAATGCTAGTCTAAACAGCTCAGATGAGGCAATATTTACTAGAGAAGAATCTTTAGCTAGATTTCTGTGTGAATAATGCTCATTTGATCTTCAGTAATTGGGTTGCATTAATTTTTATCGTTTCGCATCTTAATGATCTTGGTTGACTTAAGGATTTTTCCATCAGGCCATTTCCGTTAGACAGCTGTGCTTTGGGTTACAGTTAATGAGAAAACAACAATTGGAAGTAGAGGAAAGTTTTTACAACGCCAACATGAGCCGGTGAGTCGCTAATTCGTCGACTGTTTAAACCTTACGGCGCCAGACTATGAAATCTGAACGTTTGCCAAGCTTGTTTATGGTACGGTGTAAGGCACACAAAGTCCAATTGACTACATATATAAACTGCGGGTAAGGGGGCTATACAATTATATAACTAACTCTTTGTTTAAAATCGAATGCCATGACCAAAATTTTTATCAGAAAACATTTATCTATATAAAAGAGTACATTAATTCAATAAACACTCCTGATCTTCAAATGTTGAGCCAAGTTGACTTTTAAATATATATTTCAAATTGAGACTCGTTTATTTTTTGACTGCAAGCAGTTTACACTGCTTACGAACGTCAACTGCTTACGTATAAACTACTTGTTAAGCTTTGGCAAAGCTTGTCTCGCGGTTGAAAAGCTTTGCACCGGCAGTTATGCCCTGTTGAAAGCTCGTTGCTATATCAATGCACTATTTTCAAAAATGATTGGCGCCAACTAAAAAGCTTGCAATGATTGCATATAAGGGCAATATTTTGTGCGCAGTTAAAATTAAAATTAATAGAATTTCAATTTCACCAGCTGGCTGTAATTCCCCTCCCATAAATTGTTGTTGGCTTAAGCAGAACGATTGAAAAGATAAGCAGAAAATGAACAAAATTCTTTAGCACCAACCTGACCAATTAACCTCAATGCTCTTATTGGCGGTCATCGAATTGCCAACTGGTGCAAAATATAAAAATCGCTTAAAAGCCGATAAGATAACGGCTTGCACTTATTTAGCTTATTGTACATACTACGCCTAGGAAATATGAAACTAATAAAAAGTTGGACTAACTTACCTTAAAGTATTTTCAATTTGTTAAACAGGTTTTTTCTTTATTTAAGGTATTTTCGTAGAAACACGACTGAGAAGAGCTGATGAAACTAATGAAATTTTTGGAATATTTACGTTTTCACTTTGACATTACAGAAAATAATTGTTTGCTTTGAGAATTTTCTCAGGTAACAACAACCTCGAGAAGGAGATGAAGAAGAAGCGGTGACAATCATTTTACCAGTAGATCTCAAGTTGGAAGCCATTGTATTTGTCGGCCTAGACTAATTAAGAATTTATGCCGCCTGCATGTATGTATGTAAATAAAAAGCGAAATAATAAAAGCGCAGTAACAAAAAGAACTATGACAATAATTTGCTGTAGAAAATGCGGCGAACTCACCGATACAAATACAAGCTATAACAAAAACAACAGCACAGCAAAGTCAAGCACGCACACACACACAGCACAGCACACGCATATACACGGTCACAGCTGCTAAATTGTGTGAGAGTGTGCAATCTAAATAATAGTGACAGAACACAATAAGCAACAACAACAAATTATAACTAAAACGGCGGAGTCGGCGCAGCAAAAGCAACGCCAACAACTGAAGCAAACAGTTAGCAGTCGACAGCAACAGCAACAACAACAGTAAGAGAATTGCTATAAAGAGAAAGAGGAAGATTCAGCACTATGCACTGTGGGTTAAATCATGCGAAATTTGCTAAAACTACTAAGGTGATAAAGATGCTGCAATTATAAATTTTACGATTGTATATTTTTAGCAAAAGTAGATACATATATATAAATATTTACTTTAGCTTAATTAAACAATTAATAATATTTAATAAGTTTCATAATTAAAATTATACTAACAATAATGCAGAGCAAATTTCTAAACTATTAAAATATCTCTCACTATCCATAACATTATGAAACTGCAAATCTGAGTTTAAATTTTTAGTTTAAATTTGCCAATTTGTCTTTGTGCCCACTGTGACGTGAGAGTCGCCGACGGCGCACTTGCTGCAATGCGCGAATTCCGGATCAGTGCCAATTCAAATGCGCAGGTGAGCTGAACGTTTCGCTCTCGTCGCTCAGCCGTTCGTTGTTCGTTTATTTGAAAACAGTTCGTCATCGTCTGTCTCTGTCGTGTCTGCGCAAAACAGTTAACAGTAACACCAACAACCGCGACGACTCTGCCGTCAGCGTCTGTTAGTGTGTGTGTGTGAGAGAGTGCGAGCTTTCAGTGTGTGCGTGCGTGTGCAAATTGCGTATACGTCGTGTGCTCTGCGGCTCATGAACTTGTAGAACTTTTCAACTGATTTTTGAACAGACTTAATGAGTTGTTGCATTGCAATTGAGGCTGACCTTAAAGGTGGCATAACCTTAAGTGCCTGCTGAACAATGTAAGTGCCGAAATTGGCAAGAGAACATGACTTACACGTATTTATATATACTCATATGCTCATATACCAAAACACGAAAAGCGCTTGGAAAGCCCCAGCAAGAAAACTAACAACAAAAAATAAAAACGACCTATGCACGCTTACAGCTAGCTAATTGTTTAATTAACACGTGCACACAAATTATAAAAAAAAAGAAACTATAAGAAAAATAAATAAATAATAATACAAAACATGATCTAAAATAGTAAAGCAAAACGCTTTTACATAGCGATTTTTTTTCTTTTTGCTTTTGTTTTTGTTGTTTTCAAATAGCAGTTGTTATATACATATATCCCTCTCTCTCGCATACATTCTCATATACAGTATTTCTCTCTCTGTCTGGCTCTGTTTTTGTGTGGGGTTTTTGTTCAGTTTATTGCTACATTTATTTGTTCGCATTTTAGTAGCGTATTTAACAAAATTTTTTAGGATCTAGCGTGTGCCTTTACGTACTGCTTCGTATCAGTTGCGGTTAGTATCAGTTTTTTTTTTTTTTGTTATTTGTCAGCAGCTCGTTATTTGCCTTAGTTATCGAGCAACAATACACACAACGACAGTAAAATATAAAATATAAATAAAAACAATAATTAAAGAAACATGAAAAAAGCCTGAGAATTAGCTTCAAAATGCACGATGGGAAACATCTATACAAAGCTGGTTTAAGCGGAACTTAATAAAAATATCAGTTATAAGTTAATCGATCGGTGTGAGGAAACTGTTCCTATTTAGCATATTATTATGTCATAAAGCATTGGCTTCCTAATAAATAGTCATTTTATTTAAGGCAGACAAATTCCAAGTATTTGAAATACCTACATAAATATTGATCATATTTTACAAAATTGTTGGCAAGTCATACAAATCTGAGCGTTAACAACTAAAAAAGGAAAAACTCCCCTTTTTATCTACAAAATACAATCATATCTGGCATTTGTTTTTATGATTATATTGCAGTTTTTTTTTCAGAGCCGGAAATTCGTAGAAAAGGCTTTGAAAACACAAATCGATAGATTAGAGACAGAGATAGCGAATTGTTGGTTTTTGTACTTGCTGCAAGAGCCATAAAAACCTCTAATGTTAAACACACTGAATTGGTCGTAACCTGTTTGGAGTCTCAGATGCGATTAGTCTCTAAAAATAGCAGATCGAGTAACCTCAGTCGGATCGGCAGCAGTATAATTGCTGAGCTTACCTGTAAAACAATTCCGTTTGCCGCTTATCAGTGAGAACTCTACTTTGTATTATTGTTTATTATATTCATTTCATTTCAATTTGTAAAGGATGTGACTCAGTGCTCGTACAATAGCAAAACTATGTGATAGCTTGTGTGAAAATAATCTAGTAATTTGATTCTTTGTCTGTCCTAAATTTCATACCTATTACATATAGCTATCTGACTCCCCCACTTTAAGTGTTAATGCTCTTCATTAATATTTGCTTTTAAGTAGTCTATTGCAAACAAAGGCAAGATGCATTCAAGTACTTAAGCTTAAGTGCATTCGAATTGCAGCAATGCATTAAAATAATTTAATCGAATAGTTTGCTTTATTTCTTTTTTCGGTACTGTAGAAACCGAAATCATAAAAATCTCAGTTGTAGCGACGACAAAGCCGCCGACATATGCCCTTATACAATACCAAATTATGAGTGGACTTTTGCTAGCTTACCCATTCCAGTGGGCTTTGCCATAGAAATTCCCAGCGAGCCCGAATGCAATTGAAAATTCTAATGATCGAAAATATGGCGACAACTATTCAAAAGATAATTTCTTATCGACGGCATTGGTAGATAAGAACTCAGGGTCTTCTGCGCACACGAAATGTGTGTGCACATCTAACTGGGTTAACAAATCAAATGCCAACAACTACTGACAACAACACTCCCAACACCCCCGCCACCCTCGCTGGATAACCAAAGCCAATGTCATCTGGGTTCGTAGCTGTTTATTCGCATGAATCAAAAATAATTGCTACACGCAATAAAAAAAAAGTTTATGGGTCAATTATGGTCAATATAATTGGGTTGGAGCGTACTAACCGACGTCTTCGAATTTTTATGGGATAAAACCGAAAATTTCAGAACTGAAAGAGAGAGAGAAGAGAAGAAGTTAGAACTGCTTTGAGAATATCAAGTATATGATTATAATAATATTATTATTATTCTGATTAATTCTGATTGGTATTGTAGCATCATTAATAAATACTACAAAAAATTAATTTAAATCCCTTGAATCACCTCACCCCAGCTCACCTTTAAAATATTCGATCTCAATTATTTGTTGGGGTGTCTGGCTCCTGTCCGTCGGCACTGCGTTTATCGCTGTTTAGACCGCAAATGGAGCAAATGCTTTTTTCCTTGCGCAACAGGTGCTTGTCCAGAAAGTGGCTATTCTTGCGCCTGTCCTGGCCGCTAACGAAGTCCAAGGCGCTGCAAGCAGAGCAGGAGGAGGTGCGTGACTTGATGCGCGTGCAGTTGTCAACCAGTGAACGACTGCGCGTGGAGTCGCCCTGGCCCTGGGCCTTGCTATCCGCAGTCGGATGTGTTTGAATGGAGGCCTCTATGCTGGGGCTGGCGCTGGCGCTGGCGCTGGCCGACGCCAATTTGTTGTTGCTTGAGTTTTTTGTATTGGTCTTGCCATGCACGTCTATGTTGAGCTTGTAAATTTGGCCTTGACGATCGACGAAGCCGAGACGCAAGCTCTCCTCCAGCGCACGGTCCACCTCCTTCTGCAGCTGGGGCAGATCATTGAAGCGGATATTTTGTTGCTTGGCCACCTGAATGATGATGTCCTCCTTGGTTCCGGGACCGGAGAGCGCTAAGAACGCGCCACATATGTTCAAGCGTTTCATAATTTCAATTTCAAAACAAATCTAAAACAGCAAATTTACGCCTTTCTATATATATTCGGGAAAAAAAAAACTTTAACTTTTTAGACAAGTTTTGGCTAATACTATTTGGACTCCTATAGAACGAATGAATGAAAATTTTTGAAAATACCCTTGGCCACAAACTAAAAATTCTTAGACTACTAATGTAAAAATTCAGTAAAAAAAAAAAAAACAAACTGTTCCTAGTCTGAACTGAGTTCAACGCAAGAATTCGAATTATTGTAGTTTGACATAAATCGAACCAGCTGCCTCAAATATTCATTCACAACGCTCAATAATAGGCATTCTTAAAGGCAGTTGTTTCTCTTGTTTACCAGCCTATTAAATATCATATATATTTTTCAATTACACATGTGCAACTGAACTTTTTTAGCTTACCTTTGTTGCGGTTTCTGACTTTGTTTCTGTTTACAGTCTATGTGTATTTCACTTTTGTTGGCCCAGTCTAAACGTCACACATAATTAACTACAGCAGATCGTGGGTGTTTGTAACTACTGACTGTGCACACATTATAGAGCTGGCGAACCTCTGATCGCTTGACGTCATTCGCCGTGTAAATAAATTATATATATCACTTTTAGCTAGTGCAGTCTGTTGACATATTTTAAGCAAATATTTGGGAGATTAACGGGCAACTTAAACGAGCTAAGCACTAGAAAAGCCTGAAGTAATGCGAGAAAAAAGCTATTTTTTTTTTAAATATATATTATTGTTTTATGGTGTATGCCTTTACCTTTACCTGGAATTGCAAATCACTTGTGCACACACATCTGGCGACACGCTAGAGTTGAGAGGGAAGTTGTAGGAAAAGTCGATTAGCTTAACGATACGAAAATCGATAGCGGCATACATATGTTATCGATCAAATAAGTATATCTGTTCAAAGTCTATTAGCGAATTATTAAACAAATATCGAGAATATATCAGTATTGATATTAATTTTTTGAGTACGCTAGCGATAATGATTGGTAGAGACTTGAGAAACGGATAAACATGAATAAATCTATATTATATAAATCAACAAGCACTTAAATCAATATAACAGACATTTATTTTGGTAGTACAACAAACAAAGCATCATCTCAGCTAATTATAATTATATCTAATGATCTTTAATGGGCGAAAAACAAATATAGATATATGGTTTGCTCTCGCCTAATTGTAAATTCTTTTGCGCTTTATGTATTATATTATTATTATAATAGCCTTTAGTATATGTATGTTTATCGTGTATATATATAAATGTTTTTGCTTTTTTCTTAATTCTCTGCGATAAAATGCTTTAATCAAAAATTTTGCCTAAATTCTTAAATATTTCTTGTTCTTTTTTGCAGCTGTTGACAGCCAACGCACGAGATACGAATACGTGTTTCGTAAACGCCAACAAACAAAACAAGATAAAGAGCTGTGTGTATGTAATGTGTGGATATAAATGTATACATATATATTTGGATACACTAGAGCTGCAGTATTAAAACTGACTCAAGCTGGGACAAGTGGAATTGAGACGCCTTTCAAGAACGCAATAAACAACAAAACACAAAGCGTGTAAAATTTGTGAAACCGAAAAAAAATAAATAAGAAAGAGAGTGAGAGTACTACGCACATAAATATATAGAGAGTGAGAGTTAGAGTGAGAGACTCGACGCCTAATTAGTGGCGTGAGCAAGCATTGAGAGAGAGATAGATAGAAAGGGAGAGAGGGAGCTCGATAAGTATTATCAGGTGTACCTAGGTGTGTACCGCCTACCCCACTCCCACGATCACTCGCAGCACAATGGCCGACGAAGATCTCAGCCCGTTGCCGTTTCGGCGAGAGCGTAACTTGAGCAATCGGAACTTCAACAAACGCAACTCGCGTCGCCGCAGCGGCCAGCCATCGGAGCTGGAGCGCCACAGTAGTGCATTGGACGGGCATTGCGGCGGACGACGCGACAGCAACGTGAGCAGCAGTTCGAGTTCCTTTCAGCTCTCCTACTCGGTCAACTCGGACACGGAGAGCGCGTTCAATCGACGCTCAATACTGAAAATGCGCGCGGCCAGTGAAGACACGGCAGAGCCGTGCGCGGATAACACGCCACAGACACCCACGACGCCGGATCCGGCATTTCTGGATGTACGTCAGAAGGTGCAGCGCTTCGAGACACTGAAGACCACAATTAGCTACTTGCGGCAGGATCGTCTTAGCCTGAAGCTGCTCGAGAATCGACGCCATCCCAGCTTCTCGCAGTACACAGAGCAGGTTCAGATTCGAACTCCACCCCCGCCGCGACGCGTTGCTCTGCCAGGTCTCAGCTCCTGCACCGATTCCGTATCCAGCAACCATCTCAGCATTGATGAGGTGCGCTCCGAAGATGAGGTCGATCAGATCTCCGACTTTGAAGCGGATCCTCAGGAGGCGGTCGAGTACGTGCTCAGCGAGAGCAGCTCCGCTGTGCTGCCCGCCAGCTGCACAGATGCGGATGAAGTGAAGACCCAAGCGGTGCAGCGTTCCATAAGCGCGGATCCCACCAAGCTGCGCAATGACAAAGATTTCCCAAGGTAAGTTCCACTGTCTGTTTGTCTAACAGACATTATTTAGTATATCTTATCAGTTCGTGTCGTTTGCTATAAAAAAAAGATATAAATTAGCCGAAGTCTTGTTTGTTTATTGCTCATCATTTATCAATATCCAAATTTAGTTTTCTTTTTTTTTTTTTTGTTTATACTCCTCATTTGCAGTGTAAGCAGGGTATATTGGTTTTGTTTAGGTTTCTTCGAAGCTTGAAGTTTCGAGTGTGTCTAGTCTTACTCTTGTCTGCACAATTTCATAAAGTGTTACATATTGTTGGCCTATAGAGATAGTCGTATCACTTAAGTGGGCACTTCCTAAACTATTGATTCTTGAGTGAAGTTGAGTGGGTTTTGAGCAAGTATTAGCGACGTTAATACATCCCATATGTCTACGTTTTACAACACTAGATTAGTTGTTAAACAAACTTCTGCGAATTCTTTATCAAATGTTAGCTTTGAGATAATGCAAAGAACTTGTCTTATCATTTTGTTAATCTGGCAGTTATACAACACTGTTTTTGTGCTTTGCTACACTTGGGCTTGCTTTAGTTATATTCTCACATATTCAATGCACGAATCATTCTCGAACATTGCGTTCAGCTGGTACTTGAAAACCTTTTCTCATCTAAATTACATTCCCCATATTTGCTTACTTCTGAAATATGTGACAAATTGTTGTGCATCACACCTGTTTGCCTTTGCTTAATGATTGCTTGGTCATCGGGTGGTCCATTTTAGTAATTTTAGCAAAGTCGTAAGTCCAATTAAGTGACTTGGCCATAGCGATTCACTGGTATTTATCGCCTTGTTAATGCCGAACTTAATTGGCAAGTGTCTGGAGTTTAAATTACGTTTGTGCTTGGCTTTGGAACCGGTCGCAATTCAGTTGGCGTCAGCTGTCAACAACAAAAATCTAGAAACAATTTAAACTTGATTAGAAAATGTACCGAAATTTGTAAAATGTATCTGCCGAGCTCAAATGTTACATATCAGCTTCAGCTAAAATATGAATGGCTCAGATCCCAACGATGGGCCAAGCTGCAGTAAAGCGAGCAAAGAGGTTCAGACTGCCAAAAGCGTGCTCCACGTGAGAATTGCGGACCACGTACACGACAATGAGCCAGAAATCACTGAAGAGCCCCCCAGTCCCATGCCCGTGATGGTGACCACGGGCATGAATACGGAGGAGAGTAAGCCCAATGTTATAGTAACCCCGGAAACCGATGTAGTCTATAGCGATGCTGACAGTGTCCATTCTTGGCCTGGCAGACGAAGACCCATGACCACCTCCAGAATATCTATGTCCAGCCTAAGACACATCAGTTCGGAGAGCTATGGGGGCAGTGACTCGCATATTGATTACAGACCCACTCATCCCCCTGGTCGTGAGCCAATCTTGACCCCCTATAAGCCGGAGCGCCTTGTTGACGGGGTAGGTACTCAGCTCCGTCATTGTCGCATCGGTGTTACTTTCTAGCTTTGCAGTCTGTGTGTCTTCCGTCTTCCAGCTGATTGGCTTCGTACTCACCGGCGTGTCCATGTTGTTGGTGATCATGTTCTCCTGGTTCCTGATCTCTCAGCTCGACTTTTTCGTCGATTGCCTGCGAAAGCTGTCGGTGGCCGTGCACAGTATCTTTGGTGGGCTAAATGTATTTCAAGGCACTGATGATCAGAAGAAGCATATAGGAAAGGTGAGGCTAACCTCTCGCTGTTTACTCTCGCCGCTTGTAGTTGTCGCCGTTGTAGTTCCCCGGGCTGAATCATTTGGTAAACAATGTTTTATAATTTAAATCCCTGTGTCCCATGAGCTCTTCCCTTGGAACGGGTTGAGCTTATCAGTTGACACTCAGACGGCAAATGATTCATTCAGCGACGCCATGCCACGCCGGGTTGTGTCTTATCGCAGCGTAATTTGTTCTTCTTCCTCTTGTTACTATTGTTAGCGTTTTAAAAGACTGCCGTGTTTGACCTCTTCGCTTTTCTCTTATCGCCCACAGAAATTATCGTTCCACACCAAGAAGGAAGACTGAAATTATTGGCACAACAAACCATCAGCTGGTTGATAAATTTCATTCCGTCTATCAGCCCAAAGAGGAGTAAGTACATCATCATAAACGTACAATTGAACTAAATCTAATTTCTCTTTTTCTCATTTCTGCAGAGAGGATGAGACTGAAATTGAGCTGCGTGATAAGAGCGACAAGTGTGTGCACCCCATACTCGAGGAGCTCATTCATACGGAGGAGGCCTATGTGAAGAATCTGTTTACGGGCCTGGAGAACTATGGCAATATCTTTCAACGCAAGGATCTGCCTCTCGGTCTGCGTGGCAAGAAGTACGATCTCTTTGGCAACATTGAGCAAATCGCCGAGTTCCATCGTGATGAGTTCTTGCCCATGCTGCAGCGAAATCGTCGCGATCTGAAACGACTCTTTGATGAGTTTTTAGAGTTTTTGGATGTAAGTTGCGCCGTTTTGATGATCATAGAATTGTAAATTAATATAAAGTTTATATCATTTGATAGCAAAACTGTTTCTATGGCTATGTGATCTTCACGATGAACAAGCAGAAATCCTTGAAGCTGTGCGATCTCTATAAGAACTATTTTACGGTAGGCAACAGCTGTTCATTGTATTATTAACTGGAAAGTATGACCAAGGTGTATTTTTCTTATAGAGCATACGTCTGGAGCGCGATGATAAGCTGGGCATCAATAGTTTCCTCGTGCAGCCCATACAGCGCATGGCGCGTTATCCCTTGCTCCTCACGCAGTTCATCAATGTAAGTATTGCCTTGAAATGCATTAACTCTTTACTAATTTATATATTGTACATGTTACAGACATTCTTCAAGAATCGTGATATCGTGATGAAGCCACTGATTGAGTCCTGCTGTCGTCTGGAGAAGCGTCTGCGTACCCTGCTGATCACCACCAACGAATCGGAGATCATCAATGATATTGTGGACTGCAATGAGGTGGGTTAGGCCTATTATATTGGTATATGCAATCATTTCTAACTCCATATCCTTTGCAGTTCAATGTGTATTACCAGGGAAAGTTCCGTAAGGTGAGCGAGTTTCAGGTGACGGATCACAAGCTGAAGCGCAGCTATCGTGCCAAGGTCTTCATATTCGACAAGTGCATCATTTATACGGAGATCAAGGGCAAGCACTTGGTATTCCACGGTCGATATCCTTGTGAGCATATCGGCATAACGGCCAAAACCAAATCCTTCACACTCTTCTATGAGCGACGCAAGCAACAGGAGTGCGAATTTAGCGCAGATCCCGCACAGATTCAGCTCTGGCTGGATCTCATTCGCGACATGATCAACAACTACGCCAACGAGGAACGGCAGAAGCTGCATGATCGCTACTGTCGTGAGAACGATCATCTGCATCGCAAGGCGCCCAGTCTATCGCTCTATCGTGACTCGAATCGCTTCAGTTCGGACAGCGGCATTGGCAACGTCTGGGTAATGCCCAAGCCGGAGGAGGAGGCGACCAGTAATCGCACCACTTGGTATGCAGCCACCTAAGTTGCCCAAAGATGGAGTTTTGCCCCACTGAACTGGTAGCTGGCTGGACCGGAATGAGCCAACTGTTTCTAGGAGTTGACATATGTTTATTATTATTATTATTATTATTGTATACTAAATTTGTTATGGTTAGTTACTATTCCCAAAACCAAAAAAAGAAAATAGAAACAAGACAAAAAATGTAAGAAAAATGTTGTTTAAGTCTAAGGCTAAAACACCAAATATTGTCAATTAAGTTAATTGTAATATTTACAAAAAAAAAAAAAAAATGTAATTATTGTTATATTTACATTATATTCGATGATGTCACAAGTAAACTAAATTCTTGTTAACACAGAAATTTTGCTCTTATTTCGTGTTGAATCAGCTTACAAAAGGCTTAACCTGAAAGCAGATGAACTGCGATTTTTCGTAGGTAAATAAGTTTACCAAAGGCAAAAACTGTTTGGATCGATGACAATTTTATACTGAGAGCTGAATCAAACCTGCACAAATTGACAATTCATACAAAGACCATAAAATTACTTTGATTATAGAATTCGAACTGACCTGCTGAAGTATTTAAGCCTTAAACAAGATGACGCATAGATTGTTAATGTCTAGGAAGTAATAATAAAGATAAACCCTTGCTTGTAAAGATAGCTGGCTAATTATGTTATAGTTAATAATATGCCATATAGATAATTAGCGGACATTTACGCAAAACGGATGTAAATAATACTAAACTTTTAGTTATCAAAGATTTATTTAGTTATTTGTCTGCTGAGCTGCATTGAATACCGCATAAACTGGCATTTCCTGTGCACTTTGTACTTAGTTAAAAATTAGTTGACTAAAATGGAAACTAAAATCCAAAGGATCTTAAGTTTGAGCAGATAGTTCAAGAGGGAATTAATATCAACCAAGGTGATAAAATTATAAAATCCTATGATTCGATTTAAATAAACAGCATTTCTTTATATATAATTGAAGTTTCGAGTATGGTACTCATAGAATAAAATATATCAATGTTATAAAAGCCTTCACTAACTTATTTGCTTTGCAACCTCAACTAACGACATCATTGTCAAATATGATTGAAATGTAAAATATATTCCATGCTATATACATATACATATGTATATGTGCATATTTATATTTGCTTAGCGAATGGTAAGAGATTCGTCGAATAACAGATTTATCATGCAAAAGGTCGCACGCCATTGAAGAGCCCGGGAATCTCTGCGTCTCGCCCGCTTAATTGGCCTCCAAACGATATTGTTAATAATAATCCACAAGCAACAAGCAACAACAACAACAACAAGCGAATAACTTGTTTTGGCACTTGAACAATTTGTGACATCACTTTGAAAATGTTTAAAAATAAACGATTCTCCCACAAAAAAATAAAGACAAGCAGAAATAAAAATATTTATATATACATATGTATGTATATGTATGTATGTACATATATGTATGAACATTTGTGGCGCGTTTCATTTGTAGCTCTTCAATTTATGCAAAATGTTTGCAGACTGCTGCTCGCAGCTGGGAATATGCAGCTCATCAATCGTGATGGGGCTATAATAATTGTCGATTCTTGGTATCTGACGATTTCAACATATAGTATATGTCCACCAATTGTTGCCTCATTCCCAGCACGCAATTTATGAGAGGGGTGTGAGCGTGCATTGTCTAAAAAAAGAAAAGCAAAGAAAAGAAAAATACAACAAAATCAATTACACATAATAATAATACATAAATAATAAATAAAATGAATTGTGAACAATTCATTTGTGAAATTTTGCAACGTAGACAACAACGCTGACAATAAAGTATTTATTTAATTATATTTGCATACATACAAACAGTGAGTGATCTCTGTGAGATCATCGCCATAAATTTTGATTTGCACTGTGGACAGAGCTAAGTGTAACTAATGAACGCTTAGCTTAGAAGCTGTTTAAACTTGACTATGAAATGCGGCATGATTTGAGCACTTCGGCCCAAATAGGTTCAAGGCGAAGCCAAAGACAAGACAGCATTAATTTATGGCCATAGCCATAATTACAGTTAGAGCCATTAATCAGGCCATACTCGTTGATCACTAATTGAAATTGGCGATGGCTAGACGAACGGCCAGAAAGCAAAAGTGTAAAATTATGAATTCCAGCAGACATTTCAATAATTTTACAGTTTCGCATTTTGTTTATAAACAAATACCTGCCTGACGCGTGCTGCCAAGAAACCGACAAACATGTAGTGAGAAATAGAGTGCAGAGAGCAGAGAGCGTGAACTGCGAGAGCGAGAGCGTAAACGTGAGCTTTTGCTATAAAGTTTCGCACGATCGGAGCGAAAGCTCGCGCGGCGAACAATTGAATTTTTATGGCAAACTTTTGAAACAGTTGACTCTCGCATTTGACACGCAGCGGTTCGTGCGGCTTACGATGCGACGATCTTTCTTTGGATTCAAGCGATCGACTTAGACGCAAAATATTCTGTTTACTGTGTTATCCAATGGCCTGTCCAATCAATTGATTGATCGATTAGTGTGACATATTGTGAAACAGTGTAAAATGTTTGCCATCAGCTGGTTCGATATTCTGCCCGTTGCAATAACATTTCTATCCATAGCCTTTGTGCAAGTGCTTAACGTCTATCTGCATGTGCTGGGCGATGGTACGGCGTCGAAAAGTGTCGATATCTGTGAAACAGATTGCGCGGTCAACGGAAACGGAGTTGCTACTCTAACAAAACGCGGTTCAATATCACCAAAGGCATCGAATGGAAAGCTTGAGAAGCAGGCCAGCATTTTGGATTGCGATAGGTGGGTCTAACGAATTAAGTTCATCCTATTGATTCCCTTGAAATGTGTTGTTTGCCTGTGAAGCTTTCTCAAACATTTTCTCCCGTACGGTCGGTCATTATTGTTCATGTCACAGTTGAGAATTATACATGTTTTCATGTGTATTTTTGTATATCGTGTTTTTTACAATGTTTAACGTCGCGTATACGTGATAAGATAAGCTTATGAACAAATGTTAACAAACTGAGACCTATACTTATTTTTACGCGATTTCCACTGAATCGCTTGCTGGGAACGTCCCCAGACGTGCCTTGCATAAGAATATGAATACGATCTGATAGTTGATAATTATTGTCAAACTATTGTTAATATATGGGAACTAATACTAGTGATAAGCAGCTCATTATTATTAAATTACAGGGTAATGACGATTGCTGAAATTTTTGTTAACTTATTGAATTTATTAATTACTATACTCTTTCCCATTAACGAATCTTTGTTTGCGAATATAAATAATCTTTAAATTGACATTTCCTGCACATTTTGCTGGTTTATTAGTTAAATATTTGAATTGAAATACAGCATATTATTTTTAGATATGAGATCAGTTTATAAATTAAGTGAAATTATATAATTATATTATTTAGACTCTGGTCTCTAGTCTCGGCAAATCTTGGCCTAGTTGTCAACCTGTTTCGAGGTCCAGCTCTTATCAACTAATATTTGTTTTTGTTGTTGTTGCTCTCTTGTTTCGTTACTCATCCGTTTGCATCCATGTTTGTTTTGTGTTTACAGTGGCATCTCATTGAATTCAATTCACACAAGCAGCACCACAGCGACAACAACAACATCGTGTGCCACACCGGGAACTCCCTCGGCAACGAACTCATCTCCTACACACCATGCACACAACGGCTTCCTCACACATACAATCAGTTTTGACACCCTTAGCGATGAGTAGTAAGTAGCATGGCTCCAATCGATCATGCAGACCCAGTCGATGCTCGTCAGCAAGCCTTAAGCTCTTATTATAATTGTTGGATATCTCGTTTTACTCTCTCAATTTAGCCACGAGGATGAGGATACGCTGTCGCTAGAGAATCTCTTTCCCTGCGATCAAACGGAAATCTATGCTTCCAAGAAGATCAGCTTCATTATCGACGAACTGATCCAGACGGAAGTCAACTATGTGAACTATCTGCGCAGGGGCATCAGCAACTATGGCAATCTACAGAAGTGCGAGGATTTGCCCGAGGGACTGCGCGGTGAGCAGCGACAGCAGCTGCTCCTGGGCAACATCTCCGAGATCTTCGAGCTGCACGAGAAGGAGATTCTGCCCATGATGTTGCGCAATCAGCGCGATCTGAAAGGCCTCTTCGATGAGTTCGCGACACACTTTGAGGTGAGTAGCATTTGGCGTGGGCCGGCTTATAAAAGCCGTCAACCCCATTTATGTATCTGGCAGTAGCTGTCGGGACAGGTTCTCAGACTCAACTTGAGCCGCCCAAGCGAATTAAAATTTCAAATATTTGCTATGCGTTTTGCCTATTGTTTTAAGTGCCAAAGTGTGGATTTAATACCCTAACGAAATGTTTTATTACTGGAACAGATCATCAATGTATCAATCAAATGCAAATTACTTATCTATATGCTTAATGAATCACATTCAGAAAATAGTTTATGGTGTAAAAGTTTTTCATTTCCTTGAGTGTACATCTATAAATTTATACATAAATGCATTTATTATTATAAAATGCCGATATATTGACGTTGTTGAGAATTATGTTGGCAAATTAATAATCATGAGCGTATATATATCAGAGGATAGAAATATAACAGCGGTTTCATTACAAATGGGAGCAAGGAATGGGAATGTGACAATGATTTAATAAACAAGAATACTGCAAATAAATAATAAATCATATTAATTTAACTTAAATAATAATAAAAAAAAAAATATTTATTATTATTATACATTTTTAAATTTACTTTCTTTAATAAAATTTATTTTCTATATTTTTTTTTATTATTTAAATTCATGGAATTAAAATATAAAGTGGAGATAATAATTTCACTATTTTTTATTCATTTTTTAATATAAAATAAATTGATTTCTTATTAATATAAATATAATATAAATATAATATAAAACTAAAAAAAAAAAAAAACTATGCAACATTTAATGGAAAATATGAAGGAATAACATATTAAAAAATTAATTCAAATAAAAATGCAATATATAATAAATAGTTGATACTCTTAATAATTCTCTAGTTAAGCTCCAGCATTTTATAGTTGAAAGAGTATACGACAATTTAATTCCCATTGTCTTTCAACTTTACTTTATTTATTATACTTTCGTCATATTTGGACAATTGCTTGACTGAGTGCAAAGATTTTGTGATTGACGTTTTCGCGTCTTTAGATATCGTGCAGGCGCGTAGCCAGAAATTTCTTGTTGAACCCCCGAACCCCCCCCCCCCCCCTGTATACACGCCTGGCAACATTCATTGGAAGAATTGAGCACACATTCATAGTCAATTATAAGGCTAGGACGTCTATTTAGCGAGCAAATAAGATAAATACTTCCAGCAGTTTCAAAGATGTCTTTGGCATAGATGTTCCTTACATCGAGTCTTGTAGCAGTCAGCTTTTGTCAGGCAGCTGCCTTAACTCAAGTTTCAAGTTTTATTTTTGCAACATTCATTGGAAGAATTGAGCACACATTCATAGTCAATTATAAGGCTAGGACGTCTATTTAGCGAGCAAATAAGATAAATACTTCCAGCAGTTTCAAAGATGTTTTTGGCATAGATGTTCCTTACATCGAGTCTTGTAGCAGTCAGCTTTTGTCAGGCAGCTGCCTTAACTCAAGTTTCAAGTTTTATTTTTGCAACATTCATTGGAAGAATTGAGCACACATTCATAGTCAATTATAAGGCTAGGACGTCTATTTAGCGAGCAAATAAGATAAATACTTCCAGCAGTTTCAAAGATGTCTTTGGCATAGATGTTCCTTACATCGAGTCTTGTAGCAGTCAGCTTTTGTCAGGCAGCTGCCTTAACTCAAGTTTCAAGTTTTATTTTTGCAACATTCATTGGAAGAATTGAGCACACATTCATAGTCAATTATAAGGCTAGGACGTCTATTTAGCGAGCAAATAAGATAAATACTTCCAGCAGTTTCAAAGATGTCTTTGGCATAGATGTTCCTTACATCGAGTCTTATAGCAGTCAGCTTTTGTCAGGCAGCTGCCCTAACTCAAGTTTCAAGTTTTATTTTTGCAACATTCATTGGAAGAATTGAGCACACATTCATAGTCAATTATAAGGCTAGGACGTCTATTTAGCGAGCAAATAAGATAAATACTTCCAGAAGTTTCAAAGATGTCCTTAGCATAGATGTTCCTTACATAGAGTCTTGTAGCAGTCAGCTTTTGTCAGGCAGCTGCCTTAACTCAAGTTTCAAGTTTTATTTTTGCAACATTCATTGGAAGAATTGAGCACACATTCATAGTCAATTATAAGGCTAGGACGTCTATTTAGCGAGCAAATAAGATAAATACTTCCAGCAGTTTCAAAGATGTCTTTGGCATAGATGTTCCTTACATCGAGTCTTGTAGCAGTCAGCTTTTGTCAGGCAGCTGCCTTAACTCAAGTTTCAAGTTTTATTTTTGCAACATTCATTGGAAGAATTGAGCACACATTCATAGTCAATTATAAGGCTAGGACGTCTATTTAGCGAGCAAATAAGATAAATAGTTCCAGCAGTTTCAAAGATGTCTTTGGCATAGATGTTCCTTACATCGAGTCTTGTAGCAGTCAGCTTTTGTCAGGCAGCTGCCTTAACTCAAGTTTCAAGTTTTATTTTTGCAACATTCATTGGAAGAATTGAGCACACATTCATAGTCAATTATAAGGCTAGGACGTCTATTTAGCGAGCAAATAAGATAAATACTTCCAGCAGTTTCAAAGATGTTTTTGGCATAGATGTTCCTTACATCGAGTCTTGTAGCAGTCAGCTTTTGTCAGGCAGCTGCCTTAACTCAAGTTTCAAGTTTTATTTTTGCAACATTCATTGGAAGAATTGAGCACACATTCATAGTCAATTATAAGGCTAGGACGTCTATTTAGCGAGCAAATAAGATAAATACTTCCAGCAGTTTCAAAGATGTCTTTGGCATAGATGTTCCTTACATCGAGTCTTGTAGCAGTCAGCTTTTGTCAGGCAGCTGCCTTAACTCAAGTTTCAAGTTTTATTTTTGCAACATTCATTGGAAGAATTGAGCACACATTCATAGTCAATTATAAGGCTAGGACGTCTATTTAGCGAGCAAATAAGATAAATACTTCCAGCAGTTTGAAAGATGTCTTTGGCATAGATGTTCCTTACATCGAGTCTTGTAGCAGTCAGCTTTTGTCAGGCAGCTGCCTTAACTCAAGTTTCAAGTTTTATTTTTGCAACATTCATTGGAAGAATTGAGCACACATTCATAGTCAATTATAAGGCTAGGACGTCTATTTAGCGAGCAAATAAGATAAATACTTCCAGCAGTTTCAAAGATGTCTTTGGCATAGATGTTCCTTACATCGAGTCTTGTAGCAGTCAGCTTTTGTCAGGCAGCTGCCTTAACTCAAGTTTCAAGTTTTATTTTTGCAACATTCATTGGAAGAATTGAGCACACATTCATAGTCAATTATAAGGCTAGGACGTCTATTTAGCGAGCAAATAAGATAAATACTTCCAGCAGTTTCAAAGATGTCTTTGGCATAGATGTTCCTTACATCGAGTCTTGTAGCAGTCAGCTTTTGTCAGGCAGCTGCCTTAACTCAAGTTTCAAGTTTTATTTTTGCAACATTCATTGGAAGAATTGAGCACACATTCATAGTCAATTATAAGGCTAGGACGTCTATTTAGCGAGCAAATAAGATAAATACTTCCAGCAGTTTCAAAGATGTCTTTGGCATAGATGTTCCTTACATTGAGTCTTGTAGCAGTCAGCTTTTGTCAGGCAGCTGCCTTAACTCAAGTTTCAAGTTTTGGGTTTGAGCCCCCGAAACCCCCCTCTGTATACGCGCCTGATTTCGTGTTTTAAGATTGCTTCGCTTTTTTATTTATTATTTAATATTTGCTTTTATTTATTTACTGAGCTCTCGCGTGCACAGTTTGAATTCAGTCCCGCTATTGTTTATTAACCCATTGCTATTTAATTTTTTAGCATTTCATTTTACTTATTGCTGAACTCAGCAATTAATGCTAATTAACGTAGTCTTCAAGTGGAAGAAAATAAGTTTTAAATATGCTAAGCGCAACTCGACTCAGCACTTGTCGCGGCAGCTCATAAATTATAAATAAATCAAACATACATGAATTTGATTTACCTTTAGTATACGTATTGCTAATAATGAGTTCTTCATTGACTTGGGCACATTTATTCACACCTGTGACAAGTGTGTCACGATTCTTAGCTTCTCTCTTTTCACTTCCTTTAATTCATTAATATGCATACGAGTTGGACATTATTTTGCACACATATTGAATTACCAAGAAAATTCTTGTACAATAGTTAAGAGCTGAGTTTCGGGTGCCGGCAACAAGATACTTCGCTCGGGCCAAGCCCCGGATGGGGCTCAGGCAATTATTCAAAGCAAAACCCGATAATAAAGCTCAAATATTGCCTACATGACATGTGCTTAAATTAATGAGTAAACATATAAGGCTGGACTTGAATATACCCTAGATTTGTGCTAGATTTATAGTAGATCATTTCTATACTACATTTTTTATTTTACTCTAAATGAAATTTACAAACAATTTTATTTACAATATATTGCATTTTTTATTTACTTTAAAGTTATGATTATAAACAGGTAACTTCGCTCAACTACTTTATCTATATAAATACATACCTTAATATTATGCTGAAGGTGCGCAGACAATTCCATTTAACTGGTTAGCTACAAATTGAAAAACAGCCAAATGTTGGCCATTTGCGACTCAGCCAATTAGCGCCATGGGCGATGACGAAGACCAAGTAAAGCCCCTACAGATAAGATTGGAAATAATCACTGAAATTGTGTACAAGAAACATTAGAGCGTTAATTTCTAGCAACGAAACTCCCGCTGAAATCTTTGATGAACAACAAAATTTTCATAGCCGGCATTGCGAGTTGACGTCATCAGAATGTTGAGCTTTGCGCAGGCTATAGATATATGTACATAGATATATTGTATTGTATAAGAAATGTACATGTACAGACAGACATATCTATGTATATATGAAGCGCACTTTGTCAAATCACGAGAATAGCTCAAGCTTTAGCTTTTATTACAAATGATAACGAATCGTTTGTGTTTTGTGCGAGTTGTCTTCATGCTTTGTTGGGGGAGAGCGGGAGGATCTA
Organism: Drosophila aldrichi; assembly: GCA_035045965.1. Classification (NCBI taxonomy): domain Eukaryota; kingdom Metazoa; phylum Arthropoda; class Insecta; order Diptera; family Drosophilidae; genus Drosophila; species Drosophila aldrichi. Next base: position 70,529 of record JAWNOM010000216.1, on the reverse strand, counting down.
TAAGAGTGAGGCAAGTGCTGGCTGCGCTATTGCGCCAACATGTGGCCAGGGACAGCGGCCAGTGTTGACAGCGAAACAATCAATTTGAATTGAAATTGCCAGACAGCCTTTAGAGTGTGCTCACATTGTGTTTATATACATATATATATGTACATAATATATATATTTATATACATATGTATGCGAATGCGATCTTATGTCATGTTGCTTTCCCAGAATGCAAGCAGCTGCCCAAATATTGACAGCATGTGCAGGTAACATTCCTGACAGAGTCGAGCATTTTCGGATTTTTATTTTTTGGCTCGCTTAAGCCTGAGAGGATTTGCCAAGGCTTTGGTTTAATGCGCGACAAACACGCCAACTGATTTATGTTTTACTTTTTAGCTGAATCACAGCGTTGCAAAAGAGATCGAGAGAGAGAGGGAGACCGTACAAGTTTGTTTAATATTTAGAATAATATTCATCATAAAAAGTTTTTCAATTTGTTTACACAAATGCTTTGGCACATTTTGGCAACGAGTTCTATAAACAAATTTTCATTTAGAACGTTGATGCGTATTTCCTTTGCCTCCAATGGATTAATGAGGCCTTTCAAATATAATTGGATTGTCGATTAGTTAAAGCATTGCTGTTCATTTCTGATAAAGTATTTTTGATCAATTCGAGTTTGATGTTTTCTATTTTCTGCTCACAAAACTTGTCCGCACACTTTTGGGGCATAAATCTAAAAAAAAAAAAAAAAAAAAAAAGCAAACAAACATTAAAAAACACATATCAAAGGCAACCATAAAAAGCTTGTCTGCTTCATTTATAAATTGCCTTCGAATCGCGACAACTTTGTGGATTTCACTGAACTCGGCTGAAATTGGAAGCTTTTATTGGACTGGACATTCATTAATAAAGAAAGAAACTGACGAATGTTATACAATACGTAAACAACTTCATTGGAACTGAAGTTGAAGTTGAAGTTGAAATAATAGCTAAATTATGGTCTATATATACACACATATTATTATAACAATTTTATTTTAATCATACTTTGAATCTGTAGACATTTCCTTATATATTCCTGCATACCCCCCGCCGGTTTATGTCCAAAGATATGGCTGAAACATGCTACAACTGTTTCTGTTTCTGAGTTTCTGATTTCTCATGTGTCGGAACCAGCTAGATTATATCAAAAATCGAATATCATATAGCTGTCATTGGAATTATTGTGTTCTGCCGATGGCCTTCATTGAAGCTCAGCCGTGTTTTATTGTGACTTTCATGATTTGCTGTTTTTGATATTTTGATAATTGCGATGATTTATGACTCAATTTGTTTTCAATAAAACGACTTCAATATTATATATATTTATGCGTATTATAGATCAATATCTAAAGCGTATTCTCATCATTGGAAATTAACTTCTCTTAATATATTGTTCAAGCTCTGGAATGTCGCTGAACTGCATGCGCTGCGTATCTTATCAATGGACTTATTTCATATAGAGATATATAGCTGCACTTTGATATACTATTTGCCTGGGCTAAACCACATTTCTACGTGCTTAGCTTGTCTTAGCAGTCAATGACTAATGAAGCTAAATATTTTCTTGATTATCAGTCAAAGTAAAACTAATCATAATTAATATAGAGTGCCAAGTGCTTAAAGTTAAAGTAGAATCTTTTTCAATTTCAGTTTGACAACTTAGGATAGTAAATTTTAAACGGTAGCAGCAATGCAAAGTTCTTGAAGTTGGCCCATGTTAACCTTAGGTAACCCAACAAATACTCGACTGTCATAATAACAATAAAGCTGTATATTGTTGCGCCAGCAAATACAGTTCACATGGCTCCATTTGCAGGTCTGGGCTTTAGTCAGTTCAGTGTTGGTCGTCAACGTCGCAGCCTCACATAGATACAAATACATATATAGATGTGTGTGTGTATATGTGCACAAGTAAACCTTGCCTGCTGGCGAAATCATAATTTTTGAGTATTTAAGTCACGTAATGCCATACCGCACACACGCACACACAATCGGAACCAACTGCAAACCAACTGTGTGTGAGCCTTGGCAAAGCCACTGAAAAATTGATATTCCACTCGCTGGGTGCGTTTCTCCTCCCCGTTTTTCAAAAACTGGTTCAACATGCAAAATATATATCCACATACACACATATACATTTATATACATATACATATTTATTTGGCTTAGTGTAGTTTTTGATGCATTTAATTCGATTATCTGCTGTGCTGACTATTAAGCTGAACTCTCCCGCACCCCTGGCAAATCAAAACCCATAATCAAATGGAATAATAATTATACGATTTGATGACAGGCCACAGATTAGTTGGCTTAATTCATAGCTGCTGTGGCAATATTTGCATTAGGCATTTCGCATTCGCCTCGAGCTGCATTTTGCTTGATACGTCTCGAGCTGCTGCATTTGCATGTCTCTAATAATTGCATTAAACAATTGTTGTACGTGTCGCTCGGACAAGAGGACAGCGGACAGACTCAAAAATAATATTCGTTTATTTTTGTATTCCTTGCATAAACTATAATATTTTCGCACAGGGTATTAGAGGTAAATGTTCACATAGTCTAGAACTGAGTCATTTGCATTCTGAGTAAATTGCTATCAAAATTGTTAATTTGACATATTTATATACCCTGTAATGGAATTATCAAAGGGTATATACAATAACTGATTTGCTTGAAGTGAATATTATTTTTTTTTTTTTTTTAAATTATAATGAAGATATAGATATAGAGGTATAGAGACCACAAGCGAAAATTTGGTAATTGAGTATTATTATTAATTTTATTTTTATTTATTTGTCCCTCGAATCATTAATTCAAAAAAACTTTTAGATTATTGCTTTTTCATTTATATCGGTAAATATAATAATAATTTTTATTTATAAAAAAAAAAATAAACAAAATTATTTGTATACATTTCCATATTAAATATTATTATTATTTTTAAATTTATATTATCATTTTTTGTTTTTCTAAAAAAAAGTAAATAAAATTATTTGTATACATTTCCATATTATTTATTACTTTTTTAAATTTTTATTAAACTTTTTCAAAATAAATACATTTTTTTATTTTATTTAATTTAATTAAAATTTTTTTTTTTTTTTTTTTTTTTTTTGCAATCTGTCTTATTCTGAAAAATAAGCAAATCTTTAAACAATAACTATCAATAACTGAATGGTTTAAGCTCCAAACTTAATTTAATTTACTTAAAATAATTTAAACAGCGTATCCTATAGTCAGTCTTTCACAATTTTCTATTTAAATGCTTCGTTTGTTTCGCTTTTATTTTGTTTGACAAAATGCTGGCAAATTTGTAAAATAAATTTCAAACATATGTGTCAAAATTCTTTTTTAGATTTTATCTTAGGATTTCAACTAAAGACATTTTAGTATAGCTGTTGAATGGGTTTCTGAAATGCTATTTATGTCATATTTCAATTTCATTATTTACAGAGAAACAATTTCTATTGTTATGTGGGCTTTACCATGGGCAAGAAATCTTCAATGCTGTTGCGGCAGGAGAATCGTGAATGGCTGCAGGTAAGCAATAATCAGGTGATAACATATACAAATACATACCGACTGACAGTTACTCTTTATTTGCAGAGCTATCAGACGACGATAAAAGACAAACTGGGCATTGACAGTTTTCTAGTGCAGCCCATACAAAGACTGACCAGATATCCATTGCTGTTGCAGCAATTCATATCGGTAGGTGCCGATTTACACATATATCTCCAGTTACTTAACTATATCCATTTATAGGAATTCTATAAGAGCGGCATTAGCTGTAAGCCAGTGCTGAGTGCCGTATGCAAGCTGGAGACGCGCATGCGACGCCAGCTGGATGTGGTCAACCAGGCTGAGGAGATACCCAACATAGATGAGCTGAACGAGGTGAGTCTTAGTCTACACTAATAAATTTCATAAACTAATTCTCTTTTCTCTTACAGCTCGATCTGCAGCAGCAGGGTTACTTCCGGCGCTCGACAGAGTTCGATGCACAGCATTTTCCGACCAAGAAGAAGTATCGCGCCAAGGTCTTTCTCTTCGATCGTTGCCTGGTCTGCACTGAGGTGCGCAAGAAGCGTCTGGCGTATCGACAGCATTACAGCTGGGAGCACGTGGAGCTGCAGCGACCGCTGGAGCTGGCCACGGCCAATGCCAACAAGATTATCAATCTGATTGTCAAGCAGCCGGACAAGGACAAGGCGAAGCGTGAAGAATACTGCTTTGTGGCCTCCGAGGCTTCCGTGGTCAAGCAGTGGCTACACGCCACCCACAAGATCATCGAGATAGCGCGGCACGAGCAATCGCAGCGTGATACCTTCAGTCTGCCCATGGACTTGGTGCTGGGCGTGGTGCTGGCCATCTGGCTGATATGGCACTACTTGTAGTGCTGCTAATTATACTATACGAGATCTAGCTGCTAGGACTATAGAATAGAATAATAAAGCTAAGTTATTTCTACACTGTGCTGGTCACATACAGCTGCCACATCCGGCCACTTCCTGTCGCATCCGGCCTGCTCGGGCGTAAAATAAGTTTGCTGCAGTTGACAAATATTTATGATAAATTGCCTTTGCAGTGCCGCTGCTTTGTCCTTGCCCAGCCCAAGCACCGAGCACCGAGCACCGAGCACCAGGCAAATGCAAAATGTAAATAGCTTTTCATCTTTTTTGCCACACACTCACACACACACACACACACACTCTTAGAGCTATTCACAAAAAGTAGCTGGCTCCTTGGGACATCCTTGCTGCGCTCGTTTACAGTGGCCACCAAAAATTGTATGACAAATCTATTTGTTTAGAATTTATGACAGACTGCTGCAGCGCACCAAAAGAAAACTGTCACGGAAGGCTGGGCTCTCGTGCGAGCGACTAATGAACCATGATCACGACTTGAGAAATGCCAACAACAACAAGAAAGGTCAAAGGTCAGCAAGTTTATAAAGGCCATAAAGTAAAATTCTCAACTTTTCCTCTTTGTTTCATTGCGCATTGTCATATTAGAAAATATTACTAAGAACTTTTTATATTTACTTGCATATTTGACTCACATATTATATATGATATTTATGATTTCATAAGTGCAGCAGCAGAATTCAAATAGAAATATATGTAGTATTAGGCCTTTTCAGGTAAACAAAAACCTAACTTAATGTATGCCGAACTACTTTTATATATACATTTTTCATTTTTACTTCAGTAGTAGAAGCAATTATGTTAAAAATTATATATAAATGTATATTTTTGGTAACATTAACATATATTCTTCATACGTTTACTGAAATATATTCAGATTAGAATCGGCTTAAATTTTATGCTACTCATTCTAAACATAAATGGATTAAATATATTTATATTTATGCATAAATTTGTAGGCTATAGAAGAGGAGTTAAGCAAGAGCAAGAATCTATACATATACAATACATAATTTTTTTTTTTAATAACAGAATGACTTCTATGATATTAAGTAAACCAATTTCTAAGCTCTGTTTAATTTCTTACAACTTTTGATGCAGCCATAACAATATTTTATATTCTATAATAATAATAGGTAGTTAAAGATTACTGCTCAACTTTATTTTTTATTTTATTTTTTTTATTATTATTATTTTTTAAAGCCATATATTTTATTTCTATTAAATTCCTATTATAATTCTGTTATATATGTTTGACATCTCTATATATTTATTTATATATATTGAGTCTGCAAAATAATATTAAATTGACTAATTCTTGATATACAGTGACGAACTAAATTATTGGCACAGTATTCTTTTTTTGGTTATTTAATTTTTAAAAAATGTGAGGTGAAGTTTTTCGCAATATTATTGTTGTAAATCTTAATAGATATCCTATTCTATCCAGTATATTTTTTGTCATACTAAAAAAGCGTTAAAAACACTTTAAAAATTGCTATAAAGCTTAAAATGCCTGCTGTGCCAATAATTTAGTTCGTCACTGTATATATTTATAATTATTGAAACACCTCTTAAAAGTATGCATGTCTATAAGCAAATGCCGCCTAAAAGTCTGCTATAATTTACTTAAATTCAAGTTGGATTTCAAGTTTACTCACTCCAAAAGTCTCTCTTGCCTTCTCCATATATTACCAATGTCTGACCACTGTGCAGGCAAATATGTTTGAATCAAAGTCAAAGAACATGCTCTGATTATCCGGTCAAGCAATGACCAAAATAATAATCTAACTTGATAAAAATTGCATGGCAAAGGCCACAGCCAACAGACCAAAAGACCAAAATGTATATTGCCCCCAGGCCAATCTAAGCTGAGGGAAAAAAAAAACGCTAATGAAGTTAAGTCATCGCTCGCCAAGGAGAATGCAATGCAAATTATTGAGCTGTCTTCAGAGGATGTTCCATGTGTGTGTGAGAGTGTGTGTGTGTGTGTTAGTTATGTTTTTCATAGTGACAAAATTTGCACAAAAGCAATTTGTTAACAGGGCACAAAAAAAAGAAGAAGAAGAAAATAAAAGAGAAGCGAGAGCAAACGCGACTTACTTGACATGTGAGTGGTTCATATTAGAGGAAAATCTGGCGGTACAGTGTGGGTGTGTAGGTTGGTGGCGCTGTCTAACGGCATTTTGGTCCTGGCAGTTGATTCTTATGCATGCAGCAGCAGCGGCAGCCAAGGTCCTGGCTGTTGCCTTATTGTATTATGTCAGTTAAGTTGTCGCCGTTGTTTGCTTGAAGGATAGGATAAGGGATAATGCCGTGTCCTTTACCAGGCAGCTTAAGTGTATTAATGTCTTTCAAGCAGTTGTCGTAAAGCTGACGTGTATGTAAATGATTTGACATTTTTATGAGCTGGCTTAAAAGGCATACACACGCACACACACACACACAGCGAATTGAACCAATTGCCGTTCAGGTTTCCTTAGAAATTTTCATATACTCGTATACTCAGACTTGAGTAAATATTGCAATATTTCTCTTATATTTTTTCAGCCCATTGGCAACTGTTTTTGGCACGCCTCTCACGTAGCTGCCCACATGCCACATGTACGTTTGCTCCTCCACTAACATTTTTCAGTTAAATGCATAATTTGCGGAAGTCGAACAGGCAGAAAACAAATCAGCTTTTCCTCAGCAAGGGATGTGGCTGAGAATGAAGATACCCAGTACTCCAGTACTCCAGTACTATAGTTTTCGATTAGGGAATTTTATTTATAGGGAAGACTGCTGTAATATAGAAAGGGCTATAATGTATGCCTAATTTATTCTCTTCTTAAATAATACGTTTCTCTATGAATCAAATTTTAGTAATGGATTAATGTGAGTCTAATATACTAATACAGGAAATTCTTCATAAATATTTAAATAAATAATATAAGAATTGATATTTTATTAAATTCTTCGACAAAGATTTGTATATAAGTATACAAAAATATATCACGAATATTTAGCTATTTCTGAAATTCCGAATAATCATTGCATTCACACACCATTGCACAACTTATAACCGTTCTCTCCCTTTTCCTTGCCCATTTCACAGGATATGAAAACTTTCGTTCGCTTTGGTAGACAATTCACAATATTGTGCCTAAAAAAAAAAAAGAAAAGCTGGCAATAGAATTGTAAAATGCCTTGAGGCATAATTTATTTGAATTTAACATGTGCGCTCACGTACTCTAGGCCAAGTAGAAAAGTCGAGGGTAGGAGCCAGAGTGCCGGAAACATGGCCAAATATTTGTTGGCCCACACTGCGTGGAGTTTTGGGCAGGAGGCGGCTTCCACAACAAATTTGCCAAGTAATTGCGCAAATTATTGCACGTAGCATCGCAGCTAGGCGTAACATATGTCTGAACTGTTGTCTAGGCGCCGCAGCTGGCACTCGATCACACCCACACACCCACACACACACATACAGTCATCACAGTTCACGCTACATTAAATTAACTTGACATATTCGACTGCGGCTCGCGCTGGCACGCAACTGTTGCTAATTTTTGCTTAATATGCCACACGAGCTCATCCCCCGACCCCCAATTGTGAACCCCCAAAACGGTTATGCAACATTCTGGGCGCCACTGCTGTGTCCGTCTAGCTCATTGGATTTGTGCAGCAGCACATGCTGCCTCCACTGCTCATATGTGCGTGTAGTATAAATTATCCAATTCACGCCTCAGCGCCGCAGTCGCCCCTGGGGCAGCAGGACATAAGGCCACAAATTGTATTACTTCGCATGTAAATGCAACACTTAGGCACGCATCGAGTTCGCCTTCTTCAACTCCAGCTCCATTTCCATTACCATCTTTACCGTTGCTTTCGCTGTTGCCCTTCCCATTCCCATTTCCATTTCCATTTCCATATTCAACTCGTTTGGCACTTGTGCGTGTGCTTTTGAGTATTTGTACTTTCAAGTGTATTCGTTTGTCTTTCGGTATTTGTGCTTGAAAAAGTTCCAATTTCTGATGTCAAATGGCACGTGAAACAATGCGTTAGGCACAATTTGGGGTGTTAAGAAGAGGCGAGCTAAGTGCACAGTGGCACTAAATGATCAAATGTGTACACAAAATATAAAATATATCAATTATATATATATTTTACTTACAATACTAAACAATATTTAGTCTTAAAATATTAAATAATAATATTTAAAAAAAAAAATAATAATAATAATAATAATAATATGCAAACAAATCATTATTAAAAATATTTAATTATGCTTTTACTTTTTCTGTTAAAATCTGTTTAAATATTTTATAAATATTTATAAATATAAAAAAAAAATGCCCTTTTCATTGTATTCTGAACCACTGTGCCACATTGTGCTGCTGTTGCTCATGGCACAAATCAAGCAAAACGACAATGCCTATGCGAATGTGTGAATTTCAGGACGATGACAACTGATAATAGATCGAATTACACACGCTGAGCCCCAAAACAGAGAAACAGGAGCAGAGCAGAGGCTAAGCCACGGCAGATGGAGCTGCTGGATGGAAGGAAGGTAGGAAGGAGGCTGGAGCAAAGCTGTTCCTAGTCGAGTGCGAGTCCCAAATTGTTGTTGGGTGCAAATGTGAAAAATGTCTGGCAGGCATACAAGTCGTCGCACGTTCCACACTCACACACATACACACAGCTGAACGACCCTTAAGACCCGACAATGCGGCGCAGCATTAGATAAAAAACAAAGGCATGTAATTTTTGGAGCATAGCCGTAAGCCACAAAACGAGCTAAGCGACTGGAAATACGGAATCGGAATCGGAATTGGGAACGGAAACGGAAACGCTTGATAATCGCAGTAAGCGAAAATGCAGCGTCAACTGGGCTCAACGTGTGAGGTGAGACACGTATCGAATGTAGCCCCCGACGATGACGAAGATAATAATGATAATGATAATGATGATGGCTGATAATGCGTCGTGCGAATGGTAGGGCTCAAATCACGTTTACACGCATTGATAAGTGCCAATGTTTCGGGTTAAATGCGGTGTAAAATGTGAGAGGACCGCGCCCAACTAATAGCATAATAATAACAGCTAAAGGGCACACACAGAGTGAGCGAGAGAGAGAGAGAGGTGGGGTAGCTCCCGCTGAGTGACAGTTCAGTTAGCTGCCAAGACGCCAACTGTCAGCGTTGGCACTGTGACGCGTATAAATCGTCCAGTTGGCGGCGCACCTGGCGTGCCAACATATGCCACACGGTTGCGCCACCGTCTTGTACATACATCTTGCTTACAGGCCAGCGTCAAATTGAAATTTAAAACGGAAAGAACCAATAAAAACAAGGCAGAAAAAATAGAAAAAAAAAAACAATTTACAGACAACGAGAACGAACGACGACGACGAAGGCGGCAATACAAATTGCAGCGACGACAGCTCAAAAGGCGGCGCATCGCCCTCAGACCCAATCTTCGGTTGCCCATTCCCCAAATGCAATTCGCGCCCAGGCTGCATACAAATGCCGTGCACCAAAGTCAGCCAGAGGATAATATAATGCACGTTGTTGAAGAATAATGGTTCTGCCAGAAGACAACAACGTCGCTGCCAATGTCTAAAGGACTAAGCATGTCTGCCAAGGACCCAACCAGCCCAGCCCACTCCAACCCAACCCAGCTAGGCTGCTGCTTGTTCCACTGTAGACGGACAATAACGATGCCAGGCAGCAATGACAGGCGATTTTAATAGAATCTACAGAGCTTACGACAGCAGGACGCGACCAAGTCAAGTGAGTGCGGAGTGAATGCAGTAGTATGGCATCTCCTTGTGGAGACAACGCCCAAAAGGCATGTTATGAATATGTTAGTCGTATGTTAGGCTATTCAATAGTCATTCAATTTAATTTGTACTTTCGTCTAGTTTATTATCGGAATGAGATGATCGGATTAGCATTGATATGAAAATCGCTTCAAATATGTTGTGAATGGAAGCAGTTTCAGCATCAGCACTACAATCAGACCTTGTTTAGTCAACTCTCAAATTTGTCCTCTAATTTAAAAAAATACAAATTCTAGAAATCTTCACATCTTGTTGTTCCATATCTATGCAGTATGAATACGTCTAGTTTCGAGAAGCTCGCTTCATTTTGCAAATCGCTGCGCGACTCGGAGCTGCGGACAGTCGCTTTGCTCGGCTGTCCGATGAAGATTCGAAAATCACGGCACTTCTTTCAGCTGGAGGTCACAATTCGTGGACATGTTGATACCGAGATGCCGCCGGAGTCGCGAATCAGCTGCAAGATGGTTTTCATGTGCCCCAAATTTTATCCTCGCAGTCTGCCCGAGGTGCACATCCGCTCGAAGAAGAATTTTCCCGACTATCTGGAGAGTGTTATCTATTCCGAATACGATCGGATGACGCATCTGGATCGTGGCTCCCAGTACATAATACCCATGGTGAGCAGTGCCCTCTATATGATCGAGCGTGAGGAGCAGAAGAGATCAGAGCATGCCGTTGGGGAAAGTAAGTGAGGAGTAGACGAAGTAGAATTCAATCTAACCTGATATACTTTCAGATGAAACTAGAAACTTGTAGCTTCAGCGTTTTGTTAAATGGAATGCGCTTTTCAGAAACAAGCGGAATTCGTTTTTTATTGTCGTTTACTTTTTTCTACTTTTATTAAATTTATGATCTGTGTGAGAAGCGTGACAATGCCATAAGTGAAATACTTGGACAAATTGCTAGCAAATAGAAGCTTTAAATTTTTCGAATCTCGATTTTGTTTAACTATTCAAAATTAACAAAAAATTTTTGTGAATGTCCTAATGTACACAACCGAAATGTATTTCATACTCAGATATTTATATAAATAAAAATAGTATTTTTTTTTTTTTACTTTTAAATGCTTATCCCTATGATTATTTAATTATAGACCGAAACTCGCGAGGCACGTTTCATGCGAAAATCTCGGCAAATTCAAGAGGGCAGTGCATAAAACGAAATATAATAATAAAAATATGAGTGTGTGGGCATAACAGTGAGTGCCGAAAGAATACATATATCCTATTTATGAGTGAAGCAAAAGCCCAAGTGCAACTTTTACAATCCGCACACGAACAGACACGTGTGTGTGTGTGTGCGTATAAAAATTTCAACACGCTTACACAAAAATTGCCAATTAAGCGCATTTATGACTGCAACGCGAGGAAATATGTGTGTGTGGCATGCAGCTAGGCGCTGGACTTGGAGCTGGAACTGGAACTGGAACTGGAGCTGTAGCTGTAGCTGGACTCCGCTGGGATGGGGTCATAAACATTCTTAATGTTGAGACGTGTGCACTCGTTCCGCACACATCGCCGCACCGGATTATTAAGAAACAATGATGCAAGCAGATGCGATGGCGAACGGCTGAGGTTGAGGCGGGCGCTCAGCGGCTGCAAGTATGCAATAAAAGCGGACACATAATGCCAAGTTTATGGCGCAAGTTAAAACCGGAAACTAAATAGTTGACACCGCGCACACCAAATGAAGCGCAGACACTGGCCGTGGATTAACATTTACTGCTCACTGTACCGAACTCTGGCTCTGCCTTCACATATCATCTGAGGGTTGCCCGCCCGCTCGAGGGTAGTATCTTTTATTTTTTCTTATTTTAGATGGGGGTGGCTTGTCTCGTAAAGCGCACAAATGACAACATAATTTGTAATTTGAATTTGTTTCGTGTTCGAGCATAAGCAATGAGCTGGAGATGCCAGACAGCAGACGACAGATACGTAGTAATTGCGGCAACCGATAGATGGCGCTTTGATGGTCAATCTGACCCATCAACAATTCACTTCGCGTTGAGATTTGTATATTATCGAACTCCATTCGAGTTTTGTATAAAGACTTACTTAATTTTGATTTGCCAGATAATCTAATTAACTATATTATATAATTCTTAAATCTTATATTGACTTTTTTCAAAGCTTAAAACTAAGGATTGCTTGATAAAATAAGAAAAAAGTAAGAAAACTCTAGACGGGAGGATCGGCTAGGAGATCTCCTGAACAACGTCTGATGTGCCTTTTTAAATAAAAGAAAAACTATTTATAAATTGTTTTTATTTTTTAATTAAAAGTATTAATAGTAATAAGCAGAATATATACTGCAGCTAATTGAATTTGTAATGCTATTTAAAATAAACAAATATCTATTAAATAAGACGCCACCTGACTCAGATTATATTGTACAACTATATGATTATTTACTTCTTTAAATTATGAAACCATTTCCACCGAAGAATAACAGCTATAAAAGCTGAACTTGATCTGATATCCGACGTACTTGAAGCAGAAAGAAACTCAAACATTCGTTTTTATACCACTTGATCCGTCAGAAATCACAGAATAACCTTAATAAATTGATATAAACATATAGAATTATAAATAATTCAATTAATTATGAATTTATTTTAATTATTGGATTTTATTGTCTAAGAGAAGTGAGGTGAATTCTGATAAGCAAATTAATTTCTCTATATTTTATATTCCATATATTCTATATTCTAAAGAAAGAATCCGAGAGAACAGTTGCATTACCAACAATTAAAATGCGGTCGGGCAGCAGACTCGCAGCTAATTTTACGAGTTGATGCGGCCAAGGGTTAAGGCGTCACACAAGCGTCTTAGAGGGCGGCGCTGTCTAGCTGAGAAGCTATTGGAAGCTGTCCGGACAGAGTGTACTTCGGTCTTTAGCTGATTTATGCGCTTATCACGCAAGCGTCGCCGTTTTTATGGCCTGTCTCCGGCGTTGTCTGCTGCCTGGCCTGGCCTGGCCTGGCGTCGTTTAGTTACCGGCCATAAATGTCCTGAATGTGCTGCCGCATTGGCGACGCACACAAATTTGCCATTTTAATGCCACGACAAGCTCGACGAGCGCTTTTCAATTTTGCAATACCTGCCACAGCTAAGCCACAGCCATCCCTCTCCTCCTCCTCGTCCTCGCCGTCGTCGTCGTTGTCGTTGTCGTCCTCGCTCTGTGTGCTGGCAGTTTTTCATTACGCACAAATCCTTCGGGCATACAGTCGCCAATGTCGTCACAGCCGCATTAAAGATTGAAAACCAAAGAAATATCTCGAAATGTTTGCAGTTGACTTACAAGTTGCCAAAAATGATAAGCCAAAAAAACGTAAAAAATAGATGGTGAAATAAATTCATAGGACGAGCTAGCAAATAGAAGGGAGGAGGATTTATATGGGGAGCAAGAATTGTTCACAAGTTCGTTACCATTTAGTTGGGTTGAAACATATAAAGCAGTTGAAATTATATTTGAATTTTATACATAACAACAATATTATCTCAAGAATTGTCAAAATGTGTCTATGATTTTTGGTGAAACCTAAACTATTAAGGTCATTGATATATAAAAAGAAAAATAATATATTTATTATATATTTTGGTTAATATAGGTGGAACACATTAGAAAACTGCAAATATTATAGCCTAGTATATATAGATCAATAAAACATCTAGCTAATTAATTAAATATATTTTATTTGATAATACTACACGAAATTTGGCATCCAAAAATCAAAGCATATCGAAATTTTAGGACATGCAGTACGACATTGAATGCGAAACCAGATAGGTTTTAATCAAGATCGAAGGGCACATTTAAGTTCATATATTTATATTAAGATAGAGGTAAAAAAATATATATATATACTGAATTAATTATCGCTTTTAATGACAACTTATATTTGTATTTTATTTAAAATTCTTATTTAATATATATTTATTTATTAACGAGCTAAAATGAATATAAAATTAAATCTAACTAAGCAGCAGGAGTCTTCGGCATGGTGGTGTAATTTATTATGTGACTTATAAATTATTTATAAATAAATAAATACAATTTTTAATTTTGCTTTTTTCCTATCGTTAGTTAGATTATTCTTATATTTACATATTATTTTATTTTATTTTATTTTTTTAATTTTTTTCCTAGGAGGGCATATGTTTTATTGTAGATTTTTGAAGAATTCTATTTAATATATTATATACATATTATTATATTAATATAATGAATAGGTCCCTTTACCAATGATTGGTTGACTGATGGTAAATTAGTCTTGCAGCTGAACTTTGTGAATAAAGAGACTCGAATTATGTGATCTTTGAATATGCTCCTATTGTTGAAGCAATCCTAGAGCTTAGAGTCAGCATGTTCATGATTGAAGAGACTATCCTAAAGTAATAAACATTTATATATATTGATAACCCTTTTTACTATTACCTAACTAACTAGATTTCTGTTTTGTATAAAAATGCAAAGTATTACTTATTTAACCTATTCAAACCATTCACTATTGACTGCTTTGTTACTAGCTACTCTCTCTATCTCTCTGTCTGAAGCCATCCCAATAGTTATTGACTTTAAGCTGTGCAAACCTACATATGTATATGTAAGCAGCCAGCTCAGTCTTGCACTTGTGCATGCATGCCCTGTGTGTGATGCTCTTCGTTTTTTGCAATTTGGTTCGAGAAACTCTTTGAAAGTGACATTATGCAAGTTGTGAGCAACAACTGCAGCTATCTAAATTACCCAGAGACATCCGGCATTGCCAGCAAAAGGACTTTGACGCCGACGCCGCCAATGCTGCAGCACGCTTAACGATAAACAGGATGCGCCCAAGGAAGCTGCTGCTCCTGCTGCTGCTGCTGCTCCTGCTGCTGAATGTCTCTTTGCTGCTTTTTTGACTGGCAATTTCATTGACGCTGCTGTCGCGGCGACAGCGGAAGGAAGTGTATCAAGGATGTGTGCATGTGCTAAGGGCTAAGCACAGTTAAAGCCCTCGCTTAGATAGCTATGGCAAGTGCTTTGGCCTGTGCATAAAAGATAAGTTAATGCAATGCCCAATGCCCAATGCCCGATGCCTGATGCCCAATGACCGGCTGGCTCACCAATTAATGAGCAGTCGTCCCTGCACGTGTTAACATTCGGCCAAAGTGTTGCATACTTGAGGCGGGGCATTGGCCAAGTGGCGCGCCGTCAGCGTCAGAAGTCACGTATCCTGCGTGAGTTACGGGCCACAGCAAAGCTTTCCACGGCAAACATGTTTGTGCACGTACACGCCCGTAGTAGATGCCCAGACAACAAGGATGCACAGCCACACCTAACAGACCTCCAGCAACAATCGCAACTAGAACAGCCAAAGACACTCCAAAAAAACCCCGCTCCACTACGAATAAAAAAATATAAATTTAGTTGAAGCGCAGCTTTAATCATCCCTCAGTTCGTCGTTCAGCAGCATTTGCACTCGGGTCACCACGGGCACAATCATGTAGAGACCCAGATGCTGCTCCAATGCCTTGGCGATCGCCGCGCGCAACTTGAGGTCGAGTTCGATGCTCACATTACGCT
The DNA here is from genome assembly GCA_035045965.1 of Drosophila aldrichi. Lineage (NCBI taxonomy): Eukaryota > Metazoa > Arthropoda > Insecta > Diptera > Drosophilidae > Drosophila > Drosophila aldrichi. Next base: position 54,680 of record JAWNOM010000216.1, on the reverse strand, counting down.
TCTCGACCAGATCGACACGCGGCAGCTGCAGCGGATAGTTGACCGGGCAGGTGAAGATCAGCTGCAGCGCAATGCCATCGGTTTCGCCATCCTGGAAGTTGTAGGTGCTCACCGGCACCTTGAGCCGCAGCTGGGGACTGCGGCAGAGCACCATATAGGGCAGTCCCAGGTAGTGCAGCGTCAGCACCTCGTTGCTCTGCAGATTCCTGTTGAGTTTGGTAACGCTTTGGAGCTTAGCCTTGCGCTCCGTCTCCTCGCACTCTGACATAGTGTCCAGATTAGATTTTTTTTAGAAATTTTGTGAAATTTTTTCGTTGACATTCAGTTTGTACCAGAATTTGTTTCAAATATGAATCCAGGCTAAATTAAAACCGCAAACTGCCTGAAAATACATTTACACAAAGCTCAAATTTGCATAACAAAGAGAATGTTGTGGTAATACCGCGGGCTTATTATAAGACTTGGTATTTGTTTTTGGTAACACCAAGAGAAATGAGCATAGCGAAAAGGAAATGATTATTGAATTGGGAATACCCTGCCCAGTGAGATTGTGATATGCTCTGAATATCTTAATTATGTGAGTGTTAAGACAACAAGGAATTGAGATGATGACTGACTTTTATAGAAGGATTTCAGATGTTGTATAATATATAAATACTTGGTAATATACTGTACTATACAGATTAATATTTTGGTCAGGGATTTGGTATTGTATGAAATTTGTTAACAAATTAATATTTTTGAACAAAGAAAATATATTCTCATAATATTTTCATCTAGTGAAAGTAATTTTCTTGGTATTTTTTATTCATTTATTTATTTTATTTCATTTTATTATTTTTATTTTTTTTTTTTCATTTTTCTATATTTTTTTTTCTGTTACCTTTTTATTATTTTTTATTTTTTTTTTTTTTTTAGTTTGTAGTTTTTACATTATACTGCTTTATTAATTGCTTTCCCGATTTTTAAACTGTTAAGAGCCTATAGTAAAAATGTATATCACACTTGTATATTTTTTAGAGTAAGCAAATAATTTAATATAATTATTATTAGCTAAGTTATGGAAGTAATTCTATAATAAGACTAATATCAAAATTTAGTGTATAAATTAAAAATAAATAATTAAATAAATAAAAAAAATCTAAAAAGGTATTTTTATTTAATTTATTGCATAAATTAAAAATAAATAAATAAATAAAAAATTTAAAATTGTAGTTTTATTTAATTTATTGTATAAATTAAATTAAATAAATAAATAAAAAAATCTACTACTATAAATTAAAACAAAAAAATAATTATAAATAGAAATAAAAAACTAAGTTATTTTTATTTACTTTGTTGTATAAATTAAAAATAAATAAATAAAATCTAACAATTGATTTTTATTTAATTTATTTTATAATTTAAAAATAAATAAGTAAATAGAAAAATATCTACTAAGCCTGATCAATTTTTTTCTATAATTTAAAAAACTTATTAATATTTAAAAAATAATTAATACATGCCTAGATTCCTTTGGTATCTGGTTAATATTTTATAAACACAATGATATTTTTAAATTTTAGAAGCACTCACAATGGACAAACTAAATCTTAAAGTCAGCATAGCTTCCGCCTTGGCAGAGCATTCGAAATGTATTTAACTAGGTTTTTATTTGTGCGTTTGCCTGATTTGATTAGCGTAGATTTCGTGCTCTGTTTCCATTTCGCTCGCTATGCAAATTAGTTGTGTGATTATCGCGGAAATTGGCAAACTCTGGAGCAGCTATACAATGCTCAATTCCCACAGCAAGCCCAAGAGCACACAGCCGCCGCCGTTCACCCACTTTGTAGTTTTTGTTGGGTGGCTCAGACGTGCGTGAGCTCTGAGCCTTGAGTTAGATCTTTTGCACGCATATGAGCTACAATCGTATTAGCGGCAGAAATTTCCATTTTAAAGCAGTTTGGGACACGTGAGACGCTCGTGTGTGTGCCCCATGCCCCCCATGCCTCCAGGCAACTCAATTCACTTTGATTTTATGCTCTGACGCGCCGGCAACTAATGAGTAGGCAAGAGAAGGAGAGAGAAGGGGGAGAAGGGGCAACTAGAACATTGCATTCGGTTCGGTTATGAGTTGCAAAGATTCATCTTCATTCATGCGGGCTGTCAATCAAATTTCAATCAACTCTTTGGCTCTCAAGCTGCCCTCAATCTTTATTACTGTGAGTGCTCCCGACGAACTGGGGGGCAGGGGCGTCCATTTGACACATTGCGCATACGTCACATGGGCGCAGGCATCGAACTCACTCAAACATGTTGCATTGCCCCTACAACTCCAACAACGAACTGCACGAGCAGCACTGGTGGCGGTGGTGGTGGTGGTGGTTTCTGTGGTGCTGGTGCTGCTGTTGGAGTTGTTGAACTGTGTAGTTGGAGGTGGCTGTCGCTCACTTCCGCCTGGCAGCCGAGAGTTTTTCGTTTGGCATTGTCGGCTCCTGCTGCTGCTGTCGGCCTGACGATTGCCGCCTGTTGGTTGGCTGGCTGCGGCACGTGGGGCACCTACCCCTGCCGGCAACGCCCCGGAACGTGACTGAAATGAATTGTAGGCGTGCACCATGCCAGTCGGCGAAAGCGTGCCAAGAAATCCGCATCGCTGCAGTTGCAGCTGCCTTTAAGATGAATTTTGCCAATTTCAGCCGCCGTCTGACTTTTGCCTGTTCGGATTTTGCATTCTGATTGGCCGTCACTTAGGGACAACTTGGGCGTCGATTGGGGGCGGCTGGCTGGCTGGCTGGCTAGCTGGCTGGCTTGGTTGGGTAGGCACTCAAATACGATTTCTGGCTTTGTTCTAAGAGCTTCTGTCGTGCCACAGAAGTTTTGAAGCACTTGTTTACGATTTCAAGTGCATTTGTTGGGCTTGTCATAATTTGACTGCTGACTGCAGTCGCTTCGATTTGCCGGCACAAACTTTTCCACTCGAGCCACTGGCGCAAATCTCAGCTGTTAAGTTCTTCACTTTGGCTATGCTAATGAGCCAAGTTTTGTCCTCGTTCACCCTAGCTGGAGCTGGGCGCAATTCGAGAGCAATTCCTGGAATTATCAGTTTGTAGTTAGTACTTGAGTTCAAGGATTCAGGTAACCCAAAAGCCATCCGTTTCCTAGTCTAATGCGTATATACATTATTATTTGCATAATTTATTAATACGCATGTCCACTCTTAAGCTTTGTGAGCACAGAAACAAAAGCAAATAAATACAAAGGAGGAGGAGAGGGGAGTAGAGGGAATCAATTGTATTCCATCAGTTATGTCAAAGCCCTTTGCAGCCTGTCTCTATTTTCTCCCCTCGTAAGCCCCCCCCAATGTGCTTTCACATGCGCCGTATGCGAGAACATTTCCGATACAACATCGCAACATATATTTAGTTCGGAGCGTAGGCACACCCAACGGTAATAGCCACAGCCATGTTGAACAAGTAAATCATATTTTCACCCACAACTCGATAAGATACCAACTGCCAGGCCATGTTATAAAAGCCAGAGTGCTCGGCACAATTTCGGAGAATCAACTGGCTGACACGTTATAGACGTTGGTAGAACCAGCATGAAATTCGCCACTCTAGTTGTACTTGGGCTGCTGCTGGCCACGGTCCTGCTCTGCGAGGCCCAGAGCCAAGGTGGCAAGACGAAGACCAAGTCCAAGTCAAAGAACAAGACTAAACCCACCGAAGCTCCGCAGGTGAAGAAGCAGCTGCTGCTGAAAGCTGAGCCATGCTCACCAGCCAAATGCAAGTTGCCCGACTGCCGTTGCTCAGATGCGACATTGCCGAGACCCAAATTCAAGGGCAAAGAACAAGAGATTCCGCAGGTGAGTTGGCCAAATATAAGACGGGTTGACATCGATTGAAATTATAGCTGAGCTTAGCAGACTTTCTTCTTCATAATTCAGGCTGCATTCTCTTATAATATAAGAGATACCTTAGTCCAACTGTTAGATCTATATGAATTGAAACTTCAGCTATGTAAAAGTAAAGTTTATATTGCCAATTCGCGTCATCTAATGTCTTGCCATCTATTCAGTTTGTTACCATCACCTTTGACGATGCAGTGAATGCTGTGAACTATGCCCAATATGAGCTGCTCTTCAATGGTCTGGTCAATCCGGATGGCTGTGCGGCGACGGGCACCTTCTTCGTATCGCACGAGTACACGGACTATGTGCGTGTGAATGCGCTGTACAATGCGGGTCATGAGATAGCGCTGCACTCGGTGACCCACGGCGATGGCACCGACTATTGGCGCGAGGCGGATGTGGAGACGATTGAGCGCGAGTTTGGCGCCCAGCTGCAGATGTTGGAGGCGTTCGCCAAGGTGGATCCGAAGAGAGTGCACGGCATGCGTCTGCCCTTCTTGCAGATCTCTGGCAACAACAGCTTTGAGGCGATCAAGAATCTGGGTCTGACCTACGACAGTTCCTGGCCGACGCAGCAGCACAAGGATCCAGCTATGTGGCCCTACACACTGGACTTTATGTCCGTACAGGACTGCCAGATCGGCCCATGCCCCGATGCTGCGCTGCCCGGCGTTTGGGTCAACCCCATGGTCACGTGGACGGACACCGAGGGCTACAGCTGCTCCATGATCGACGCCTGCGCCTTTCCGCCCGCCGACAATGTGGACGCCCTATTCGACTGGATGCTGGAGAACTTCAATCGCCACTACAAGGGCAACCGGGCGCCATTCGGCATGTATCTGCATGCAGCTTGGTTTTCGCGCGGCCGGAACTACTTTGCCGCCTTCAAGAAGTAAGTGAAGCACAAATGCCATTATCCAAAATTCTCTCCATTCACTCCCCCTCCACACAGATTCATGCAGCACCTGACCACCTATCCGGATGTTTACATGACGAGCGTGTCCCGCATGCTGGAGTACGTGCGGAAGCCAGTGCTCGGACGGCCCTTCAAGAGCTGCGAGAAGACGCCCAACACCACCTGCCAGGCCGTGCACTGCAATGTCCAGAAGATTTCCACCGCCGAGACGCGCTATATGAGCGTCTGCGACAAGTGCCCCACGGTTTATCCCTGGCTAAATAATCCGCTGGGCCAGGACATGTAAATGTTGCACACCCAATAAACACAGCATGCTATAATGAAGCTACCATGTTTTGTCTGGCTACTGTCATGTGGCCATTTGGCCATTTGGCCACTCTGCATTGTTAGTCCCATGATCTAAGCCAATTTACATTTGCCTCTCGTCACTGATAAATGACTTCAAATTATGCCACCGGCCGTGAGGCGCTTAATTAACTCATTCAGCGCGGCGTTCTCCAACCCTTTGCTGCTCCCAGCCTGCCACGGTTATGTCGAGACTTTGTCAATTTCTGCTGCTGTTGTAGCCATATTTTATGGCATGAATTAATATGCCGCAAAACGCGCCCAGTGGGCCAAGTCGACTGGCTGTCAATGCAGCTGCTACCTGTAAATGACGGCAACGTGGACAAGCGGACATGGACATGGATCCGCTCGGGTGCATTGCATTTTTGGTTAATGGGCATCTAACTAATGGCAGCCACTGTCTGCATATCACTCGAGCTGGGGCTGGTGGAAGGAGGGATTGTTTGTGCCCTGACCTAAGCAGCGACTGCAGTCTAACATTATCTATACTCAGATCAAACATAAATACCAAAAGGGGGCGAACAGTGGGTGATAGCAATGTTTATACACTCAAATCATCAACTACGAAACGTTGCTAACAGTGGCTGCAGTCAGTATTATACCTAATGAAAATTTCTTCTAGATTTTAGTTTATAATAAATTTAATTTAATTTATTTTTACCTCTATCTTTCCTTGTCTTTATTATTAAGAAAATTCAGCATTTGTACATTTCGAAAATTAATAAAAATAAATGCTTGACACATTTTTCATTCAAGTAAACTCAATTTAAGAGACAATTGGAGATTTTTACAAATACAAATATTAATCTATTTATATTTATACGTTTCCCATTTTTACTCCACAGTTGGGGCACCTCGCACACGCTTATGACAGTGCTTGTTGGCCAGAATATAGCCCGGCGGACAGCTGGCCTCCAGTATATTATAAGGCTTCACTAGTACGGTGTCGTTGGGGCTCCACGCCGGCGATAGCAACTCAGGCATGTTGGTAGTTGCTGCACTTAGGCTGGCCTCCACAATTTCACTATCCATGGCTGCGGCGCATTGGCAAAGTGCTAGCAATAACATCAAACGGATGACGGCACGAAAAATTACTTGGAACATGTTTAGATCTATTTCGGTGGAACACACTTCTTCGACAGCTGTTCGAAGTTAACTGAGTCTATGGCAATTGAATTGTTTAGCTTTTACCAGATTTCTACACGCAAATGTTGGCCAATTTCGAAAGCAGTTGCGGCCTTTTAAGGCACATGGCTGAGAGCTCTTCGAAATAGATGCTGCTCAAGGTTGCCTTTGCCTTCATAATAGATCAAAGATAAAACTGTTCATGCTCGCGCTCTTCTTGAACTGAGTAAGGCTAAAGCTGTTTAAAAATGCTAGAAGAGTTAGTCTTTAATATGCTTTTAAAAATTTCCAATTTAATAAAATTATTACTATAGCTAAACCAAAATTATATTACATTAAAATTAAAAAAAAAAAAATTAGAAACTTAAATTATCCCGTAGTATTTCCCATTTAAAGACTTCTGAACACAATCAATGCCAAATGGAAAGCGGATAAATTGAAGTTTGCTTTTTATGAAAATGAAGAAAATGCTGCCTGCAAAAGGCAGAGAAAATTGCAAATATTTACAGATTACTTTGGCAAAGCTGCGCTGATTAACAGACGCATCCGCATCCATTGTCCGCGCTCAGAGACAAAAGACTCTCTGTCCACCCACACCTCTGGCTCCGTCTCTACTCTCTCCAGAATGACTTGCAATTACCTGGTAAGCCGTGGCTCGTTTCCGCATAAAATATTCTTTCTATTGACTTGCGCCTTTCATTTGGCACACACACACACACAAATATGTACATTTTGCATAAATTCGGCTGCTCTTGTTGCTCTCTTTCCATTTGTCATAAATAAATGAACATACATACGAGATGTAGTCGAGCAGATCTTCCCTCAGTTGGCGTCTTGCATCAGCTGTCGGTGTGACAAACACGCATTATTTTAATGTATTTTTATATACTTGGAATGTCGCACAAAGTTTTTTTTTTTTTTGCAGCATTTAACCCAGGGTTGTCAGACCTTCAAAAATTATGCCATTTTGGTCCTTTGTCCTTACTCTCTCTCCCTCTCTCTGTGGCAAAAAATGAATTTACATCTACTTATGAGGCTGACATTTATGTTTACGAACTCGAGTCTCGAGGGTAGTTGACTGCCTTTTAGGCCTAAAGGCCTGACAATAGAATTGTCAAAATTATTAGCCTAAATAGCTGACATTTATTAGCAGCGGCTCAGGTTACGCCATAAAAACCGCACTGAAAGAGCAGCAGAAAATACAGTTCAACTCGAACTGGATTTTAGAAAGGTAGAAAAAAAAAAAAAAATTTAAAGAGTAACTATAGATGTAAATTTATATAAATTCTATACATATATTGTGAGCACTTATATGTATGGATAGTTTAATTTTATATATTTATCCATACTTTTCAGCAATCTAGTTCGAACTTCATTATATATAATATGTATATATATATAAAGATCAGGAAATAGCATAGAAAAATAATTATATATATAACTTTATTAATTATATAAGTTATATATTTATACAATTATTATATATTTTTTATATACGATAAAAAAAACTATACAAACATTTTGTACAAGCATTTACGATATTTATTATTTATTATTGTTATTTATTTATATTACTATATTTAAGAACTGAATAACGTTTGTAATACATAATTAGCATCGGTTGATTTAACAATCTTTAATTACCATATTAATAATAATTATCCTACTCAATCGATTTCACACCTCGAAAAAAGTTTGCAAGTTTGAATATAGTACAGCTTTGTTTATGTCATATATATTTTATAATAAATATATTGTAAAGCTATCACGGAGAGATATACTGACCAAACTCAAAGAGCAAGATGAAGCAAAGAAAAAAAAAAAAAGTCGAAGCTGGTTCGCATTGCGAAGCTATATTGGAAAATAGATATTTTAAAAACTATGTACTTCAATGAGTCACGAGTAGTAGACGAAAGCTCAACAGTGCCTTCTGTTCGTAAACGAACAGCAGCAATTAAAAGACAAACTAGTTTCATGCGTTTTATATGATTGAAAACATACTAGAATTTTCTCATTACACTAGATAAAAAGTAATATAGACTAGCGTAAAGTCCGGGCTCATACTGGCGAGCGCATATCGAAAACTTCGTGTCCATTGTATGTTGGTCTGGCTCGCTGGGCCCGGTAGTGGTCGTTTAAGAAGTTAGAGACGCGAGCTTGAGCTGCGTATAGCTGTACATTCTCGTCTGGCAGTAAGAGCCCGATAGCGTCGCTGGACCAGTACATTGCCATCGAGATGAAAATAAAGAGAATTAGCTTCATGATGAAGTTGGAGCTGAACTAAAGATTTTTCAGTAACTCGGTGCTTTTATAGGTTCTCCTAAAAACTATTTCTAATCAGATTTGCGGCCTTATTATAATATTATTGCAATATTATGGTCAATTTAAAAAGCTGTATACCCATGAAATATTATGCGAATTGCCTTAATACATTTTTCTTTTGATTTTGTAACGTCTGTTCATTAGACGAGAATTAGATCTTCCCTCATATAATGCTTAGTGTCTCAGCAAAGGTCAAACGGAAATAAAAAAAAATAATAATAATAATAATAATCGGCTACTGATTTTACCTTTCATAAAAACTTCACCTAAACATATCTCATAATAACATATTCTGGATACAGGGTATTTATAGCTGGCTAACGGAAAAATATTTGTATTAGTAATAGTACGCGTAGTACTTTAAATTATTGCAAAATATGAAAAAGTGGAATATAATAGATAAGCATTACCAATTCAATTGGAAACACTAAAGGCATAAATTTGAACTGTTTTACGAAAGCGTCCTTGAGAAGAGGCATCTAAGCGACTCAATTACTTATATGAAATAGTGGGCGCTACTAAAAGTAAGTTCTAAGAAGCTCAGCTGCAGGACAACTTGCAGAAATAAAAGACACTTAAACATGAGAAATAAAATATTATATTTGTATACAAATATTTATGTATAAATTTATATCTGAAAAAAAAAAGAAATGGATTTTATGTTTATACAAATAAGTATAGTTCATGCATACTTATATACTTTTCGAGTGTAATTTACATTTTAAGTAAACCATTATACTACTATTATATCCTATTGGGTTCCGAGTATAATAAATAAATACACCTCCAATAAGTATGCGATAAACTTTCAAGCAGCGCCGCAAGTTATGCAAGCCTCAATGATTCTCAAAGCTGCGGTAAATGCAATTGCGGATATAAGTTTTAGAGAGTTGATGCCCATTGGATGGCAGAAGAGATTAAAATACAAGACTAGACTTGGTAGTAATAAAGGTTTATTCAAAATGCGGACAACAGCTGCAATAAAATGCATTTATAAAATAAAAAATATGTACATATATAAGTTTTAGAGACTCTCGAGCTGATAATGACTTACCACTTATTTTCTACAGTGAGTGCATTTTTTGAGATTCTCAAGTGAGGCAATCGAGAAGCTATTGCTAGGCAATCTCATTATGCATGCAATTATACAAGTTTGTGTTTCGTGTTTTCCCTTATCGTCGGGTACAACTGAGAACAGCCTCAACAACTATAATAACTCTTCACTCACCCACTTCGCAATTAGTCTTTGCTGCAAATTTGAGTAGAGTAGACGTGTCTTAACATGATTTCAATTCATCTGAAGCCAGTTTTATGGATCGCCGTGCCCATGTTGTTGTTGGTGGTGTTGTTGATGCACTTCTCGTGCGCAGCCGCAGAGGTGGTAGAGGAAATATCTAAAATTGATCCACCAACCGTTGAGATCGAACCACGTCTTACACTGGATACGTACCCGATCTGCAGCGGTGGCTCTAAACTTTTTGGAAGACATTGTCGCAGGTTGGGCAAGAGTAATTCATAATAAACGCGCATGAAACAAGCTTGAGTTTTTATGGGGGCATTAAGTACATAAAACAGCGAGCATTACTTAAATCTATTAACATTTTCCGATAAGCCAAACAAGAATCCAATAAATCATATTTTATTTCGAATTATCGGGACTCGATTGCTTATAAAAAAAGGGAAACAAACAGAAATCTTAAGCGCAGCTAATATCCCAAGTCAATTGATGTGACAATTTCTACTCTTTGATTAGCAGCTTTGATAATTGGTATTTGCGCGCTCTTAAAAGCAACCAGAATCGGACATTTCTCTCACTATAAATGAGGTAAATATGTGAGCGAGCGGGTGATCTCGGCTTATCAGTTCCGTTGGAATCTGAATTGGAAACAATAATTGAGAACATTTCGATGAGCTGCTCTCAGTCGCACTTTAGCAAACGACACCAACAGAAGCTCGTGTGCAGTGAATTCGTGTATATGAATGCTAAGGACGGCCTCTTATCGCTGGGCTGGCTGCTGATAGCCCTGCTAAATGCGCAGCTTTTGCAGGCCTATGCGGATCATCGTTTTCATGGAAATGCATACAGCGGTGAAGGTTGGCGCTATGATCAGCCACAGAGGTATGTGCAACTGTTTACTTAGATGTTTCTCAACGATCTGACTTTCAATCGAACTAGGCCATTTGAATATCCGCATCATGCCTCGCATCACAGACACGGATATCATCCTAATCGTCACTACAATCCAACTGATGCGCAAATCGGTCACGCTCCCAACTTTGGTGGAGGTCAATACGGCGGTGGAAAGGAAAGAGATTTATATGCTGGACAAGCAGGTGTTGGACACTCGAGAGGTGGCGTAGCTAGCCAAGCGCAGCCAGTCGCTGGTTTTGGCTGTGTGTGGTGTCAGCTTCCGGAAACAGCAAACGGTCAAGGACAAGCTGGTTTCGGTAATCCAGTCTGGTCTCGCTACCCAGACACCGCACCTTCCAGACCTTTTGAACAGCGTCCACTGCCACCCCAACAGCCAAATCCATTTGATTATGAAAACGGGCAAAGGAATCGCACCGAACCACGTTTCCAACCGGGTGGCCAATATCCTGGAATTACTGGAAATCCTCTGCAGCCACGCCCCCAGCCGGGTGGCCAAGATCCATACTTACAGCCTGGTTTTACTGGAAAACCTCTGCAGCCACGCCCCCAACCGGGTGGCCAAGATCCTCCATCGGAGCCTAACTATCTGCAGCCTGGTTTTACTGGAAATCCTCTGCAGCCACGCCCCCAGCCGGGTGGCCAAGATCCAGGAGAGCCTAACTACTTACAGCCTGTTTTTACTGGCAATCCTCTGCAGCCACGCCCCCAGCCGGGTGGCCAAGAACCATACTTACAGCCTGGCTTTACCGGAAAACCTCTGCAGCCACGCCCTGAAGGACAAGCCAATGATGAATTTGAGTTTCAGCCATCTGGGACCGTAATTCCGCAACCTAGCAATACAGCCAATCCCTTGCAACCTCGTCCAGGAGTAGTAGAAAATGGTGAAGTGTTCAACAAATTTGATCCGCAACTGTCCGACGAGCCAGACAAGCACAAAAACGATTTGCGAGCTTATCCCAGCTTTATCAACACTGCCGACCCAAAATCTGATCAACGTATAGTGGATGAAAATATTGCTTCAATTTTCAAAACAGACTTCACGTCACGCAACCAGAATGAAGGCAATGAAGCTCAAGGAGGAAGCTCAAGCCCCAAGGGCAAAGCCGTAATAACTCAACCGGAATCGATTGGAGAACGCAATCTATTTGACACAAATCCCGTATGCACCGAAGGAACCGAACTACGGGGCGGACGCTGTCGCCAGAAGGCCTGAAGCATAGCCTAGTTAACCAAACAAACTTTGACTATTTTTTCTGATCGGACATAAATATGTATGTATTTAAAGTTTTCGTAGAACCCAACCCACATTGGATATAGCTTAATAATTATATATATGTAGTTTAATTCTTTCTTTCTCTTGTAAAATACATTTTTCGATTTGATGTCAGATATAATTTGAATAAATGATCATTGGTATATTTCCACTCAGCTAAATCAACTCTGACTCTAACTTTTGTTTTTACTCGAATATTATTATTTGTTAATATTGACTACTACAGTTTTAATTATTTAAATCTTTAATTATAAATATAAATAATTACTTTTTGGTTAAATCAATAAATATATATATGGCCACCGATCAATGTTCGGTTTAACTTAATCATATATGTATGTAAGTAGCTTTTGGTTTGCTTACTCATCGCAAGGAGTTGGCGAAAGACAAAAATTAATCGTGAGCTGTTATCGATATTATCCCAAATATAGAATATGAACATGCACAGACCCGAATATTATTTTCTAAGAATTAAAAGCACTAGAATTTGAGAAGTGGCAGCATCAGTAGCACCGGGTTCCATTCGAATAATCAGTACTCAACTGACAACAGACGTGTCAAGATGTGTTCTAAGCTTTTAGTCATCTTGCTGGCATTAATTGCTTTGAATATATTACCGCTAATTACAGCCCAGTCAAAAACGTAAGAAGATGAAGAAAAATGTTTATATATATAATTATCTTTCATTTGTTTTTATTTTATTTAATTATAACATATGTGTATGCAATTTTTACTATTATAGCCATTTGAATATCGACAATCATTCCGCAACCTCTGAAACCACTGCCACTGGCGACGATCAATCCACCAGGGACGACCTCTCTTTAGGTGGCGAGCCACAAGATGATTCGAGGAATCCAACGCAAACCCTTGACTCACGACAAATGTGCCCAACAGGTCACATTCTTCATGAAAATAAATGCAAATTGCCCATACGAACATGAAAGTTTATGCCGGACATAAATATGTTATAAAGTTTGTCAAAAAAAAAAAATAATAAAAAAAATAATAAAAAAAAAAAATAAAAAAATAAAAAAGAAAAACAGTAAATAATAAAATAAAGTAACACTTAGAAAAAATGACTTGTTAAATGTTGTTAAATGAGAGCTGCATTAAATAAAATTAGGCCTCCATCGCTACATGTAGAAAATGTCTTAAATTTCATAATAAATCAGCAGACAAAATACTAGGAAAATGTTATATTTATGTCAGCGTAAAATTCCAGGAATTTACTAAATAGAAAATATATAAATTAATAGCGATTATGGTATACAGTTTAGAAAAGAACATTAATACAGCTATATACAAATATAATCTCTCAGAAAGTTTGTAAACAAATCGAGTTTTTTTTTTTTTTTAGTTTCTTACAATATAATTCAGCTAAACAATTGTTCATTTAAAATTATCAAAACTTCTCAGATTTTCAATTAGCATACCTGCGAGCAATGATCAACTGGATTCTGGAGTATTTTGTAGTCGAGCATAATTTCTTCTTCATTTAAACAATTTTTTTTTTATTAAATAGAACTTTAATATTTAAATTGCTAAAAAAATATATTTATTTCAGTATAAATCACCTTTGGTGTGTTTAAAATAATAAACCCATTGCTTGATTTCATTTACCTGGCAAAATACAAACAGATGGCACTGTAGAGCTTTCTCTGCCGGCTTATTTTTTGTTGACAGCTCAAGCCGTTGGAAAGGAGCTTTTATTTTCCAGCTTGGAATTGTAAAGCATACTAGCTTCTGAAATGTACTTTGCTGATGTTTTTTTTTTTTTTTTTTTTGTTTGTTTGTACAAAAGCAAATAGCATTGAGTTCTTATCGCTAGTGCCTGTGTCTACGAAAATCTCCCACAATGTCTGCTCGGACGCTCTTCGATCCACTCGATGCGCGTCGTGAGTCAGTCTCCGAAGTTCAGTTGAAGCAGCCAAACGCGTTTTTTTCTTCGATCGCCTCAGCAGCGACAGACACAACAGATAAACAAGGTAAACAATGCAGTTGAAAGCCGTACACACGCTGCTCTTGGGCATTGTTTCTTGGAATATCTTGATCGTCCAGACGCGCATGGTCGACGATCGCATCGTATTCCCCAATGACAACGACGAATCAACAAATACCTTTGACTACAGCCCCATCGTGAATGATAACAGAACTGCAGCATGCAATATCACAATAGCTGATAAGCCTGACAATAGTACTATAGCTGATAACAGCACCACTGTGGACAAGCTGCCTCTGGTGATCAGCAATGTAACCACAACGGAGTTGCCCACGGTGGTCAACCGCATACTGGTGGACACCTTGGCCAAGTGCCGGGCGGGCCAAAAACTGCATGCGGGTCGATGTCGCAATTCGGCTTAATCATGAGCTAAGACTTTAAGTTACAAAAATATTTATTAAATATAAGTGTGCATAAAAACGTGGAAATAATATAAATATATATGCAAATGTGTCTGGAATAAGTATGTGCATACCTTATTGAATAAAATGTATTTAAGTAGTCGTAAATTGATTACGTTTGTGTAAGATATTAATTGCCTTGCATATGTTATCTTCTCATTGAGTTAGGTAATGACAAGATAAGAGGCAGAGCGGCTCTCGTTTAATCTCACTCTTAAAATAGTCTCCCACACGAAAACTAAATAAATTTGTATTTCTCCCTCAGTTAAATAATGTAAATAATGTTTTTTTACTACTCAGTTATTCAAATGTGTCAATATAAAAGTTAACTATAATTACTATACTATAGGCGCCATAAATTGTTGACTCCCTCAAGCTTAGCAAGTATGGAAAACCCCCACAGATAATATAATGTAATAAAACAAACAAATATGCAAAATCGACGGGAGAGAGAGATTGGCTTGAGAAACTAAATATCATCAATCAATGTACTCGAAGTCTAGACAGTTTCGTTTGTTGTCCAACTATTTATTAACCATATAATACGAAATTTGTGTGATGTCTATATTCTATATTCAATAAAAAAAACTCTGTTAATATTTTTGTTTTATTGTTATCGATTGAAAAAACCTTTTTGAAAATCATTCAACAACGAAATTAACATTTTTAAGGTAATTAGTCAACTACTCAAACTTAGAAATATCTAAGCATTGTAAGTAAAGCTCTCTAATTATAAGCAAACAATAGAAAAAACACAGTGTTATGTTTCACTACTGTTAGTGATTCATTTTTAGATATATTTCGTAATTGCATCCAAGATTTCAGCTACAGACAAAAAATTGATTCACTGGAATAACATTAATATAAAAACTCAAATAAACAATTGATTTTTGCTGAGAGATAAATTTTCATAAATATACGTAGACCCTTCAACGGAACTCAGCCAGAGCTTTTCTCTCTATCAAGTGCGTCATTCTATTAACCTTTTAGCAAGAACACATTGTGCACTGTGTACTGTGACTCTGACTATGACATCACAGTTGGCGATTCTTCCATTATAAATAGAGTTAGTAGCACAGTGAAGAAGAGTGAATACTCTTAAAGCCAGCGGATAAGTGTATGACTAATATTATTTTGACAAGTGATGAAAGAGTTGTGAAACATACATCTGAATCCATTGAAAATAGCAAAAACAAATTTCAAGATTTTGTTAACATTAAAAGTTTGATGAGCATTACAATAATAACTATTCCATAAATTGGAATGTCAACTCTACGCAGGGCATCTCCTAGTTGAGCAGTCTCTAAACTAAAGCACCTTTACCTGTTTCATTCAATGTTTCACTAAGTACTTTCCCTTTTGCCTTACAAACTGTATGAGACAGTTTTAATATTCGCAACCCGCTGACAATCCCATGTCGGGGAATACTTGCGCGCGTGCTGCGTAATTTATAGATAGTGCAATAGCTAGTCCCATCGGTATAAAGGCGACATAAAGTGGTTTGAGTAATGCGAGAACAGGGCAATCGCTTGACTGTTGTCTATATAAAAGGGGTTACGCACTACGTTCAAGCGTTTAGTTAGAGTCAAGTTGCGCTGGCTTATTGTTGTCCATATTTGTATCCAATATGAAGCTAATATCTGGTGTATATCTATATCAGCTGCTGCTGCTGCTGCTGATATATCTGAGTGCAACGACCGCTGCGAGTCCGGTGAGGTCTGCTGGCGTGAACAAGTGCCCACCGCGTTTCAAAATATACCTCGGACGCTGCCGTCTGCCGGCCTGAGCACTCCGAGTCGAGTTCAAGTGCAACGCGTTCCTCTGGCGATAAGTGAAGTGCGACTAGCTGTTTGTTGTTCGTAATACTTGCTAAGCACTTCCAGCACGTATCCACCAACTGCTAGTCATAAGTTTTATAAATAAACTATTACCGAAATATTTAATTGTGTCGGCCTTAGGCAATTATATGCATGTGTTATTTTTGCAATTGGGAACTTTTCATGATGCTTTGTTGATTAATGTATGCAGTTTGCAATTTGTGTGTAGCTTTATTCAATTTTTGTTTACATCACTTTTCCGATTAACAGATTAGAAACTTGATCAGCTGGTTGCCCTTCTAGGCGATTCTTCGGCAACGCTGTGGCTCCCCGGTCAGTTTATAGCCCTCCTTACAAATCTCCGGCAGTGTGAATATGCTCTGAACAACGGGAAACGTCGTATCATTGTTCTGGTATGTCTGTGTCGGCGTCGGCTTAGTCTGCTTCATGTTGGACAAGGACGTGGACGTGGGCAGACTCTCGCAGCAAAGGAACACTCCAAGGCAGAGAACGAGAAGCGCACGATCGGCTAGCATATTTAGTGTATTTCTTCTTTTCTTGGCCTTCACACCTGCTCAGAGTTGATGGCGAAACTAAACGAAGATCAGCCTGTTTGCACTTTCCAGACTGTGGATCGAGCCATAAACTAAGCTTTACCACTAAAGCTTGAACAATAGCATTCGTGAGCAAGCGAATGGGCAGCAGAGCTTTAGCAATAGTCGAGTAAGCTTAATGGGCTTTTGAGAGAGATTGCTTGACAAGCTTTTATACGAAACTTTCCATGAACACACTGGAACCAGACCGTGTCTTCTTCTCGCAAACAAAATTTAATAAAACATTAAGCTAATATTATTTGTTTTGAAAAATATAAGAAAATAATTTTTACTTTACTTTAAAAAACAAAATTTCCCTTGCGCAATTAAAAAAATGTAATTAAGTTTGAATAAAACAATAAATTAAATTAATATATATATAATTAAATCGTTTTTATTCTACAATTATTTGTTTGTTTAATTAAACATATATTTTCTTATATTTTGCATTTTATTTATTTATTTTTTAAATATTTATTTTTAAATATAATATATTACTTTAATAACTTAAATCTATTATAATTTTGATTATTAATTTTTTTTTTAGGATGCATTTAAATGAATTTCATCAAATTAAACAAATAAAATGTTATTGTTTTTATTTATAATTGTATATATTTTTTAATTTAATCTAATTTTTTATTTATTTATTTTTTGCTATCATTTTAATGGGGTTACAAACCAATGTACGAAAGACTTGTTTATCAATATTTTGCATGTTGTTTAATAATACCAAGAGCTTTTTTATTTATTGCTAATTTTCACAATTTAATAAAAATACTGAATATAAATTAATATTTAGTAGATTATTTCTCAGTTACACACATTTAAATGCAGTCACAGCCGAAAGAAGAAGAAGAGTGTTTATATAATGAAGAGACTTTTGCACTGTGTAATTGGATATGTTATGAACACTTTGATTGAGTGGAAGGGAGCTATTGGTCTTTGCTCTCGACTGCGGCTCGTATCCGTTCGTATGGAGCATTAGCGATCGCCGCCTGACTGGTGTTACTTGTACTTGGATTGATGGCGCTCCAGCCGATCCAGCAGACGGCGTGCACCACCAACACCACTGCAGCGATGCGAGCAGCTGGCCTTTGCATAAAGCTCTTCGGACCGTGTCTACCGCTCTCCATGTTGCCGATAACTAAACACTCTGAATTCCAAATGCTATGCCCAAAGCTCTACGTGAGCGAGTCATTAAAGGGAGAGAGCTTTCGCGAGGCAGACAACAAGAGAGTGAGAGAGAGAGAGAGATAGGAAGAGTAAAAGCTTATAATGGCGCTGAGATCTTAACGATTTGAAAATGATTTACAGTGCAACATTTTAGATAATTATTAATTTTAATTTAATTATTAATATTGCAGCATGAAAATATGTCTGGCAATAAATTTAAATATTTAAATAAATATTTTAAATATTATATTTTGCAATTTATATAGGAAATTTTACTTGCTGATTAAATATAATATTTAAGAATTATGTATTTATTTTTTGTATTATTATTATTACTTAGTTGTTTTTTTTTTTTTTTAAATTAATGACTTTTCTAAATTTAGGTTTACGTCTTCCGCTGTTAATCGCCTAAAATTTACAGTAAGTATTTGCGTTAATTGTGAAAAAGTTTGTTCTCTCTATTAGAAGTAACGCTCCAAACTTTAAGCTTGCTTGAGGCAAACATCTGCAGCTGCAACGACTCGAAATGGTTTCTTTTTCCACTGACCACCTTGGTGCTGCCACGCCCACTCGGGCATAGTGTAGTCTGTGACCGCAAAACTTTGCCACGGCGCAAACACAAAGCCAACTGGCTGCAAAGCAAATGTTCAGCATCAAATGGCACACAGAACGCTCATATTACGTATACACCAAGTGTGCGGTCCCAAGGGAGTGGGAGGGGAAGTGGGGTTGGGGGTGCTCCTGCGGCAGAAGCGGCTGCTGAAAGATTGAAGCTGCAGGCAAGCGGAATTAGCATGTTATGTTTAACGCATTTTTGCACCTTCGACGTGTGTCTGTGCCTGGCTTTGCATGGCTTTTGGCATTGAGGATTGGGGATGTGTGGCCGAGATGGAGAGAGAGAGAGAGGGGGTGCAGGAACAGCTGTGGGACACATGTGCAAACAAGACGCTGCCTTAACCCATTGTGGTTTATCCTGCGGCATTTTCCACACATTTAATTTTTATTTTAAAATGCGGTTTGAGCCGGCGAGAGCGATGTGGAGAATTGGCCGGAAGTATGTATGTATGTAGAGCGCGTGTGGCGAGAGTATTGGGTATATATAGCCGCCACAGGTTTAGGTGAGCATTTGCTTTGAGTGCCATTGAATAATGCAGCGACTGCAGCTGCAGTTGCTGTGGCTGTTGCCCGATTCGTTCGAATGAAAATTGAATTTACTTTGCGACATTTAAAAACGACGAGCCCCACCGACCCGGGCCCCCCCCCCCCCCCCCCCCCCCCATCCCTTCCATCACCTACTACACCCTACTCCCCTCCCCCCCCTGCCCCACCCACCACACTACCACACAAAACAAATAAAATCCACACAAACACCAAAAAATACAAAATACAGGCACCCCCCCCCACCCACCCAAAAAAACAATAAAAAAATAAATAGAAGAGACACAGAAACAACACAAACAAATCAAACCAATAGATTTAATTTAAATATATAAATTTAACACCTCCCCCCCCCCCTCGCCCCCCCCCGCCCACCACCCCGCACTGGCGCCCCGCCACCCCCAAACCACCACTAACCCCCAACACCCAAAACACACCAAAAAAACAAAAAACAAAAAAACCCCAATTCCCTCCCCCCCGCCCCCCCCCCCCCCACACAAAAAAAAACTACCTTACAAAAAAATAAAAAAAAATAAAATTAAAATTACAACTCAACTATCACTAAAACAAAACAACAAAATTCACCTCCCCCCCCCCCCCCCCCCACGCGCCCAACCGCCGCCCAACTCGTACGGCGCCCCGCCCACCCCCCCACCACAAATTATCTTTCTTCCTCTTCCACAATCATTATTACAACAAAAAAAGAAAAATCCTTTTCCCCACCCCCCCCCCCCCCGGCGGCGGAGGAAAAAAATAACAACTATATAAAAGGGAGCTACACACGAGTATGTGTTCCAAATATAACCCCCCTTCTTTAATAACCCCCAAAAAAAGCGCCTTCACACCCACACACACACACACACACACACACGCGCACAACGAACACAGCCCAAAAACACAATACACACAATCCACTCTCGTAAAAGAATAAAAAAAAAAAAAAAAAACAAAATAAAAAGTTCACCACTCACATCAACATCTTGCGAGAGGCTGGAGTGGGAAGAGGAAGGAAAAGCATTTTGCCTTCGCTTGCAGGCTCATTAAATAGATGCCCGAAACGTGCTTCCATTTTGGGGCACATTTCATTAAGTGCACGTAAACGGCAGGCTGTCAACTAGCAAAGGGGCGTGACATGTCCTCCCACACTCGCACACAAATATACATATATACACATACACGGTTACTTATACACTGCGGCACTTGGGTAATTCTCAACGTAAACACTTTGGGAACATGTCGCAAAGACATCAATTACAGCATCGATTCCCCTGCCATGCCATGCCATGCCCTGCCCTGCCCTGCCCTGCCCAACCACTGCTACTACTACACAGTTACATGAACCGAGCCGTTTGCCGATGATAATGTTGATAATGATGATGTTTCAATGAATGTTTGCTGACAATGCTGCGGTTTACTCTTGCCACATTTCAAATGTATTTTTATGTGAGTATTCGCAACACTCCCCTTCCCCTTCCACTCGAACTCTTATTTGCTTTTCATTGCTTCAATACATTACGTCTACGTGTCCTTTCAAGTATGTCCCATATGCAGGCAGTAAGCCATAGCCATGGCTAGGCAACTCTTAATTGTTGTTGCGTGCAAAATGAAGGCAATTATTAGCGATAATAATTCACATATCCCCCTCTCTCTCTCTCTCTCTCTCTCTCTCTCTCTGTCTCTAGTTACACATTAATCGAAATAATAACAGAACACAAACAGTTTATATATATTAAATACCCATAAATATTTTTTTTAAATAAATGTACTTCTATTTAGATTAAGTTACCAATAAGGTAGCGATGCATGAAACTATAAATAAATACCTTTTTTAAAATTTCACTGAGAAAAAAAAATAATTATAATTTCGTTTCTATTAATAGCTTAATATTTCATTAAACTCTTAATAATTTATAATGCTCTAAATTCAGCAAACAACACGTTCAACTACACTTAAACAAAAGTTATTGTCATCCAACACAAAGTAATTAGAAAAGTGCGCAGCTTTCAATTAGCAGCAAAAAAGGTATTCGCAAATACTGTTTTTATGAAAAAGCGGGCTAGCGCTACGCTACAGAAACGTCGACAACACCACCTTAAGCACGAACCCCACTTCAACAACTAAAACGTAAAATTCGCACTTAGCTAACTACTCTACTAAACGTGTCTCGTCGACTCTTCCCCTTGGAAGCGCGCGAAAAGCTCTTCAATCCAGCATCAAATTGGACAACAAGTAATTAGAACATTTTTAATTGCTATGGAATATAACATTTACTGCTGAACACATTTCATCTCTTTATCATTAAATTTATTCGTTAAAAAAGTTTGAGAACCACTCAGAATTCGTTTTATTCGTTGTGACCGAGCGATCATCGAAGCGCTACACCCATCATACGTGCAACAAGTCACAACGTAAAAGGCATAACGCAAATCCTCACGCTACCGAATAAACCGATTCATCTCATCAACGTGGGTATGGTGTGCTTTCAGTTTGTGTGAAAGTAAGTGAAGACTGACTACAGAAATGATCCTGTGAAGTATAGTCTTAAATTTTCAACGCTCACCGAAGCGCTCTACACTCTGTGCTCTTAAGAACTTGTTGAGAATTCTAAGCGCACACACAGAAAAAAAGAAACGTAGACATGGTTGCTAGTTGCGCAATTCGAGCAGCTCTTGTATTTCCTTATGTGTGTTGTTCAATGTGTGCATCAACAGCACGATTAGTGAGCTAGTGAGAGCAGGTACGATCGTTTCAACTAAAAGTTGTCAAATGTGAGTAAATGTATATATTTGTTTAAAAATAGAATACAACAAAAAGATTTGTCACTTGGCAGCGGTGGGATTCGAACCCACGCCTCCGAGGAGACTGGTGCCTTAAACCAGCGCCTTAGACCGCTCGGCCACGCTACCATGTTCGCTGCCGCCGTCCAACATTGTAATAGAGCAAACTGCGAGCTGTCTTGCGTATATAGTGATATTTAATTTAAATACTACATTTCAATGGAAGCAATTTGTTTGGCCAATGGAACTAAATGAAATTCAATAAACTTGGCTATTACAATGCACACACATTTTTCAATTTAGCGCTGTAAGCTGAACTATTTTGTTAACTCATTCATTAAACGCACAACTTGAATTTCAATTGCGCCTGTTGTCTTTCGCCTGGAATGCGGCTGGCTCTGGCTGCAATTCGCCTTTGTTCGAGTTCTTTGTCAATTGTTTGAAATTTAATTTGAGGCTCTCTCGGACATGTCGCAGGAAATTCATGGGATTCATTGGATTCCAGGTAATGCCCACAATTAACTCCATTAGCATTTTGCTTCGCTTGCTGCCCAATTGCAGCTCTTGTGACTATCTGTCTGTCTGGCTGCACTTGGATCTGGGTACGTGATTTTTTGCCATTTTACACGCGTCTGGCATTAAAAATTTACAGCTTTGCAATTATTTGCATGCCGAGCGCCTTAAATTTGTGCAGAAATTCACGTGTGTGGCAAAATATTTTGTATGCTGACGCGGCTGCGGCTGCTTTTTGCAGACCTTTGCTGGCATTTTAATGAAACCGCAAATGTTTCCCGTGCCACGCCCACATCCTACCTTCATTTCCAAAACACCCTTTACACCCCACTGGTCCGTCGTCCCTCGACCGCTCAACGAACTAGAGACAGGAGACTGGAGAGAACACAACACAGCAAGGAAAACCGCAGACTTTGTTTTTGTTTTGCTTATCGCCCGTGCAAAGATTTTTATTGCAATTTTCTAATTTCATTGCGGATGTTCCGTCGACTCTGCCTGCCTTTGCCCCATGCGTATGTATGTATGTATGAAATTCCCATAGAGCGTTTCGTTTCGACTGTCGCCGGCTTCAGTTTATGGCTGCAACAACCGACAAGAAGAATAACAAAAGCGACGGCAAATTGTTGCTGCGGTTGCACATGTGAGAGGGTTTGCCCTTTCAACGTCACGCATAAATTCGCATTTTCATTTGAATTTTAAACTCATTTCCAAGACTCATCTAAAAAGAAAACGCTGACAGTTTTACAAAAAAAAAAAAAATATTTTAATACAGAATTCTTCAATATGCACACATAGATATATTTATTTATGTGTGTGTGTAGTAAAGACTATAAGAAATTGATTTTGTTCTATGGGCATTTTACCCCAATGAGCGCATTTATATGCGCCGCAGTATGGAAAGCAAAATAAACTCAAGGTGTTGCCACGAGCGCCGCCCCTAAAAATAGTTGAACAGCGAAATCGAAATATTACTGCGGCTCTGTTACTCTGTTACGTCATCGACACGCGAGCACAACGAAAGCAAGCAACGGAAATTTTACAGTGCGCGAGCGCATAACAATATGTGTGTTCTCTTTTCGTCATTCTCTCATGTAAAGACTTTGACACGATGACGGCAAATGGTAGCGTGGCCGAGCGGTCTAAGGCGCTGGTTTAAGGCACCAGTCTCCTCGGAGGCGTGGGTTCGAATCCCACCGCTGCCAAGTGGCAACTCTTTTTGTTGTATTCTATTTTTAAATACATACATACATTTTCTCACATTTGAAATCATTAAACGATCGTGCCTGCTCTTTCTAGCTCACTGATCGTGCTGTTGACGCACACATTGAACAACACACATAAGGAAATACAGAGCTGATGAATTGCGTAACAGCCCCTGTCTACGTTTCTTTTTTCTGTGTGTGCGCTTAGAGTTCTCAACAGGTTCTTAAGAGCACAGAGTGTAGAGCGCTTCGATGGGCATTGAAAATTTAAGACTATACTTCACAGGATCATTTCTGTAGTCAGTCTTCACTTACTTTCACACAAACTGAAAGCACACCATACCCACGTTGATGAGATGAATCGGTTTATTCGGTAGCGTGAGGATTTGCGTTATGCCTTTTACGTTGTGACTTGTTGCACGTATGATGGGTGTAGCGCTTCGATGATCGCTCGGTCACAACGAATAAAACGAATTCTGAGTGGTTCTCAAACTTTTTTAACGAATAAATTTGATAGTAAAATGAGCGTTGAGTAGATTAGCTTACTCAGTACAATGTTATTTGTTGTTATTTTATAACAAAGTTGTTGCGTTGAAACTTTTCTTCTACTGAAAAATGCGCTTAGCATTACGAGAAGTTTTTTACGTGAGGGGGGCGGCGGTACGCGTTATTGGCAATATTTCACTAGTAGTGGGATGCAAATGTTACCTACCCGTCCCGTCCGTCCCACTCCTCAACCGATTTTAGTTGTTGCAATGAAGAATTTGTATGTCGTTGTGTAGCTTTCTCAGTTTGTTCGTCGGCGGAGTGAGGAAGTCTCTTGGCACATAAGTTTTGTGCACGTTAAGTACTTTTTCATAAGCATTGCTTGTTGTTGTCTGGGCACAAGAGCTTCTGCCCATGTTGCTGTGCCTCCGGGGCATAATATGCAGATGCAACAAGAGCAACAAATAATAGAGAATGGCAATAAAAGTACGATACATATTCGAGGGCCAAAAATATATATATATAAAAAAAAACCCGAAGAAACTTTAAATAGTTTCTAGCTACTTTTTTTCAGAGTTTGCAAATGGCGTATGCGATAGTGGAAGAAAATTGAGAGATGAAAAAGGGAAATGTTAAATTACTTTCTGTGCACTTTTTAAGGATTTCTTTTTGTGCACAGTTTGGGCACTAAATTAAGAGATTACAATAAGGTATTGTTGATAACGGAAAGTTGGAGCTAATATTTATAAGACTTATGGTAAAAATGCTGCGTTTTCTACGAAAGGAAAAAAGAAAACTTTATATATAATTTTTGTAATGTATTAATATTGTGCATGTAATTGAAAAAAAATTTTTAAATAAATAAATAAATAAATAAAGTACAGAAAACACGCTCACAAAACAAATAATTCCTAGCAGGCACAACCGGGGGAAATTATAAATTAAGTCTAAAAGTATGCAGTAATTTGAAACAATAATTAAAATAAAGCAGATAAAAGGTATGCTACATTTTAAATAATGGATTCATTTTATTTTAAAATTGAATTTTATTGCAGCGTTTGTCCTTAACTCTATAGCGCATTTTTCAATAAACTTTTACTATTAGAGTGGCAAATGTCTTCATTACATAATGGATTTGAAATACAGATTTTAAAAATACCAAAAAAATAAATAAAAATCATTTCTATACATATTTTTTGCAGATTTATTGTAATAAAATATATTAATTTATATGAAATTTCTTCAAATAATTGTATGAATTTTATTATAATTATTTTTATATTTTTCAATACAATAATATATAATCTATATACTAAGAAACCATTTATGTATTTCCCTTAATTTATTTATTTATTATTATTATTTTATTTTTTATTATTAAATATTAGTTGAGTCATTTTTAATAGTAGAAAGCTATCTGTATATTTTTTGTATTTTATAATAGGTAATTTTATATTTTTCAATACAATAATATTTAATCCTTTTGCTAGGAAACCATTTATGCATTTCCCTTAATTTATTACAATATATTTGTTGAGTAATTTTTAATAGCAGAAAGTTTTCTGTATGTCGATGTTTTCTTCTTCTGGGCTTAGCTGTTGACAGCTTTCACCAAATTATATATACACAGTTATCTATTTTATGTACAAAGTTAACTATTCGACATCCCCATATACCTAAGCGTAGATGTACATATATAGATGTTTATTTGATTTCGAGTGAAACTGTATGGGGCAGCTTCTGACGCTAGCCGAAAAAAAAAAAATGAAATAGAAGAAGAAAGCAAGAAGGAAACTTTGTTTCTTTAGCATTTTTTCCTTTTGAACTTTGGCCTCGGGCTTGCCTGAAGCCACTTAGCTTGCATCGCACGTAGCGTCATTTTTGACATTTAATTATGGTTGCCTGCTACAGAGTACAGTTAGACTAGGACTACGAGTACTCGCTCACTCACATTTGTATTCGCATTCGCATTCGTATTCGTATTCGTATTGTTGTCAGCCTGGGTTGTGTGGGGCTAGTAAGCTGTAAACTCGATTTCATGGCTCGTCTAAAAGGTGCTGCCACTGCGTCAGGTAACTTGACGCATTTCCAATGCGTGCTACGTGTGCATCTTCCAGTACCACCTGTCCTGCCATCCCCTCCTGGGCTGGGACGTGCGTTGTCAAAACTGGCGCTTCATTTTTTGGCCATAAAAAGAAGTAAGAACGGTAGGTGCTCGACTGCGATGCCCTGGCTTTTCTTTGTGGACACTCGGCAGCTGGACAAAGCTGTCCATCCTGGCGATTTATGGAAAAAATCGCAAGCACGTGACGTGAAACTGCAAAGGATTTGGGGTCCGAATTGCACTGGACAGACGCAAGCAGACTCGCTCTCCCTTTCTCTCTCTGTCTCTCCCTTTCTGTCTCTGTCTCTGTCTTTGTGTGGCTACTGGACAATTGCGTCTAAATTAATTATCAAGGATAACAGCGCATAAGGTTCACATTGTGACCAGCGTCTGCTCTGCTCTGCTCTGGCTAATTCAATTATGTGAGCCGGCGGGTAGCTGAGAAATTAAAAACGGCTTAGGCCAAGTTAATGCGGACTTAAGGGCGTTAATTAAAAGCCAGTTGATATGTTCATATAGCCAACGTACCCTTTGCCACGACATCAGCTGCAATTGCAGCCAGGCAAATCCCCTTTTGCTTCGCCCCCTCCTCATACTTTTACTACTCCTCCTCCATCACCTGCTTTCCACCCCTCGACCAGGGCAACCAATAAAATCGCCCGCTAAAATCACGAACTGCAAATCTCTTGAGAATAATTTGAAGCATAGAAAAAGCCAAAGATGCCGCCGCGAAATCCGCCACATTAAAATATGATGAGGTTGAAGGAAGAACGGAAACGAACAAATGAAAGAAAACAAAGTTCATAAAAATGTTGTAAAGAAACGCGATACGAATGCCAAGGTGTGTGTGTTCAGGTGTTTGGGGTGGCAGTACATAGAAAGAAAGAGAGGGGAAAAGAGATGGAGAATAGCGGCACAAGAGTCGAAAAAATAATCAACATAAAAAAGAAAATTATTTGCAATATTATCAGGGACTGCTGCACAGTGGAGCAAACACGAAAGAATGCAGACAACAAATAAAGGGCTAATACATTCCGTTTGTAATACAATATTATTATAATAAATAAATAAAATAGACTATTTTCATTAAAATGAATTGAAATAAAATAAACACAAATGGGTTACTAAACTAGACTACAAAAAAAAAAAAAATAAAAATAAAATAATAAAATAAATAAAAAAAATTAAATAAATTAAAATAAATAAAAAAATAAATAAAAATAAATAAATAATAATAAAAAAAAAAAATAATAATAATAATTTCACAAATATATTTGTATTATAGCTATATATGTAAAATAGTTTTTAGTTTATTGTAAAAATTATTAGAATATCTCGCACCACTGTGCTCCAACCTGGGACTATTGCAAAGAGTGTAGCAATCTCTGTTGTCCCGCTTTGGCTGGACAGTAATTGAAGTTTGGTTCGCGCTCAAACAAAATGCAAATTAAATTTGGTCTTAATCAAGCACACGCTACAAAACACTACAAAAAAATAATCAAAACAAAACAACAACAACAACAAACATAATAATAACAAAACGTGAAAAAAAGGTTTTCGGGGCGGGGGTCGCTTCAGGGTCGCTCGAGTCGGCCGCTTGGCGCGTGGCCCCGTCAAAGGCAAAGGCAGCAGCGAATCAATTAAAGGGCCACATTTCAAGCATAGACAAAACGCATTTTGTTGACCTCTAACTCGACCAAATCAATTGCCAGTTGTCCACTCCAACTCTGATGCAGAGACAAAGACACAGATAAAGATGAAGATGTAGCCATAGACGAAACGTGATCAATGCCCCAACAATTTATAGCTCGGTGTGCATCCATAGGTCGACCGCATAAAACCGGTCGTAAATAGGTATAGCCAGTGTTTGGACTGACTGAATCCAAAGTGGCATCAAGAGCGAGGCGAGGTGAGGGCGAACGAGAGTTGCTCACTGATCAAGTTCAAAGTCATTTGGCAGCTTCCGTCGCCGCTGGCGTGAACTGATTCGGCGATCTAATCATTAACTATATAAAGAGTTGCAGCGCTCAGCGGTCACAACACACTGCGTCTGCCGATCGTAGCTCAAACAACAAGCCAAACAATGGTAGGTAGCAACGCACACTCCCTCAACTACAGTGATTTCTAGCTATAACAGCTGTTACTTAACATTTGCCTTTCCCATTGCCAGAAATTCGTAATCATTGCCGTTGCCTTCCTGGCTTGTGCCCTCGCCGATGTCTCGGAGCTGGGCCAGCCTGGCTATGACTACTCACAGCCAGCACCACTGGCGCCAGCACCAGCGCCCGTCGAGTCCTACATTCCGCCCGCACCGCCAGCACCCGAGTACATTCCACCCGCACCGCCCGCACCCCAGCCAGAGTACATCCCACCCGCACCAGTGGCCGCACCCGCCGACGCCTACATTCCGCCAGCTGCCGATGAGCAGGTGCTCGAGGAGATCGAACAGCCCGCCCAGGATGGCTACCGTTACAAGACCGTGCGCCGTCGCGTCTTCCGTCATCGCAACTAAATGGAGCTGACTGCGGGTCCGCTGCGAGGAGAGTCTCATTTGTTTTTTGTTGTTAACGCTGGACTCACAAAGCAAATCTAGATGAGAAGAGATTTAAACTGAATGAAAAAAATACTGCACTTATCTTGTGTGTTCTTTGATGTACATCAAAGGATCTGCAACAGGATAAACTAACTATAGGCTATGAAAGCAAAAATAGAAACAAATTTATAGAAATTAATTCGATTTGCCTTTGACTTATTTGGATCACTGGATGGCTCTAGCATGATCTATAGTGGGCTTCAGCCAAGAGTCTTAGCCTCTAAGCCAGCAGCCAACTGTAATGTTGTTTTATTATACAATTGTCCAGGTCCACGATGTCAACTAACTTCTGCTTCACATTGTGCAAACATTTTAGTGTCGGCTCCATAAACAACTCAATTTTCTATTCATGTGGGGGAGGCGGGCTCCCGCCCGCTGAGTGGCTGGCATCGATAAGTCGCCGCAGCATCCACATCTAGCCATCGCGCAGTTGTCGTTTATAAAACGCTTAACATTCGTGACATATTTCGCATTTGGCTGTGCGTCGTGCACAGAAAGAAATTTATAGACTTTATCCATTAGGAAAACAATTACGACTGCAAACAATGGCCCTGTTCGAGGCGCTGCTTCAGCTTCTGCTGCTGGCCAATGTCCAATGGTGGAGCACGCGACTCCCTGGCTCGTCCATATGTTGCAATTGCGATTGGGATGTGCGCCACTCACCATCTCCGTCCGCCAGTTTTCTCTCGCCCCCAGCATCTTCAGCTCGTACGTATTTTTCTTCCAAGTTCATTGTCCTTGTCGGCGCGCAAGAAAAAATATATATTTTCTTATTATTTTGCCGCAGAATATGCGACTTCCCTGGACGCGAGCATGGGGTCTCTCTGGCTTCTCGGTTGCCTCTGCTGCAACACAAATCCAATTACCTTCAAAATAATAAACTTATGTACATACCAAAAGCAAAAGCAAAAGCAAAAGCAAAATGCCAATGCTAAGCAACGGCACGAGCATGGGATAGCTTCCTCACACTTACCCACACACACACACACACACACACTCGTACACCCGCACACCACTCACATTTGCTTTATCAACTGTTGATAGACTCCATGGGGAATTTTCGTATGTCACACGACGGCGACAAAGCTGGAGCTGAGGCTGAGGTTCTGGCAAATGAGGAGCAAAGGATGAAGCGGGGCGTATCTAGTAAGAGCGAACAAGTGTCTGCCGCAGTTTTGACGCGCATAAGACCCTGTATATAAGGATGTCCATAGATGCACCAGATGTTAAAGAACAAAGGCATTCGAAATAGTATAGAGTATATAGAAATTGCAATTTGATATAGATTATCGGTTAGCTAGATAGTTAGATTATTTTACTCACTATATATAGATCTCTTTTAACTATAATGAATAGTAAACTTGAAGTTAATCATTCGAGCTATTTATAAACTCTTCTAATTATCATTGACTTAATTTTTTTCTCATGTCTAGAAACAAGAAGTTCCTCAATTAAATAAAAAAGGTTAAATTAATAAATAAATCATAAATAAAATAAATAAATCATATGTGGCTATTATTTCAACTGCTAGAGATAAGAATAATAGAATAATATGTAGCTATATATGACCGAAATTTGTATTAATAAAATCAATTCAATATATAAAATAAATATAAATAATATATAAATTAAATAAATTAAATACTATATAAAATAAATAAATCATATGGAGCTATTATTTCAACTACTGCTAGAGATAAGAATAATAGACCAAATTTTGTATTAATAAAATCAATTTTAATATTTAAAATAAATATAAATAATATATAAATTAAATATATAAAATAAAAATCAAATGAGGTTATTATTCCAGCTGCTAGATATAAAAACAATAAACTGAATTTTGTATTAACAAATTAAATTCAATATATAAAACAAATATAAATAATATATAAATTAAATATATAAAATAAATAAATCATATTACGCTATTATTCGAAGTGCTGGGGATAAGAATAATAGATATATAAAACCGAAATTTGTATTAATAAAATTAAATTAAATTTTTATACTCAAAAAAAAAAAAAAAAAATAATAATAATAATAATAAAATAAAATAAATAAATAAATAAAAAATGCCGTGGCACATTAAATATATTATTAAATATATTAATTAAATATTTATATTCAAAAATAAAGCTGTGACCATGTTAATATATATTAATTAAATATATAATTTAAATATTTATACTTAAAAAAAAGCTGTGGCCACATTAAATATATTAATTGAATATTTATACTCAAAAAAAAAAAGCTGTGTCCATATTATTTATTATTAATTAAATATATTTATGAAATATATTAATTAAATATATTTATTAAATATATTAATTAAATATATTTATTAAATACATTATTACTTATTTTCATTGAGTATAAAATTAAAATAAAAAAAATTAAAATTAAAAAATTTAAAATCAAGCACTGGCATCTGCAGCCTTCATTTAATAAATATTAGCATTAGCCTTGCCACATGTCATTGACTTCATTTATTCTTCATTAGTTTAAAAGTCGAGATCTTTTGGCTTTTATTATCATACACTGCTCTGGTAGACACGAATTGATTAGCGCATTAATAAATAACTTGGCCAACAAATCGTAGGTGTTTGTGCAGTGTGGGTGTCTGTGGCGTCAAGTGGCCGCAGAGAAATTGTAGACCTTCCTGGCAGTCTTTGATGCCATCGTCCATTGTCCCTAGTCCCTTGTCCCTTGTCCATTGTCCATTGCTGTCAGCTTGTTTGCTGCTCATTATTCGGCTGGCAGTGAAAATGCAAGAGCGCAAAATAATTTCGCCACTTGCATGTCATCAGCATAAACTGAGTGCAAAATATGTGGCATCCATTGGCGACGTGGCGACGTGGAGGAGCTCGGCGTTGGCCAAAGGAAATTCGCTTTAGAGCAAAGTCAACAGCAATTGGCCAAATGACTTGTAAGGGTACAGGCAGACAGAGACCAAACGATTGAGTGAGACAGAGAGAGGGAGAGAGGGGGAGAGGGAGATGATGTGTGTGTGCGTGTGTGTGGCATAGCAGTCGCTTGTTCATCCCCCAACCCCACCCCACCCAAGCAGCTCATGTCCTTTCGAGCTGGCGAGCAGTTTATTGAATTCGCATATTTTCCCATTTTGCATTATGGCCTGGCCAACAAGTTGGCTCCTTTGTTTTTTAGCAAATTTTTGCCTCATGCTGTTTGATTTTGTAATCGAGGATTTGTTTGCTTTTTCTTGGGTTCCATGTTCTCTGCTCCTCTGTCTCGTCTTTCTCTTTTTGTGGCATTGAATGGTTTAGCCATTTTTCCATTTTTCGCTTTTTGTTGTTTTTTTTTTTTTGTTTTTGAGCAACTCAAATTGGTCTGGTCGTCGAATTGACCTTTTTACTGCAGCAACGATAGAGACGACGGCGCTCCGAATGCCGGTGACATGTGTTTGGCCTTGAGCGGTTTGTTTAGGGTTTTTGCGGTAAACATATTGGCTGGGCCCCCGGCCACTGGGCAATGGGCAATGGGCAATGGTCTGTGGCATGTTAAGTGGAAGTGAACTTCAGCCCAGTCGAATCTAGCTGATTGCCAAAAGCCTGCCAAGGGTTGACCTGTTGGATAGCTCAATATGCTTTCAATCGATTCTCATCCGTTTCAAGAATGAGCAAGTGTTTATGTTCCTTAAGCTTGAGTACTTAGTGCTCGGCAATCTTCTAACACAAAAGTAGAAGAACTATTGAATTTAAGAGTTCAGAGCAATATCTATGTGAATGATGAGCTGATGAATCAAATTTGTTTCAAGAAATTTTGTATACACTTTCATTTATATATGTTCCAAGAAAATTTATATACATTTTCATTTATATATTCCTTGGTTTGTCGAAAAGAAAATCTGTTAGAATTTGCTTTTAAAATATTTGGAAAATTTTATTTCTTCACTTTTCGTTTAAACAATTCTCTTTTCCTAACAACACAGTTTCCTATCGGTTCTCTTCAATCCGTCTTTATCACATTAGTCAACAAAAATTCGTTATTATGCCAGCCGTATTCCTGCCGCCGTTTAGTTGCGGTGACGGAAGACGCGACGACGCACGGTCTTGTAGCGGTAGCCATCCTGGGCGGGCTGTTCGATCTCCTCGATGACGGGCTGGTCGGCCTGGATGGGTGCAGGGGGAATGTAGGTGTTGGCGGGAGCTGGGGGTGGGGGTGGGGGAATGTAGGTGTTCTTGGGTGCTGGTGGTGGTGGTGGTGGTGGGGGTGGAATATACGCCTTGGCTGGTGCAGCCGGAGGCGGAATGTAGGCCTTGGACGGAGCTGGAGGAGGAGGAGGAGGAATATAGGTGTTCTTTGGTGCCGGTGGTGGTGGTGGTGGCGGTGGTGGAATGTAGGCAGGTGCTGGTGCCGGTGCCGCTGGCTGCGGATAATCGTAACCCTGCTGCGACAACTCCGAAACGTCCGCCAAGGCGCAGGCCAAGAAGACAGCGGCTATGATCAGGAATTTCTAGAGAGATCCATAAATAGATTTGTGATTATCGTCCTTTAATGATCCGCTATTGGTATTTACCATATTTTTGGCTTCGATTGGTTTATTGCTGTGCTTGCTGCTCGGATCACTCCTCGCTGTCTACTGCTGAACTCTTAACTCGCTGTGGTTTTTATAGCCCATAGATGAAGCTCGGGTAGCAGCAGCCGCCGCTGCAGCCGCAAATTAATTGCGTGATGCCACGCTATCTGCGTGCCCTCAAGTGCCACGAGCTCAGCTTGAGATGCGGCTACGGCTGCGGCTGGGGCCGTAGCTCGAGGAAGCGGGAGGGCCAATGCCAAGTGGTTGAACGGGTTTCATACTCTGACACCTTCAGACAATGCACTGAGTGGGGTCAGCCTCTCGCACCGCAAGCTTCTTTAATTAGATCAAAACAAATTTTTGACCATTTACATATGAATGTCGTTAGCTATTGTTTTTCTCTCTTTATCTTTGAGTGGGGTCTTTTTTTTTCCCCCCATTTTACGCTTTGGGGGCTCTTCAATTTGATGTATGTTCGTGGGTCAGTCGCTCTATTAGCGATGTTTCTACTTCTTCATTTTCATTTTGCTCATAATATTTTTCTTGTTTCTTGTTTTTTCTTTTTCTGTTTTTTTTTTGCCTTTGTTATGGTTATTAATCGAATTATCTGCATAAAAAAAGACAAAATAAATTGGCCAGCTGCTCAGGAAATATGTCGAGTATCTCTTCCTGTGCCAAGACGAATGGCTGAGGACGCCCAGAGCAATAGCATAAATCATAGTTAGGGTATGCGAATAGTTATATCGTTATATATAACAATATATACAATATATAACAACAACACAACAATATATAACAATATATATATAGTTATATATAACAAATTACTCTTGCTTGCGAATAAATAGCTAATCCAAAAAATAATCTATAAATATTCCTAATTCTGTTAGCAAAAATATATTTAAATTTAAAAATATTTGCAAACATTTAACAATTATAATATATTAATATAATATATATTATATATATTTTTTAATGTATAGCGTATTGATTCTTCGTCTTTCGTAAACAAATATATGTTTTAATTTTTTTTCTTTTAAGTTACTATTGTTTTTTTTTTTATATATTTTTTTATTTATTTTTTTTTTTATTTTTTTTTATTTTTTTATTTATTTATTTATTTTTTTTTTTTTTTTTTTTGATAATGACTTTAGTTTTCAATGTTTCTTGTTGTCTCTACATTTCGATTTCAGCTAGCTGCTCAGTTTTTTCATTCTTGTTTTCATCGCTCAATGGTGATTTATGTACCACAAATGAACTTCTGGCCTATGGCATCATTTGAAGTTAATGCCAAAATTAATAACATCAATTGTGTTTTTGTTTTTTTTTTTTTTCATTTCCATCTGTTTTTCTTTCATCCCATTGCTTCTCCATCTGCTAAGTCAGTTAGTTAATTGCCGAGAATCACATTTGCCTAATTTATTTTCGCATCGAATGTCTGGCATATTAATCGGCGCTTGGCTTCCAGCTGTTCCAGCATAAAATTACTATCAATTTGAATGTATTTCTTACATAATGAAAGTGTTAATATGCTGGCCACTATTCCCAAGCATAAATCTTCTCTTCTCCCAATAAGGAAATCGAATGTGAACAGCAGTCGAAGGCCGCAACAGGCAGAACTGCGGAATTTGCGCTTCGCATGGCAGATGATAATATTGAAGATAGAAGAGTTGATGAACTACGACTAGATACAATAAAAGATCAAATTAAATTTCGGTATAAATATTTCCTACTCTAATCGAAGCTATTTTAGGACCAGCTGAGCTGAGCTGAGCTATATTTATAGATATATGCTGGGTATCTAAGATCTAAGCCAGACTAGATTTCGATTAAGCTTCTTTGATATGTAAATTCTATATAAAGATGTTTCCTGATCTATTCTCAGCAATCTTCACTTTAATCATATACTAATTTTGGACATATATTAAAATAATGAATAAATTCAATTCGTATTGGTAAATAATACCAATAAATAATACTAATACGCTGTAAATTTCAACAGCAATTCTCTATTTATACAACTCTTCTTCTTTTTTAGCCACGTGTGTCTGGAAATTGAATACTCGTAAGTCGCGAATCTTTATTTATTTACATTTTGTTCTTGAATTTGAAATAAACTCAGAGAGCCGAACTTTGACAGAATTATTTCCGCATTTGTTGTTAGAAAACAACATAATTTTTAATCCTAACATCTGAATGAAATGAATACCAAGTATAAAATATGTTTCGCTTAATGATGACTAAAAAGCCAGACCACAGTTTGATGGCTACAATCCTCTGAATTAATTGAGCTGAAGATTTGGATTTTTTAAAGAAATAAAATAAAATAATTGTTTTTGTTTTTTTTTTTTACAAACTTAATATTTTTTTTTTTATTGAATCAACTTCTTGTCATCGCTCAGGACTTAGGAGTCTTGATTACTGCTTAAAAGCGGCGACGGATGATACGACGCACGGTCTTGTAGCGGTATCCATCGTTAGAGATGGGCTCGATCTCCTCCAGAGAGGGCTGGGGAGCCAGCACTGGTGCGGGGGCACGGATGGGAGCCTGAGCGGGAGCGGCAGGAGGGATGTACTGGTTGACCGGAGCAGGGGCTGGCAGAGAGACGGGAGCAACTGGTGCTGGGGCGTCAGCTTGGATGGGAGCAGGAGCTGCAGGAGGAATGTACTGGTTGGTTGGAGCCGGAGCAACGTTGATGGGAGCTGGAGCTGGAGCTGGAGCCACATTGATGGGAGCTGGGGCGGGCAGGTTAACGGGTGCTGGTGCTGCCGGAGGAATGTAGGATTTCGCGGGCAAAGGAGCTGGGGCCACAGGAGCTGGGGCTGGTGCCACCGGGGCGTAGTTATAGCCCGACAGTTGCGACACATCAGCGTGGGCAACGGCCAACAAGGCACAGGCGACAACAAGAAGTTTCTGCAAGTCAAAATTGAAAGGATTAATCCTAGAGTCTCGAGCTGATCCAATCAACTGCTACTGCTACTGCTGCGTCCACCTACCATTTTTGAGTATGTTACTTGGAACGTTTCAGTTGCTAGTATATCTTGGATAGCCCGAGGCGGTAGTATTTATATGAAATTGTGCGCGGTGATGAATCCGCGCAGACAAACGCGATGAAGAATTGCTCAAATTATAGGCTTTTAATATGCCAGAAACCAGAATTTTATTGTCAACAGCAGCTGCTTACACAAAGACTAATGGAGTGTAGTGTATCAAAGCGGGCTGGTGGGGTACAACGACGATGGCCCTTATCAGATATGTTAATCAGGAGCAGCAGCAGCTGAAACAATTTGCCGATTGTTTTAACTTGAGCGCTAAACACAATGCATCTGCTATATTTGGGCCACAGATAAATGGTCGATGATTTTATTGATTCATTTAACGACGTTTGAATTTGCTAAATAAAATAAACGAAAGATGATGTTTATGTGAGATATACATATATATATTTGTATAAAATACATTTAACTTTAGTAAGTAAATAATATTTTTATTTTTTTATTCAATTTAATATACAATTTTTGTTTAGTTTTGCAAATTAAATAAAATATTTTCCTGCTGTCTAAAGTAAAGTGTGTTTGTGTGTCGTTGTTGAGCAATATTGTGTGATATTCTCAGTGTATTTTTTTTTTTTTTTTTGCCATTGCTTGAGTTTAAATGTAATTTGCATAAAACATAAATGCTATTTTTTTTTTTTTTCATTTATATATCAAAGCCAACTACCAACTGTGTTGAGTTGAGTGGAGTTGAGCTAAGCTGATTTGATGGGCAAGCCAAAAAGTTGTTGTGATTAGTTTGCTTAATTAGCTGTGATAAGGCGGACCAGTGTCTATTGGACAAAAGAGCCAAGCGATGTCTTGCCAAATTTGGCTCGCTACCCAGTGAACGGCTCATTGCTGACGATTGTTGTCGTTGTTGCTTTGATTCAGATAGTCGTCATATATGTATGTATATGAATGTGATATATGTATAATGCGTATCTGAATATGCGTTTTGCTTGCAGGTCAAAAGTTGAGCGTGTCGCCAGTGCGACCGACGCCAATTGCTCGCTCCATGTTTCGGCATGAAAAACAAATTATCAGACAAATAGTTGAATATACATGTGTGTGTGTGTGGGTGTGTGGAAATTCAGTGAAGGACATGTCTGACGCGCTCTTTTAATTACACAAATTGCCAATGAGCCACTTTGCGGATTGTCAACGCTTTAGTTATGCCAAAAAGCTTTTGAGACATTTGGGCGTCGCTGTTTTTATTGTTGTTGTTATTGTAGTTCTTGTTGTTGTTGTTAGAGTTTCGATTGCTGTGTCGCCCCATTGTGATTCGAATATATTTGCAGCTTGTGTCAAACAATAACTACAAAAGCTATGCAAACAAGCACTTAACCCGCTTTTATTTTGACAATTCCATTATTTTCGCAGCACCAATAAACTGAAACTGCGAAATTTTTTCAACAAATACACACACACACATACGCATACACCCATACGCTTACAGCCAGCTCAGATCATGTCATGCAACATTGCGTATACGTAATTTAGTTTTTTGTCTGTTAATAGTTGCACACAAAAATATATATAAAAATTGACGGCACCCAACTATTTGAGTGGGGATTTGAAATGTTTGCGAGAAGAAAACAAAACCAACATTTGCTGGCATTTTCCATGTGCTTTAAAGAATAGCAAAGCAATATTGTGGAAATTACAAATTGAGATGAAAACTTCAAATAATATTGCAATCGCACGCAGAAGGCACTGAGAATGTGAAATCAACAAAATACTGACATTTGTTGTTCGATAATCCGATTAGCGCATTTCTGTTTGAAAGCAATTTGAAACAATTATTTGTGGGCAAACAACTTTAGATGCTTTCAATGGCAATGCCAATTGAGCTTTGATTTTGTTCTTCGATTGGCAGTATCACTCAATTAAATTAATTTGTTTGCAAGTTATTCAACTTAAAAATAAAATAAATATAATAAATATAATAATAATAATTATAAATATAAAATATATAAAGCAACCAGAAGAAGATTAATATAACAAAATTTATAAAATATACATAAACATTTAAAAATATTGACAAATTTTTAATAACATTTTATATATACAAAATATATAATTAAGTAAAAAATTAAAAACCATTTTTAGAATTTAAATCAGCACAGAGCGTTCCCATTGGTCACTCGAAACTCGACTACAACGAGAGAGACAGTGCTTGAGTAAAAGTAAAAGCAAGGAGAGAAAAAGAGCAAAAGGTCATTAGAGTTGTCTATGTGTAGGCAGCTCTCTTTTGGTATGTGTATGTGTAAAACGAAGCTAGAATGCTCGCAGCAGCAGAGAGCATTCCCATTGCTCACTGGAAGCTCGACTATAACGAGCGCTACCTGCTGTCGGTCTCAAAATTTGAGAGAGACACTGCTTGAGTAATAGTGGGCATATATAAAGCGCAGCAGACTTATAGTTGTAGTAGTAGAAGTAATGGTTATAGTAGTAGGACTTATAGTTATAGTAGTAGGACTTATAGTTGTAGTAGTAAGACTTAAAGTTATAGTAGTAAGACTTATAGTAGTAAGACCTATAGTTATAGTAGTAAGACTTATAGTTATAGTAGTAAGACTTAAAGTTATAGTAGTAAGACTTATAGTTATAGTAGTAGAAGTAATGGTTATAGTAGTAGGACTTATAGTTATAGTAGTAAGACTTATAGTAGTAAGTGCTCACTTGAATGTCAACTGCAACGAGCGCTACCTGCCGTCGGGCTCAACATTTGGGTGAGACTTTGCACTGCAGTGCTTGAGTAAAAGTAAAAGCAAGGAGAGAAAAAGAGCAAAAGGTCATTAGAGTTGTCTATGTGTAGGCAGCTCTCTTTTGGTATGTGTATGTGTAAAACGAAGCTAGAATGCTCGCAGCAGCAGAGAGCGTTCCCATTGCTCACTGGAAGCTCGACTGCAACGAGCGCTAGCTGCCGTCGGGCTCAACCTTTGAGAGAGACAGTGCTTGAGTAAAAGTAAAAGCAAGGAGAGAAGAAGAGCAGAAAGTTGTCCATGTGTATGTAGCAGTATTCATTTGCTTACAGCAGCAGAGAGCTTTTCCATTGCTCACTGGAAGCTCGACTGCAACGAGCGCTGCCTGCTGTGACAGTGCTTGAGTAAAAGTAAAAGCAAGGAGAGAAAAAGAGCAAAAGATCATTAGAGTTGTCTATGTGCAGGCAGCAGTTCTCTTTTGGTATGTGTATGTGTAAAACGAAGCTAGAATGCTCGCAGCAGCAGAGAGCTTTCACATTGCTCACTGGAAGCTCAACTGCAACGAGCGCTGCCTGCTGTGTTTAAGAGAGACAATGCTTGAGTAAAAGTGACCATATGTATATAAAGGGCAGCAGCTGCAGCATTTCTTCAGTCTTTCACGTCTGCTGAAGTAGAGTGTGTGATCGATGAGGTAAGCATTAACGACGTAGTGGAACTACGTAGCGGAATTACGTAGATGAATTACGTAAAGGAATTACATAGAGGAATTACGTAAAGGAAATAAGTCGAGGAAATACTTAGCGGAAATACGTAGAGGAAATACTTACATTTTCATTTGCAATGGCTTCAGGATATATACAAAAAAAAATAAATAAATAAAAATAATTTAAAGAATGCTATAAATTTTCTTTTAACTTCTCAGCTCGAAAGAAAAAGTGTTTTCTCCATTGAACTAATTTATTTATATTTTTTAAATCACTTTAATTGTATTTAATGCTTGTTTTAATATGAAAAGAGAACTTTTAAATGAATTTTTAATATTAGTAGAATTAGTATTAGTATGTATATTTAA
Organism: Drosophila aldrichi; assembly: GCA_035045965.1. Lineage (NCBI taxonomy): Eukaryota > Metazoa > Arthropoda > Insecta > Diptera > Drosophilidae > Drosophila > Drosophila aldrichi. The sequence continues at coordinate 14,482 of JAWNOM010000216.1, read as the reverse complement.
TTGTACATTTTTTTATTTATACATTATTATTATTATTATTATTATTATATTATATTATTATAATATTATATTATTTATAAAACAAAATTTGGAGTTTTATATTTATATATATTATTTTTATCATAATATAAAAAATTTTGAATTTCATATTTATATATTATTATTAATATAACAATTTTATTTATTTATGAAATTAAAAATTATAAAAATTTTTATTTATAATTATAATAAAAAATGGAACATTTGCAACTTTTATTAATAATTGATTTATAATATTAATTGAAATGTTATTTTATTAGTTTTTAATTCTTCTTATGCTCAGACATAATATAACTTGTTTTTGGTGCGTAGAACAAGTTAGCTATAACATCAATCGCTTTCTAAAACGCTCTCCACTATTGCGGCAGTTCATTAAGTAGTTCATTTCCATATTAACGTCATGCGTCACGTTTGATTAACGTGTTCACAATCGCGCTGCTTTTCTAATGCATTAATTTTGTGTTTTGCCATTCGGTTTCCTGCTTGAAGTTCAATTGACTTGCAGATGGCATCTGCTTATCGACTATCGACTATCAGCTCTCAAGGTCAGCCACATTTACGCGTGTTCTGTCAGCTGTCTGTCTGTCTGCTGTCTGCTGGGCAATGTATGTATATTTAAAATGCATTTAACTGGATTAAAATGCATTGACCCAACGGCATGCCAAACTCTTCAGCAGCTGACAACGCTTAACAATCGATTTTAACAATTTTTAATGCCCGCCGACTGCCAGATCATAAATTCAGGCAACTCCCCCTTCCCTTCCCATCTCTTCACTACCCACCAACAGCAAGCCGTGCTCGTATTTTCGTATATATATATTTCGCGAGATAAATCAACGCGCGACAAATTAATGCTGCAAATGAAGTGCAACTGCTGCAGCAGAGCAAAGTGGCGACTCGATGCTTCGGTGGGCGGTGTGGGTTGGGTTGTGTGGTACAGGTGTAAAATCGAATCGCCGCCCCAATATGCAGTAACAGTAAAAATAAATGAAGGCAGTCAACGTTGCATATTTCAGTGGCCGTGCGGCTGGCACTGCTGATATAATTACGCAGATACTGTCAATATTGTGCGAGTGTGTGTGCGAGTGTGCGTGTATTCGATACAGCCGTAAGCTGTGCTGGCTGTAAGCCCCACCATCTGTCTCAGTCCCCTTTCGTAGGCCTCATCAGTTTTTATATGCGTCGCATTTAACTTTTTGTTGCTGTTTTTTTTTTTTTTGTCGCACGTTGAGTACATTTCTTTTGCATACTTTTGGGCGGGCACGGCGCTTGTCTGCCGTGCGATTATTTTGTAATCCACGGCGCCTAAAGCATTGATTACACATTGTATACCTGGACAGCTCGCAGCAGCAGCAGCAGCAGCAGCAGCAGCAGATCAGAGCTGTGGCAAGGGGTGGGGGCCAGCCTGGCCATAATGCGTGTTAATCAGCATCATTAACTACTAATTAAGTGCGGTTGCAAATGCAGCCAACTGTCAATTGTTCCCAGCCACTGCCGCGATACTGTCGCACCACTGCCCCACCACCTGTCGCTCGGCTCTGGCTTAGTTGTCAAGCGATGTGCAATGAGGCTGAAAATTGCACATTGCTCGATTCCTGGCAGATTGTTATTCGGATTTGAGCTTCACTAATCGCAGTTACTGTTTACTGTTAAGTGCGTGTGTTTGAATAGATTGAAAAAAGTTTTGAAATTCATAGACAGATTATTTAAGCAGTTGATTACAGTAACTCAACAACAATTACGATCACATTAATGTATTTCTTGGTTAGCCCTAAACAAATCTATTTACCTTTGCATTTTGATCCAAGAAAAAGCTAGTTTCACCCAAGTCACATTCTTCTTATTATCAGCAAATGTCACCTGCCAGAGATTATATAAGCAGATAATTAAAGCAAAACATTTATTTCCAATCATTATATAACCATTTCGAATGCAGTCAGATACACTCAAGATTGTCAGCTATATAACCTAATTTGATATTCCACATTGTTGAAGAAGACGAAATCTCCTAGATAAAGCTCGAACTGATTCTTTTGGTCGTTTTTGCAATCCTTGTGCAACCATTATCATGAAAGTAAAAATTTTCTAGGAAATAAATAAAATAAAAAAATTAAATGAATCATTTCAGAATAAACCATATGTTCTAGTTCACTAGTTCATTGTGTTCGAGTACAATAGTTCTTTTATGCAGAAACTGTTAAAATAGCGAAAAACTGGTCAATCAAATTGATCTCATCCAAGAGAAACAGTTCAGTAAATAGATCGCCTTAAATCTATATAAATATTAAGGATCATATATATTGTATGTAGATGCATTTTTTGGAATGAGAACCATTTAAATAACATAATGATGATTTATCAATATATATTATTGAAATGAGAATAATCAAATTATAGCTGTATGCAAGGATCTTCAAGAATAATAAAGTGAAAGATAAATATTCGCCTGATAAACAGAGTTTTGAGATCCCTTTTCAATTGTCGTATATAGATAGCCTGTAAAAAGGCTTTCCGGCATATCGAGACTTTTGCTTAAGTTAGCCAAAGTTGTTCTTTTCTATTAGTTCTTTTTTGAATAAAAAACTTGTATTTTTATTTAATCATTTTTTATTGGAACATCGTAATAGTCATCATAGGTAGTCGGCCAGTTCAAGACAGCTATTATGGTACAAAGAAGTATAAAAAGTTTCATGTTGAGAATGGAACTGTTGAATATCGCGAATTGCTGACCAGCTTTTATACTAAACTTAGGAGACTGTAACTGATTGAATTTAGAATGGTATTAAAAGGAAATGCCATACGAAGACTTAAATGCCATCTGTCAGAGATTATTCCCATTCATTATATAACCATTTCGAATGCAGTCAAGATTATTAGCTACATATATATGTATATGTATATATATTTCTAATCTCTCAAGTTTAGCCAACCGCAGCTGCACATTCCTGGAACAAACACTAGCTGATTAGTGTGGTCAAGTTCAATAGTCTATAAATTGTAATTGCCTGTCAAAATGGACCAATGCAACATTTCACATTGTCCGGCAGCTCGTACTATACGCCAGTATATATGTAGATATGTATATATGTGTAAATGTATTTATTTATTTATATCGGGATGTGCGCATCAAAGCGTAAACGCATTTTAATTCATTTAATTAAGCTGCCAATATTTGACCAAAATGCAATTAACAAAAGCCGGCTTCGACATGGGGCACTGGCCGGGTCCCTTGTCCTTTGTCCTCTGCTCTGCGTGATGCGGTTACTACGGCCACTGTAGAGCAGAGTAGAGAGCAAAAAATGATTTGTTTTAATTACGTAATTAATTTGGCAGCTTTTTTTTTTGTTATGATAGGCGATTCCGCTATAAGCTGGGCCATGATGAAATGGAGCTAGGGTTTGTAACAGGCAGCGATCAAATTTGGAGTGATTGTTAAAGCTTATTGCAAATTAATTGGAGTTCCAAATTAGTTTTAGAAGTGCAAGAGAATTATAATTATACTAGTTTACTTTGGCGCTGTTTGCAGGGTATTTGCTGGCCAACCTGCGCTTAATTTGTGTATCTTTTTAATTAGTATACGCCGTGTAATGTGTGTGGCTACTGCGGCGAGGCTTTAAAGAGCACGCTCAGACTATATATTGCCTGAACTGTGATCCTGTGAATCCATTGGTGTCAACGCCTCGTTGCAGACATTTCCCTAATCAAATCGTAAAGACGTCGTCGTCGTCGTCGTCGTCGATGTCATCGCAGTTTCTTGTTAATTTTCCTTGGTCTGCGACCCGGCGTAGTCGTGGCACTTGTTAGCGCAATTGCGGCTGTCGCAGCCACAAGTGGTCAGTGTGGTCTGATGAGGCCAATGTGCACGTTGCCGTGCCGTGCGCCTGGGCGTGCCTGTGGGCGGTACTTTTGAATCTAACGAGAAAAATTTCCACATCATCAAAGCTCATTCCAGCCCATAAATTTCGTGATAAATGTGAGTGCACGACTCCTTAGGGAACGGGGCTCCTGCAACTCCTTGACGGCCACCTCTTGCTATCTGTCTGCTGATGGCGATTGCGATGCGGATACTAAGTTGATTTCTCTCTTCTCTTGCAAGCATGCATTTGGCTTTCATAAATTTCCAACTTAAATCGATGCTGGGCCCAGGCGCATGCCAGAGCAGGAGCGGAAGAGACAGAGTGAGTGGCAAACAGGCTTGCCTTCAAGTGCCCATAAAGTTGGAGCTGCTGGCTGCAGCCGCTGATTGGGACTGTTGCTGATTGAGTGCGGCCGGGCTGGCATTTTGATTGGAAAACAATTTGGCAAAGTTTTAGTTTTAGTTTTAGTTTTAGTTTTTCTTTTATTTTATTGATATTCTATAGGAGATTCGTTAGGATGCGTTAGATTTACAGGCGGTTGCGACGGTAGACAACGCGACGCACAGTCTTGTAACGGTAGCCATCAATTGAGGGCTGCTCGATCTGCTCGAGGGCCTGCTGCGAGGTCAGGATTGGAGCTGGAGCGGGAGCCGAGTACTCGATGGGAGCCTGAATTTGGATTGGTGCTGGAGCAGGGGCAGGAGCAGGCTGGTAGACTGGAGCAGGAGCCGGGATCGAGACAGGTGCGGGTGGAATGTAGTTGTTGACTGGGGCAGGTGCAGGTGTCTCGATTTGGATTGGAGCTGGGGCTGGCTGATAGACAGGAGCCGGAGCAGGGATCGACACTGGTGCGGGCGCTGGCTGGTAGACTGGAGCGGGTGCTTCATAGGTGACGGGTGCTGGAGCTGGCTGGTAGACTGGAGCTGGAGCTGGCTGGTAGACTGGAGCAGGCGCTGGCTGGTAGACGGGAGCTGGAGCTGGAGCTGGCTGATAGATGGGAGCTGGAGCTGGAGCTGGCTGGTAGATGGGAGCTGGAGCGGGTGCTTCGTAGCTGATGGGTGCTGGAGCTGGCTGGTAGACTGGAGCTGGAGCCTGATAGTTGTAGCCCGAGCTCAAGTGGGACACATCAGCACTGGCGCAGGCCAGGAAGGCAACGGCAACAACCAAGAATTTCTGTGCAAGAGATCGCGATTAAAACCAATTTCCGAGCAGTGGACGACTCTGCGTGGACATCGTGGCTTACCATTTCGTTGATAGATAGTTCGGCTCTTACTCCACAAGCGTTTGAATAGCTTCTGTCTGCTTGGGCCTCGCCTGTTACTATTTATACCATTCGCAGATGAGAGAGCGGGTGTCCAAATACTCTTGGCGATTGTGAAAAACCTGCCGCGAAGAGGCGTCAGTTGTTTGCTTAGGTGTAGACAAAATCGAATATTGAATATTGAATATTGAATGCTGAATGCTGAATGATGAATACTGAATATTGAGTGTTCAATATGGCTAGAAGCTCATTAAGAGTTGCTAACTAAATTGTCTTTGGGGGCCAGTTGATTGAAGAATGGGCTCCAATCTTGATGGCAACTTGTTTGCCATAGAATTTATTGGCGGATTGTTTAATTTATGCCATCAAATTGCTTTTTAATAACCTCATCAAGTATAATGAAGAGCGCCAGCTAACGGGAACTATTCTACAAATATGCATTTTATTTAAAAAAAAATTAATTTTTATTCTTATATCTTTCGTGGTATTTTTTTTGCAGAGTCCGGTTTCGTGTGGAGCCGGAAATTTTGCAAATTACATTTAACAGGTTTGGCTTAAACACTTTGCTGGTCACGTTATAGTTCGTTGTTCTCAATCGCTAGCTGGAAAGTGTTAAAGCATTGTTTATGGCATGGCTTAGACGATATTTGGCTTATGCTGACATAATTTTTACCGTTCCCTTTCGGCTGCTTGTTTTCCTTTTGATATGTCTCTATCCCGTTCATTTCTATTTTGATATTTATTCATGGGCCTTTGGTCTTTGGCCTTTGGCCATTAATATTTTGATTCTGCTTCATTTTATTGCCAGAAACCAGTTCCATTTGGTCACGCTTGTATATGGGTCTGGCTATAGACGTGACTTCTTCAAATTGATTTGACTGACAGCTTCATGAAGGCTGCTCGCTGCTGGGCTATTGTCTTAATCGTATTTATTAGAAGAGACTTGCCTTCAGGAAGTAACGCATAAATGAAAGCTTGAATTTATTATTTAAATAAAACTAATAAATATATTATAATTTATAATTAAGCCCTAACTCATATAAATATTGAATATACCCTGTAAATGTCATAGGCATGAACAAGCTGAGTCTGCGAGAAGTGATTAAAATAGCTCATTCGGTCATGAACATAGCTTGCTACGGAGTTATTCAAGAGCTCATTAACGATTCGTTCATGAACCGTTCGAAAATATACCTGGAGTCTGATTCCGCTTTGCTGATTTGTGGCTTTTGTATGTGATGCAAATGATTGCCTTTGTTTATGATAATTAACAGACACAGAAGCTGCTTTGAGCATTGTTCACAATGAAATATTTGAGTGGTATCGTAAACATTTAGCATATGTATACTCATCTTAAACTCAAATCGTAGAGTGCGAATAATTGAGTGAATAATGTAATATAATTAATTGTTTACACCTAATTAATAGATGATATCGAATATCAAAATACAAATTATTTAAATGAATAATTTATGACCTCAAAAGAAAAAGAATTAACATTTAATTAAAGTAAAACTTAACATGAACAAAACAACTATATGAATAATATTTGATTTATGGATTTGTTCAAAAGAGTATATATACATATATATAAATATATGATTATTATTAATTAAAGTAAAACGTAACAATTAATAATTGCATAAAGAAAACAAATAAATATAATTTTTTTATTTATCATTTCAAAAGAAAATATATATAAATATATGATTATTATTAATTAAAGTAAAACGTGAAAATTAATAATTGCATAAAGAAAACAAATAATTAATATTTTTTTTATATTTATTTTTTTAAAGAAAATATATATGAATATATGATTATTTTTAATTAAAGTAAAACGTGGCAATTAATAATTGCATGAAGAACATAAATAAATAATTAACATTTTATTTATTTATTTAAAAAAAATATATATATATATATATAATTATATGATTATTATTATTTAAAGTAAAATGTAACAATTAATAATTGCATGCAGAAAACAAGTAAATTATTATTTTTCTATATACATATACGATATATTTATTTACTTCTTTTTTAAATCTATATAATTACATAATTATTATTTATAAATTATACTCAATATTTCTATTATTATTTTGCCTAATATACATATTTTTTTTTTATTATTTGAAACTATAATTTTTTAATTTTATTTTTATTATTATTATTTTTATTTATTTTATTTATTATTTATTCCTCCTCAAAAAACTTGTATATAAATTGAACAAAATTATTTATTAATTATAGTCAACAAACTTTATAAGCCCTTAATAAAATTTCGTATTTTTTTTTATTTTAATTTTTTAAAATTTATTTTATTTTATTTTATTTTGTTTATTTATTTATTATTTTTTTTTTTTCAATTTGAGATCTTATTGGATTTGCATTATTCTTTACGGTGTTTTTATTTTCTGTTTAATTTAACACACGTGAATAAATTAAAACTATATAAATTCCAAAATTGCTTCAGTTTTGATACCATAAGGAAACACGTTAAAAAAAGCTAACGGCGCTTGCTCTTTTGTTCAGCCTCTGCATTGTTATACAAAACCTAAGCATCTGAGAGACAATGGGCAATCTTTAGTCTTCCGTATGTTAATTTGCTAGACTGACGCCCCCTAATCAAATTTCTTTAATATTTTCAGAGTTCCAAATTTCAATAAATAGCATTGGTAAATGGAGGAATAATAAGCAGTATTGAAATACTAAACTTGTATAGAACCGCGTGCCTTGATTGCTCTTCCTTGACTCATGCATTATTTCCTCATACTCTATGGTTAGCTCTACGACTGCTTCCCATTATTTATGGTGATATCTTAATTTGCTGGCACGACGTTGTCTTCGGCCAGCCAGCTAGCTAGCTAGATGAGTTGAGTGTTGCGGCTTAAATTGCAACTACAAATTCAGTTTATCAAGCTGTTAATCATGAGCATTGCTGCTTAATTTTTGCGCTGTCCAAATATTGGCTAGTAGATTTATGATCCAACTGGCCGGGGCTGGGCCGTCTCTCTCTTACTCTTTGTCTGCGGTTGGATCATACCATTCGTAAGCGAAACGCAAACAAGACGCGCCACTCACATAGTCAAACAGATTCATGGCCCAAGCGAATCGAAAAACTTGTTGTTAATTTTATATGCAGCTACCAAATTTCAAATTGGAACTTTTCAGCATTTTGTTTGTTTCCCATTTCTCAGACGAGTCGCGTATGTAAATGTCGATCTATTGATGGCCAATTTATGGGCATACGATTTGCATGGCTTAGCTTCCGATCCGATCATCTACAATACAATCTAAAGGCCTGTCCCACATCTAATCTCTCATTTGCAGTGTTTACCAACTTGTGCATGAGTATACAACTAGTCGGGCGCATGGCTAATACAATTATGTTCCAGTTTGGCGCTCTTTTGTTTTAGCCAACTAGTTTTTATTATATATTTAACTGCTTCTTTTTTTTCATGTATAATTTGTATGCATATTTTAATGTGGTCGTTTGACTGAGCGCCACAAACTGTGGGCTAATTATGGCTCATCTGTTGGCCTTGACTTTGAAATTTAAATTTTACTCAAGCATCTGTTGTTGGCTTTTGCATCTTCGTCGGCTTCTCGCCTGCTTTCTTGGCTTCTCGCCTTGCTTTGGCATTTTGTTGATTAGCTGTAATTAAGACTCGGCTAAGAGTCGGTGTAAATGCTAATTTGTCTAAGTGATAAGCCAAGTTTTCACTCACTCAGTTTCCTCTTTTGCTATATTTTTGTTTTGTTTATAATTTGAAAATCAAATTTGTTTATGATATTTTTTTTTTCTTTTCATTATGCAATCTGCGCTTTGTTTGGACTGTACTTTGCATCTAAATGAGTTATGATTTATATAGTTTTAATTATGCCTATACATATAGATGGCACATTATCATTTGGTTTACAATGGGTTGATGTGACCAAATATTGGCATAATTAACACATGATGTCATCCAGTTGGCCATTGTCAAAACGCGGCTCATATAAGTCAAACAGAGGGTAACAGTAAGTTGGGTTAATTTCTTTAACTTGCGAAGAGTGATTCTGGATTATATAGGGAAAAACTTCTTTACTCACATACATACACACTCAAAGTCCCTCTCGTAAATTCAGCTAAGAGACGCATAAAATGTGTAGTACGCACTGTGCACTGTAGGTGGAGCCACCTGTCAAGTGGCCGGGCCAGCCAACCAGATAAGCGCAAAATTCTTAATGAAACGACACGCATGCACAGTAAAATGTGCATTTACCATGCAGTGGTATATAGACGTTATGTACCTACAGTTACAGTTAGTCGCTTTAGCATTCAAAGCGACCCCCAAAAAAAGAAAGAAAGAGCCAGAATGAAGTGGTTGCGGCGCAGTAGAGTGAGAGAGAGAACTTCAGATTCGTTGCCAGCTGTGAGGTGCAGTGTACAAAGCCAAACGGAAATGAAATCACGTACCAGGGGCGTTGTCATTCACAATGAGTGTGCCAGCAGGCAGGACTCGAAGTAGTTGTTGCAGCAGTACGTTTTGTTGTTGCTGTTGCTGTAGTTGTCAGCAGAGTCGCGGCAGCTGCCATTTTGTTCTGTCGTTGTGTGTACGTCTAATGTCCAATTTCAATTTGGACTGGCTGGCTGACAGCAGGAAAGCAAAGGCAAAGCTACCGCAAGTGCCAAACAATGCAAACGCCCCCACCACCAATCCTCACTCACAGTAATAAAAACACTCACACACACGCGCACATGTGTGAGTCCCCCCGTCTAGTATTTCACTTAAGTGTGGATACTTGCACAGATAGCTAAAGAGAGAGAGAGCGAGAGATGGAGCGTAGGAGAGCTGTAGAGTGAGCATACCCGCATAAGTTTATTTACTTTTAACACGAAATAATAAAGTTTACAAAAGAAAACGTGCTGCACTTTTTCCAAGTGTGCGTGCATGTGTGTGTGTGTGTGTCGCTAACTGTTCCTCATTCAACTCAAAGCAGAGTTTTCCTCTGCCCATTCGCTGTCACAATGTAGGCGCCTCAAAGCGAATATTTAACAAACTCTTGAGAGTTCTCAATTTATGCTTTTAAAAGCCATCACGACATCATTATATATATTTTAATATTTTTATAGAATTTATAATACCAAAAACAGGCTAATTTACTAACTAGGTATTAAATTAATCAAAGTGTATTATTTTATGAATATTTAATTGCTATAAATGTAAGATTTATGTAATTTAACTAATTATTTATCAACTTACTTTTGATTACTAGAGACTATTAAAATAAATAAATAAGGAATGTTGAATAAATTATTCAATTAAATTGTATTTATATAAATTTGTTAAAATATTTTTAAAATAAAATATAGTTTATTTATATAAATTTATTAATATATTTGTAAAATAAATTATAGCTTACTTATATAAATTAATTAATATATTTTAAAAATAAAATATAGCTTAACAAATTTAAAGTTGGAGCTATTTTCTTGCACTGTGAACATTCTAAATATAATAAGTCTACATAAAACAAGTCAGAAAGCTCTAGTCGAGACATTTCAACATTTCAGAGAGACAGTACTTGAGTAAAAAAAAAGTGCAGAATATCATAAAAGTTGTCATCTGTATGTAGCAGGTAAAACGAAGCTAGAATGCTCACAGCAAAAGAGAGCGTGCCCATTGGAACGACTGCAACGAGAGAGACAGTGCTTGAGTAAAAGTAAAAGCAAGGAGAGAAAAAGAGCAAAAGATCATTAGAGTTGTCTATGTGTAGGCAGCAGCTCTCTTTTGGTATGTGTATGTGTAAAACGAAGCTAGAATGCTCACAGCAGCAGAGAGCGTTCCCAGTGCTCACTTGAAGGTCAACTGCAAAAAGCTCTATCTGCTGTCGGGCTTCACATTTGAGAGAGACACTGCTTTAGTAATAGTGGGCATATATAAAGCGCAGCAGACTTATAGTTGTAGTAGTAGAAGTAATGGTTATAGTAGTAGGACTTATAGTAATAGTAGTAGGACTTATAGTTGTAGTAGTAAGACTTATAGTTATAGTAGTAAGACCTTTAGTTATAGTAGTAAGACTTATAGTTGAGTAGTAGAAGTAATGGTTATAGTAGTAAGCCTTAAAGTTATAGTAGTAAGACTTATAGTTATAGTAGTAAGACTTATAGTTGTAGTATATTATAAGGCCGTAGTTCGAAAAGCTTTAACAAGTCGAGTCCGCTCGACTAGGAAATCCCCTGAACCCTTCGGAGAACTGATATTTCAATAATTCTTTGCGTCTTTCTGACACACACACACACACACATACATAGACACACATAGGCACGCACGCATAAGCGAGCGCTACCTGCTGTCGGGCTCAACCTTTGAGAGAGACAATACTTGAGTAAAAGTAAAAGCAAGGAGAGAAGAGCAGAAGTTCATTAAAGTTGTTTATGTGTATGCAGCAGTATTCATTTGCTTACAGCAGCAGAGAGCTTTCCTATTGCTCACTGAAAGCTCGACTGCAACGAGCGCTATCTGCTGTGACAGAGCTTGAGTAAAAGTAAAAGCAAGGAGAGAAAAAGAGCAGAAGATCATTGAAGCTGTCTATGTGTATGTAGCAGTATTCACAGCAGCAGAGAGCTTTCCCATTGGTCACTTGCAGCTCGACTGTAACGAGCGCTGCCTGCTGTGTTTGAGAGAGACAGTGCTTGACTAAAAGTGGCTTTACGTATATAAAAGGCTGCAGCTGCAGCATTTCTTCAGTCGTCCAAGCCTGGTGGGGGTCAGCGCAACGAAGTGAAGTAGAGTGTGAGATCGATCTGCTTAGCATTAAAGACGTAGAGGAATTACGTAATTGAAATACATAAGTAGAAGAAATACTTAGAAGAAAGTGGACATACTTGGAAGAAATACGTAGAGCGAATACTTAGAAGAAATAGACAGACGAATAGTACTAAATTGACTCAGCTCGTCACCCTGATCAAGAAAATATATTCTTTGTGGGGTCTGTCACGCCTCCTTCTGCCTGTTTCAACAAAACCATTATACCCTGATTTCCCATTGAAAATGGGTTCAGGGTATAAAAATATATTAAATATATGCAGACTGAATTTATGTAAACATCTTTAAAGCTGAGAGTTAGCTGAAAATATTGCCTTTTCTTGTATTAACAACAGTGTTTGCTATAAAAAAACGAACAGGTAGAGTATTTCGTATTTAAAAAAAAAAAAAAAAACATTATTCAACGCATTGCACCAAAACTCGCAAACTCTCGCAACTTTCGTCACAGCTTGGCAAAAGGTAAGAAAAAAAAAGAGTAGAAAAATTAGCGACATGCCGTGACGTGACTCGACTGCCGGAGTCAGCAGCGTTACCCCATGTTCTATGCCCTTGCCCGTTTCAAGTTACTTAACCGACATGTTCTTTGTTTTTGGCGTGTTTCGCTGCTGTTAGCCATGTGCCAGGGCCCAGGGCCTGGACAGCTTATGGATGCAGCCCGGCACTTACAGCCAACTGAATTATTTAAAAAGACGCTAAGAGCAAAGCAACTGTCGCTTTGTGCAATTAAATGCGTTCTCAGCTCGTACGCACACATGCGACAATAGTTAGAAGGTCCGCACAGATGGTAATGATAATAATTATAGAGACCCGAGGACACACATGCCTGGGGTATGTTTGTGCCATGTGCTTGTGGTCCATGCGTGTGCGCCTAATTACAATAAATTTGGCTAATTATTGTCTGGCATTTGCGGCCCTTGCGGCTCCTGTAAACTTTAAGTAGCTCCCTCTCTCTCTCTCTGTCTATCTCTTCCTGTCTCTCTCTCTCGCTGTCTTTATCAACAGCAACATTTCACAGACAAAGTTTTTACCATCGATATATGGTGGAGTGCGGCCGCATCCACAATATCGCAGACTGAGGCCAATGTCTGGCTAATTGTCTTGTAAATTATGATAAGGAACTTTCACTATCAAAACTTGAGAGCTGCTTAAAAGGGTCAGTTAGGTCACCTGCATATGGGAGATGCGAAAAGTGTGCACTCACACTCGCACTCACACTCGCACTTGCAGTCAATTTCACATGGCACTTGGTCAGGGGTTGGCGTAATAGCATTATATAATATTCATATATCTATCTTATGGAGAGGAATATATAATACTGTTGCACTTTGCACTAACGTCTCAAACTAGCACTCAGCATATGGCAAATTTATAATTATAATTTTATAATCCCATGAAGCTCTTTAAGAATGTTACAAGAATGTTTTAGTGTTTCCTTTATAAATTACTTATTTAATTATAAGAATATTTACATTTTATTTATTATATTAATTAAATTAAAATATTGCTTGAATAATAATAAATAATAAATTGGTCAATATTTACATTTTATTTATTATATTAATTAAATTAAAATAAAATAATAATTATTAATTAGTTTTTAATAAAAGAAATAACAAATAATTAAATATTGCTTTGCTTAAATTTATAATAAAAATTATTTTGAATTTTAAATATTATTATTATATATATTAATATAAATAAAATTGAATTTTATTGATATACATATGAACAAAAATGATTCAATATATTTTAGTTGAATTAAATAAAAAAAAAAAAAAAAAAAAAAATTACTCTTAAAAAATAAAAACAAAATTTATTTTCATTTTAATATTTATGTAAATAAGCTTTGATTCCACAATTTAATTGAAAATGTTGTATATAAATTAAACATTTTAATTAACCATTCAATTTAATTAAATAATTTAATTTAATATAATATATATAAATTAAATTAAAATTAAAATGAAGTTCTTTAGCAGCTGAATTATTTTTAACAATTTAATATAATATATATAAATTACATTGAAATTAAAATGAAGTTCTTTAGCAGCTGAATTATTTTTAACAATTTAATATAATACAAATAAATTAAATTAAAATTAAATTCTTTAGCAGCTGAATTATTTTGGATCCCTTTAATAATTTGTATTCAACAAATTTGTTTAGTGATATTTATATATGAATATTTTTAAATACATAAATGAATTAATGGCCTCATAGTCTCATTCACTTTCGTAGACAACGGATTCGTTTCTACACAATTTCCGATTCAAATCAGTGCGAGGTCCTCTTGACATTTTAAGACTTTCACAAGCCATCGCTGAGTATCTGTTATTGCAATCCTCATCTGTCGACGCTGATATTTTTAACAATCATTGCAAATCAAAACAAATGCCGAACGATTTGCTTTATGTGCAACTGCAGTGATTTGCCTAGGGAATGTGCCTGTCAAGCCTTTCATTTTTTATTGCACCCCTACCAGGGTTTTTTTTTTGGGCATTGTTGTT
>JAWNOM010000215.1:0-18910 GCA_035045965.1 Drosophila aldrichi | reverse complement strand
CTTTATATCAGCTGATAACAAAAGCTATGAAAGCTTTGTAAGATAATAATCAGAAATATTTATGATGAAATTTTTACACATTTTAATAATAATATAATAATATAATACATATAACATAATAGCTAAAAATAATTTTGTTGAATAAGTTTAATTTTAAATGTTATGGCACTTTAGCTTTAACTTCATTATTAAACATTTTCTTCTGAATTTATAGGGAACAATTTAAAAATGTTTTTTTTTCGAAATATTTATCGCAGCTTTAAGTTTCACTTGCGCAGCTTTCAGCTAATGTATTCTAGTTTAGATATTTGTTTTTTTCAGTTAATATTTTAGACTATTTTTGTAGTCATTCATACTTACCAAATTGATTTTGGTATCCGTCTTGCGACGTATTTTGCGACCCGGCGTCGCAGAGTTGGCAGGAATCGGCGATGCCACCGCGTTCATAATGGCCGATCGCTGCAATGCAGCTGCAATGTGCGCCGTTGCGGTGGCAGCTGCCGCTGTCTTGCTATGATGCGAATGATGAGAGTTGAGCTGTTGCTGCTGCGGGTGCTGCTGCTGGTGCTGCTGATGATGTTGCTGCTGGTAGAGCAGTTGCTGCTGCTGCTGTTGTTGCTGCAGGGTGAGCAGATTGTTGGCAGTGAGCAGATTGCTGGCAACTGCTGCTGGCGAGGGTGAGGGGGCTGTGGGTGAGGTCGTGGCGCCTGCAACACCAGCGCCTCCGCCGCCCGCTGCCGTTGCGCGCTGCAGTGGCGTGCTGGGCGCCAATCCGTGCTGCAGCTGCGCCACTGGTGCCGGAAGGGGGCCTGGGCCAGTTACCACGCTACCGCCAGTGGCTGCGATTGTAACGGCTGCGGTCGCAGCGGCCGGTGATGAGCGCGGCAGATTGCAAACTGTGTTGTTGCTGCTGCTGCTATTGTTGCTGCTGTTGATGTTGCTGTTGTTGTTGTTGTGCTTGCTGTTGTTTGCTCCTTTTGTTGTTGCTGTACCTGAGGCCCAATGATCTGGTAAGTCACCTGGGCTAAGCCTGCAAAAAAGAGTAGAAAATAAATAATTATATTCGATTTTTTTTTTAGTCTATTCTATTTTTCAATTTTTGATTTTGGCAAAGTCGCGACCTTGGCCCCAATCTCTTGACTTTGCCCCACACACGCCTTAGGCAGCATGCAAATGCCTTGCAAATAGGCCTCAATTACGAGCTAATGTGCTGACTCGATTACAACGCCATATTATCAAAGGCATTTGCATTTTGTGAATTGCA
Source organism: Drosophila aldrichi (assembly GCA_035045965.1). Lineage (NCBI taxonomy): Eukaryota > Metazoa > Arthropoda > Insecta > Diptera > Drosophilidae > Drosophila > Drosophila aldrichi. Next base: position 17,646 of record JAWNOM010000215.1, on the reverse strand, counting down.
TAGAGAGGCGGACATTTTAAGTTGTACCTAAAATGCAAACACAGCTCTAGGGGTATATATATTTTATTTTGATATATATTTTATGTTTATGTAGAGTTATTGGAAAGGCAAGCAATTTTTTATCTTAATTTTTTAATTTAATTTAAGAGCTGAATCTCAGGAATTTGTTTAGGATAATTATAGATTATACGATTATTATTAATAATACAATTTATATAATATTTAAGTTTTTAATCCCAAATTTCTTTCTTTACCTTAGTTTCTACATAAAAATCTAGCTTTTAGCTTAGCTTAGCTTAAAATGAAGCCAATCGGTTTACTTCAATCTGTTTATTATCTTAATTGAGGAAGAGAAGCCCAAGTTATGTTTTGCTAAGCTAATTATGTACGATAAGACGTACAGAATGAGTTTTATATCCCATGAAAATTTATAAATATTTTTCTTAACTTTATAAGTCTTTGTGAATCACATGGAGTAGCTCATCCAGTGTTTGATGCCTAAGGTAAACTCCTTAGAAATTGTTATATTATTACAGGGAACTTTTTTTTTTTTTTAGAGCATATCTGCTTATAAATGTAGAGCCATTCTTGAGAATCGCCTAGAAAGGCTTAAGGGCATATTTATAAGACTTCTTAGAGTTTTTCTTTAAATACCCATAATTAAAATTTCTATTTCTGGTAATATTTATGCATAGGCAATTATCACGAAATAATTTCTAATATTTTTTTATTTTGACTTTATTTTAATTTATTTTTTACCAGGTAAAGCACAGTCGCTGCCCGTTCGCTGACGCAAATTTGATTTGGCGTGGAAATCTGTTGCAGCATTCGCTGCGGCCGTCACCCACATGTTGTCACGCCCACCGCAACGTGAGTGAAATTAATGCTGTCAGTTTTGCTTGCTACAGTACGGAACCACAGCTTGGCCCAAATATCTGAACAGAGCCCAGCTCTATCTCTTGGTCCTGTCGCCATTCAAGTGGATATCAGCGTCATAAACATTTGTCATATTAATATTGTGGTTGTTCCTGCTCATCAAAATCTTATTCTTCTTCTTCTGCTTCTTACACTTTTTGTTGCCGCTGGCGTTGTCATGGCTGCTTTTTGTCTTTAAAATTCTTTGCTTTTTGTTTTTTGTTGTTGTTTTATTTATTTATTTTTCGCATGTATTTGGTTACGTGATTAATTGTTTACTTTGTGCGCCCAAAGTGTGGCATATTATTTGCTTTTTATTTACGTACAGACCATTTGCGAAAAAAACTGAAATTCTTGTTTGCATTTTTCATTATAAATTCGAATTCTTTTTAATTGGTGCGTAGCAGCTATAAAAATATAATTACTGAATGGAAATCATAACTATTAATATACTTTTTATATTCATTCACGCAAACGAAATGAGTATATTGGCTTTGTGTAATCTTTGGGGGTGTGGCAAGTCGGGAAAAAAACTATATTTTGCTTTATTTAACTTTAGAAACTCAAAAATTTAAAGAAATGTAAGGGCGTGACAAAGAGGTAAATGGGTCTGACCGCGTTTGGGCTGTGAATGAGTATTCTATAGTCAGTAACGCCCGACGAAAACATTTTTACTATGTAGTTATACGTATAGCATCATTTGATTTCAATAATTTTGTGTATGCCATTTTATCATATAAAATGTATACTTTATTTTATGTATTTATATTATAATAATTTAAATTTGCATATATTAATTACATAACCTCTAAAATTTCTGCTAATACACTATTCAAACATTTGAGTGAGTTAACTAATTTTACGCACATATATTTATCTTTATTAATATATATACATATGCATATATATACCACAAATTTCACAATATAACTACAGGTGCTTCCCCTTTAGTGTTTCACTCTCAATTTTTGCTTTGTCATCGTGGATGTCAAATGTTTTGTTAAACGAAAGTTAAATTCAGGTTAAGTAAATATAAAATGAGAAATCGAGCGAATTTCTTAACGATTCTTCCTCAACGAATCGTTGACTGGCTAAAGCTATAAATATAAGAATTGGACCTCAAAAGCCTACGGATTGATAAGTTGTGAAATTAGTGCTATGATCAATGCGATAATACGGAAATGTATAGATATATACATATAGCAATATTTATATATATATTTATGCCTTGGCAGAGTGCAAACAATGATAAGCACAGCAACAACAACAACAACAACAACAAAGAGTCAACTGCAACTGCATCAATTGTAATTTAATTAATTAACGCTGCGCTTTATATGCTGCTAGCTGCTTTAATTAAGCGCGTCAATCATACGCTCCGTGCGCTCTGCCCAAATAGAATGCCCCAACTTCGTTATGATTATCACCTTCCTCGTCATCATCATCATCATCATCTTCATCATCTGCTAGCTGGCACATTAATGTGTCACCCTGTCAGCCAGAGCCACAACAGCAACAAATAAAATAAAAATAAAATAAAATAAGTCAGCCACAGAAAGAATCTGCACAATTATTGCGCCTGTCAAGGGAAACCATTTGGGTAGGCCAAGCAAACAGACGGATGGACGGACGGACGGACAAAGGGGCAGCCACTGGGCGGCGAGGCGCAGCAGCGCTGCTTGTACGTCACTCATTTTCGCGTTCATTGCATAGGGCGGCCATTCACAATTTGTTTTTTCTCTCCCTCTTTTTTGCTTCTTGTTTATTCCTTTTTTTTTTTGGCCAACTGCCCGTCACCTCCGCCTTTGGTCGCAGTTCCGCCTGTTCCCTGGACAGCGCTCGGCGCTCGAAACAACTTTTTTCTTTTTTTTTAGCAACTTCTGTGCATACTTCGCGTTGCCTTTGCAAGTTGGGTAAATTAAGTTATTGAATAGTTTTAGCATGGTATATAAGCAATTTATAAAGTCCCTTAGATTGTGAAAAGATGGATTTGAAACTTTTTGTCAGTCATTTTCTGCTTAATATTTTTTTTAGCATAATTTTTTTTAGAATGTTGGAAGAATCCCATTCTTATAATATTTGGAACTATTTTGGATAAATATATTTTTTACATAAAAGTAAATGAACAAATATATTTAACTATAATAATAATTGTACATCAAAATAGTTGTATTTATTATTTATGTATTTCAATTTATTCATCTCTTAAATCAAAAGATGAAATAAATTTTAAAAAATAAATATTCTACCATAAACCAATTAATCATATTAAGCAATTTTTTATTTTATTTTATTTATTTATTTATTTTATTTTATTTTTTTTTTTTTGTATACTTATTATTTATTTATTTTTATTTTATTTTATTATTATTTTTGCATTTTTTTGTTTGTTTTGTTTTTCAATATTTTAACTATATTTGATTTGTGTATTTTTTTTAGTTATTTTATTTTATATTTATTTTTTTCTTTTCTTTTGTATTTTCCCATATTTTAACGATATTTTATTTGTTTTTTTTTTTTATACTTATTTTATTTTATATTAATTTATTTGTTTTGTTTATTTTTTATATTTGTTTTATTTTATATTAATTTATTTGTTTTATTTTTTTATTTATTATTTATTTATTTATTTTTATTTTATTTTATTATTATTATTATTTTTCATATTTTCCTATATTTTAACTATATTTGATTTGTATTTATATATTTATTTGTTTTATTATTTTTGTATTTTCATATATTTTAGCTATATTTTATTTGTTTATTTTTCATATTTATTTTATTTTATATTTATTTATTTTTTTAGTTATTTATTTTTATTTTCCCATATTTTAACTATACTTGATTTGTTTATTTATTATATTTATTCATTTATTTGTTTTATTATATATTTTTTATTTTCATATACTTTAACTATATTTTATTTGTTTATATTTACTTTATTTTATATTTTTTTATTTTAGTTTTTATATATAATTTTCTATATTTTAACTATTTTTGATTTGAATTTTTCTATTTTTAATTAATATTCATTTAGGCTTTAACATAATTTTAATTATTTATTATTATTATTTATATTTCATCTATAATGAATTAATTACATAATTTATTAATTTTTTAAATATTTCATTATATATTATCTATATTATATATATATATCTATCCTCAATCTATATTACATACTTCTATTTTGCCATTTTACAGGGTATCTCTATTTGCATCATATTCAATTACAAAGTTTAAGCCGCTGCAGCAATTCTGCTCGACTTTATGCTGATTACATCGCTAACTCGTGGCGTTCAGTGTCTGTAATTATTTTTGCTTGCACTCGCAGTCGCAATCTCTTTGGGGCTCCAGCAGTGGCCTTTATTATGCATATAATGTAATTAAAAAAAATTAAAAAAAAAGAAGTCAAAAACTCGGTCGCTGGACACTAGTCACCAGCCTGTAGCCACTAGCCGCCTCTAGTTGCCGGGTGGTCCCAGGTAAGCTAGAGATATACATACATATATACATTAAAAATAAAGGTGAGCTGTAGATTTCTTAACGCTTCGCTGCATTGGAGTTGACTTTCAAGAGTGCAATTAGAGATCAAGTTGAAGTGAGTGCCGTAGCCGTAGCACTTGGCAGTCTCTTGTCAACTGTGGGTGGAGAAATTGTAAGTGATATTACAAGAAATGTCACATTGTTGTGACTTTATTAACTGAGCCGAACTGATAAAGTTACACTAAGAAGCCAAATAAAATATTGCCTGAGTTTTTCTCTCTATTGCAAGAGACCGGAAATATGTGCATAATCTTTCATAATAGAAAACTCAAGATTAAACAGTTAATAAAAATTCCTGGAGCTTGTTACTCTAAACCCTAAATATGTGAAAGTATTATTATTAAAAAGATTTCAGCTAAAGTCGAAATATACGGAAGTATTTTCAGTATAAAGCTTTAAGCTAATTGTATGTAAGCAAGTCTATGTGTCTCTGTCTCTCTCTCTCTCTCTCTCGCTCTTTCTATCTTGTGGCCTTCCTTCTCTAAGTTTGTGTGCAAAACCAGTTGACTTTAAGCAGTTAATGAGCTTTCAAAGCTATCTTTGCGAAAATAAGATGATTGTAAAGCTTTCAGTTTGAAAGCTAACGACTTCGATTATCTCTTAGGTTTTCACGCTGATGAAAGCTAATATAAAGATTTAATAAGCTCTCATAGATATTACTGTGAAAATTTAATCATTTTCAAGCATAAAGCTTTTGATTTTGTTAAGTCTCACAAGCAAGGCATCATATCAAGCTGATTATAAATGAATTGGCTTAAATATTTAATGAGCTTTCAAAAAAATAGTTTGCCTTATGTAAGCTTTACAGCTCAAAACACTGTACTTGCTGTACAAGGAGATAATGAGCTTTCAAAGCTATGCTTAGGCAATTAAAGTAATCTCCAAGCTTTAAGTTTTCGCTACATATAAGCCCTATGGATTTTGTTTTGTAATGGGCTGACACAACGATTTAATTAGCTTTTTAAACTCACATAAATCAAATATTGTCAATGCGAAGCTAAAGCTTATCAAACTTTCACTATCTATAAATTAAAAGAGTTGAATACCGGATGCTCAAAGTTATTTTCATTTAAATTGTAAATGAATGGAAGCCAACCACTGGTTTAAGACATTCAAATCCTACTCAAAATATTATTTTGAAGAGCAATCTCTTAGAGCGTAAATATCTGTCAAGGTCAGAGCAATGAATCACATTTAAAGAACTGCTCAAATATTCTAGATTATATTTAATGGCTGACAAAGAAGAGCCCAGCTCAAACACCTCAGAGCGAGCGTTTAAGACAAATTGATAATGATAAACGTAATGATTATGGCAATGCTGATAATGATAATGATAGCGATGATGATGTTGCGGGCAGAGCTCTGCAATCTGTAAATATTGCAATTCACATAAAAAATTACTCATACGCAGTGTATGGAAACAAGAAAGTCATTTTTCTTCAAGCTATCTCTCTCTCTCTCTCTCTCTCTCTCTCTCTCTGTCACACAGAGGAAGCTGCTGCTGTTGTTGTTGTTGTTCTTGCTTAAACATTTTGTATGTGTTTTTTTTTATGATTTAGGTTTGGTCTACGTGCTGCTGAGCTTGTAAGCAGTCGCCGCTGGGACCCAACTCGGTAGCTGCTGCTAGCCCATAATCAAAAACCCCAAAAGAGTTTTTTACGACGCCACGTAAATTATGCTGGAATTGTTGAGAATTTTCGCCGCCTCTGCCTGTGTGAGTAATGAAAACCAGAATTGCGCACATGTGAGTTTTAATGCTCGTGTAAGGTGAGGCGTGAGTCAGACTCAGTCATGGAAGTTGCTTCTAATTGATTTCATTTAGTAATTGAATACTAAATAAAATAGAAGAATCAAACACAACAACAAGAAAAACATGTTCAAGCTTTAAGCTCGATATCAAGCGAACAGCGATTGCAATTTGCGAGCAGCAGCAGATGAAGTGTGTAACAATGATCCAATTTGATGGCCTTTGCTGCTGATGGGTTTTCAGACAGCAAGCAATTTCCCCAGCGCAAACAAACATGCTGTCGATGCCGCTGCTGCCAGTCACAATTAATTGCAAACGAGTGAGAGTATCAACAGCAGCAACAACAACAGGAATTGCAACAGCTATATTTGAAACAATAGCCAGGCAAGCAGCTGGATGTGACAACTGCGACCGACGACGACGACGACGACGACGATAACACGCGCAATGAAAATGTAATACAAAGTGGACAAAATGCAACAGAAACGACAACGGCAACATGACAAGCAACAACAACAGCAGCAGCAGCAGCAACAACAGCAACAACAACTATTGCCAGTACTAGCTGTAATGACCACAATGTCAACGCTGGCAATGTGTTTGACAGCCAGCAACAGCAACAACAACAACAACAATAACAACAGAGCAACCGCAACAACAACGAGCTGAAGCCAACATAAACAGTGGCTACAACATGTTGCCCTTTTTTTTGTTGCAATGCAATTGCAACTGTTGTTTGTTTTGCTAATACCCTGTAGCACGTGCTTTAAAGGGGTCTAATGCAAACGCAAATGTCTATAGTGTAATTTTAGTAGGCGTTAACTTATATATATGATATTATTGATAATATAAAAAATAAATTAATAAATATAATAATAATAAATATATACAAAAAATATATAATTTATAAATATAATTATAATAAATAAATATAATTTATAAATATAATAATAATAAATTATATATATTTATTATAATTATATAATTAAATAATGAATTATTAATTTCAAACTGTAATATATTTAGTAAATAAAAAATAATATTTTTGTAAATTACTAAAATGAAAAATATATATTTTTAAAGAAAATTCTTCAAAATTAATTATATATTTAAAAAATTGAACAATTTACAAAATTATTATATGTATATGTATATGATAATAATAATATGGTATATATATATATATATATATATATTAATGATATATTAAATAAATTAATAAATATAATAATAATAAATATATATGTACATCATTTTTAAATAAAATAATAATATATTTCTTGATAGTTTTCAAATTATAATATATTAAGTTAAAAATAAAAACTAATATTTTATAAATTGCTATTTTTAATATATATTTTTAAAAATGGCCTATTATTATTAAATATATTAAAAAAAATTACCAATTTACAAAATTCTTATATATATTAACACATTTTAAAATTTATAATAAAGTTTTTTAGGATCACATTTTTCTTTACTCTGTTAAAAATTTTATCTGTTCTATTATATAAAGTTTGTTTTATTATAATTCTTATATTTGTTTATTTATTATATTATAGTTTTTATTGTTATATTATATATTATATTTCTCCCAAATTTTCATTCTGAAACTATAATAATTCAGTCATTATTTTCTATTCTCTTTCGAGTAGATGCCAACATTTTTTATTCCATTTGCCTTCTCTCTATCACAAGTTTATTCTTTATAATGTTTTGCATATTTACTATCAATTTGTCAACTCTCCAACAATCATATTTATGGTGAAATATGCTTATACAAATGAAAGAAATAATTATTTATATATCCCTCTATATATAATATATGTACATATTTTCACAGTCAACAATTTCATTTAATTTTTTATGATTCACATTTTTTTTTCCGCTTCCTCAAGCACATATCCTTGACATCAATATTTTTGCAAATAACAACAAATGTTGTTTTTCTTTTTTGGAATTCCATGGAATTCGGTATGACTAGTTCTCGAAACGTTGACGCATATTATAATGACAAAAAGTCGGCGTTGAGGCTACAAAATACAAATAAATATGCGAATACGTTTTTGTTGATAACTATTTTTTTTTTTTTTTTTTTATATAAGGTATCATAAATTGTATAACGATTACTTTGGGTGACTAATTGAGAGGGTTCATTGCCCTAAAACTAAGGGAAAAGTTTTGCAATTAAAAGAGAAAGAAAAAGGTTTGACAATACAAAAATAAAAAATTAATAATTTTACATAAAAAAATACGACCTAATTATAAGTATATTAAATAATTTAAGATAATTTAAAAAAAAAAAAACAATTATAATAATAAATTAATTTAAAAAAAAAAATGTTAAATAGTAAAAAAAATTAAAAAAATAAAAATAATAAAACAATAAAATAAAAGAATTACAAAATTATAAATATAGTTTTGAAAACTTTAATTTAATTTAAAAACACATTAAGCAAATATATGAAAAAAAAAAAATAATAATAATAATAATACATAATATAATATGAAATATAATATTAATATATATGTAATATAAAATTTTTTAAAAATAATAATCGTGCAAATTTTTATTATAATAGTCTTATCAATCATAATAATAATTATTATAATATTACAAAAACTATTATCAATATACAAAAGTACATTTACTTTAAATACAATATCATGGCAATAATAAAATATATATATTCTTAACAAATTAAACTTAGATATGCCTACGCTCATACATATATTTACATTTATTTATATAAATATCTTAATCAAATCTATAACGTATTATAGCACATCAAAGCACGATCTTAACCTCCACGGCAAATAGTTTTGCAGTCTTTTTATGCACATAATTCCGTTGTGTGTTTTTTTTTTTTTTTGTTTTTTTTGTGAGTGTGTGGGCTTTAATTTTTTGCTGTCTGCCTCTTCAATCGGCTGACTGACATTCACACACACACACGCATAAACGCACACACACATACGCACACTCATGTGGTTTGGCACTTGTCTGGCCCCTAACTAAAAAAGTTGTGCTAACTAAGCTCAGTTCGCTCGCGCTCTGTCTCTCTCTCTCTCTTTCATTTGACTACTGCTTGGGCAGTCTCTGAGCAACGCGCGCGCCTACCTAGGCCGTTCCTGCCCCCATCGTAGCCCCACCTCGCCTTAAACACCCTGCGGCGCCCACCGCAGCGTCTGGCTCAGCTCATTTGCTCAGCTGTTGTTGTAAGCCTGCAGTTTAGCAACTAATTGTCTGTATATAAAACATATGCTTCAACGACGCTCAGTACGCGCTCGCTCTCTCTCTCTCTCTCTCTCTCTCTCTCTCTCTCTCTCTCTCTCTCTCTCTCTCTCTCTCTCTCTCTCTCTCTCTCTCTCTCTCTCTCTCTCAGTCGCTCTCGCTCAGTCATCGCTACAAATAATAAAGTGGGTCATGGATGAAAGAAAAAGCGTTTTATAAAGTGGGTCATGAATTTTGTTTCACTCACGTTCAAGTGTATTTCGATTGCCGCCTTGTTGCTGTTTTTATTGTTGTTGCTAGCTTATTATATATATAAATACAATATATACAAATATATATTTGTTGTTGTTAATAATTGTATTTTTGCAAAACAGCATAAAGTGTTTGTATGTGATGTGTCGCCTGATTGAGGTTTCCGAGTATTTATTTGTTTAATTTTAGTTGACTATTCTTTTTTTTTCTTGGCATTAGTTCTCTTTTTACTTTTTTGTTTTTATTTTTTGGGCAAACGCAGAAATAATTTGCAAGTATAAAATAAGTAAGTTTAGTGAGCAAACATAATATTATTTTATTATTATTTTTTTTATATATATTTATTATGAAAAATAGTTTAATCTCTTTTTACTTTAATGTTAAACATAAATAATAAATTTAAAAAAAATAATACTGATTTTTCATATATTAAAAGTATTTATTTATTTTATAATTTATTTATAGTATTTATTTATTATATTTTTATGTTTAGCGAAATATTATTGTAATGATTTTTTATCGAAATATTTGCATTTTTTGTTAAATGTTAATATATATTTTTTTTATTTATTATGACAAATAAGCTAATCTCTTTAATTTAATGTAAAACATAAATAATTAAATAAAAAAAATAATAATGATTTTTAATATAAATACTAAAAGCGTTTATTTATTTTATAATTTATATTTAGTAGCTATTTTTTATTTTTTTTATATTTAGCGAAATATTATTATAATGATTTTTGTTATCGAAATATATCAAATAATTTTAAATGGAATATTTATTATTTATTATTATTGTTATATTTATTATTATTAAAAAAAAAAATTCTGTTTATACATTTTTATACCCTGAACCCATTGAAAATGGGAAATCAGGGTATAATGGTTTTGTTAAAATGTATGTAACAGGCAGAAGGAGGCGTGGCAGACCCCACAAAGTATATATATTCTTGATCAGGGCGACGAGATAAGTTGATTTAGCCCTGTCCGTCTGTCTGTCCGTCCGTCTGTCCGTCTGTCCGTCCGTCCGTCTGTCCGTATGTTTGAACGCGTCGATTTCCGAAGATACAATAGCTAGAGACTTCAACTTTTTTTTAAAATGTCCGTATATAGCACGCGCATATCGAGTTTATCACATAATTTCGATAACTTATCCGATTATTTTTTTATCGATGAAAAACCTTATCGAATGTCAATTATTAAATTATATCTCCTACATCTTTTGAGCTAGAGTCTCCAAATTTTAAACGTAGACTCATATATACTTTCTAGAATTTCGGTTTTTGTTATAATTCACCCCCCACTTCTATATCCACCCCCTCACCCTCACCTTTGTAAAATGCGTATTTCAAATACTAGAGACTTGAGCTTCGGCATATACACGCATAGTAATGATATAATCATAATCTAAAAGTTTCATGAAGAACGTACGTCCACAAAAAAAGTTATTAAACAATTAAGTTTCCATGAGAAGCCCACACTGCAGCCCATGCGTGTTTATGCGTGCGTGCCTATATGTGCCTATGTATGTGTGTGTGTGTTTCTTTTGTAAGCAAAAAGACGCGGAGAATTATTGAAATATCAGTTCTCCTAAGGGTTCAGGGGATTTCCTAGTCGGGCAGTCTCGACTAGAGCTTTCTTACTTGTTGTGTATAAAATTGCTTCTACAACATATTTGTATTTAAAATTCAATTCATCTGTTCCTTCTTTTCGGATTTATAAATTATTTTAATTTTCATGAGCTCAACAAACAAAATATCTTTGTTTTATGGCATTTCTGATTTAACATGAATCCGTTGCAATTAATTGACATTGATATATGCTTCACATAATTTTGCACTTATTGTGTGAGTTTACGATTTATTTATTGTCCCGATTCAATAGAGAGGAAGAGCGAGAAGCCAATGAAAATGCGGCTGAATGAGAGAGGGTGCGAGAGAGTGTGTACAGCAAATGCTTTTGCTTCGCTTTCACAAACTAATTGCCGAGCCATGCGTTGACAGTTTTCACTTTTCATTTAACGCAAAAAAAATACGAATACAAAAACCAAATAAATGAAAACAAATTAACAAATGGCAAGTGTATGAACAAATGGCAGACAGAATGCTGGCAGAACTTTCAAATAATGACTGAAAGGCTGGAAAAGTTGTTCAGTTTTTAATTTACAAAAGTTATTTCAAGCTCGAATAATTTTTGCACCTTTTAAATTTCAATATAAAAAATAATTTCATTTCAATTTCAATTATACAATAAAAAAAAAAAATGTTCATAACAGATCGTTAATTAAATATTTATTTAATAACGAGATCTTAACTATCCAGCTGCTAAACACATCATTTAAGTAGTCATTAACTGTTGTCTGGGAAAATTATAATATACTTTATGATATATAGCATCTGTATTTTAAAATCACAGATTGTGAATTGTGCACTTAATGCATTGAATCATGTGTTATTGTTTTCAAGCAACACAATAGTTTAGCATGTGACTGATCTTAATAACAGAAAAGCTGTAACATATATAATTTAAGATTTGTATTTTTTAAATTATGAAAACCATTTATATAGAAAAAAAATTAATTTGTTTCCTTTTGTTTCTCTTTGCTATAGCATTTTTTTTTTTTTTATTCAATTCAAATGTTTTTTATTTTACGTAAGTCTACGTTAGTGAAGCTAACATAATGTTAATGTTACAGTGTTGCTATCTAACATTAATTATTATTGATTTCATGTAAACTTAAAACACCCTTTTTATTACCTATGTATTACATATATGTTGAAATGAAATTAGATTTCTAGATCAAAATGTTTTGGACTTTTCTTATGTAAATTAAAGGAAAAAAATAAAAATTATTTTTGTGTGTATATACAAATAATAATAATACAAAAAAAAAAAAAAAAAAAAATAAATAAATAAAATAAACCAAAATAATAATAATAATAATTATAAATAAATAAATAAAGGAAAATAAAATAAAATACATACAACAGAAAGTAAATAAATAAAATAAAATAAAATAAATAAAAAAACAAATAATAATGAAAATAAAATATTTAGTTTAATTAATTAATTTTGATTTATTTATTTATTTATTTTTCTTTTATTCTTATTTATTTATTTATTTTATATTAATATTTATCTTGTATATATTTATATACATTTTTTCTTTTTCATTTTATTTTTATTTTTATATTTTATATTCATATTCATATTGTATGTATTTATATTATTTTTTGTTCTTTTTCATTTTATTTTTAATTTTTATATTTTATATTAATATTAATATTCATATTCATTTTCTTTTTCATTTTGTTTTAATTTTTAGATTAATTCATACATATTATTTATATCTTTATCTATTCCCAAGTATTTTTTTTCATTTTCATTTTATTTGTATATTAATTTATACATATTATGTCATCTACATATATTATTATTTTTCTGTACTATTACAAAAATACACTTTATTATTCCTATAACTATAATTTCAGCATCTCCTAAAATTTCTCATAGTTAGCCTAACCCAATATCTATTTAATTTATAGGGTATGCACGCGATCTGTAATAACTAACAGCTAATTTAAATAAATGTAATCGACGAACAGGGTCGTTCTCTTTCCGGCATTTGAATGAAGCGCTCAGTCTCTATGCGGCTCGCAATCTGCTTTTCTCTAGACCTCTCTCGCAATATAAATTTATATACATATACATATACATGTATTTATTGTGTGACATTGTATAACCGGCCCCAGAAATCCACCTGCTGACAAATTGCACTTTGCTTAGTTGTTGTTGTTATTGTTGTTGTTGTTATTGTTGTTGTTGTTGCTGTCTAAGTAGTTGCAGTCGTCGTCATCGTCTATAGCTGCTATATAGCGAAATAATGTCAGTGGGTCAGAGTCGATTTAGCATTTTGCGGCACTCTCTTGCCGTTGTTGTTGTTGTTGTTTGTGTTGTTGTTGTTGTGTTTGCTGTTGCTTTGGCTAAGGTTAGACTCAAGTGGGGAACAGCTGTTTTGTGTGTGCATAGAATACGGTCACACTGAATTCAAGCGACTCGCTAGTTTCGTAACTGGGCTAAGGCTATGCGAGCGGGGAAGTTGATTTTTGTTTTTGTTTTCTAGCTTATCAAACACAAATGGCAATTGTTGTTGCCATGTAGGTTCGTGGGCGTGGGTGTGTGTGTGTGTGTGCATGGAGGCGTGGCTTGAGAGAGGCAGCACTTAGATAATGTGCGAATTTATATGAATTTATTATTATCTATTTATTTTATACAAATAATTTTTATTTATTCTTTTATTTGATTTTCCCTATAGGAATTTTGGCTAACAACAAATTTAATCAAAATTATTCATTTTTTTTTATTGCTCAATAATTTAAACAATTAAATTTAATTAACAAAATACTTATTTTGTTCACAGTCTTTGGCTGTGTTTCAATGAAAACGCACTGCAAAAATTTTATTTATGAGTAAATGAAATTTATAAGCTAACCTTCAGAATAATTGTGTTGCTGTTGTTGTTGTTGTTGCTGAGTTTGCTTCACTTGTTGTTGTTGTTTCTGTGCACTTCGCATTTTGTTTACAAGCCATAAAGGTGACGATGACTGAGTTAAATGTGCAAATTTATTTCGTATTCTGTTGTTTTCTTATTTATTTATTTATTTATTATTATGATTTTTGATATTTCACAGATTATATTTTCCATGTGATTTCATTGCGTGCCTTTTGAGCATTTTCAATGGAAATTTTTATTGTCTTACTCACCTGCAAAGAGAAAGAGATAAAGAAAAGGTTATGAATAAGATAAATGCAAGATGAAAGCGCTGAAAATGCACAGCTGTTCATATTCAGGGTTTTTTGGAGGCGATCTCATTTATTTTTATGATCATTTTAAGCACAGCCAGTTTGTCAGCTGACATAAAAATTATTATGTTTAATAATATATATATATAATTATTTATATAGACAACAAAGAATAATCTGAATATTCTGCTATTATAATTCCCATTATTTTTTCCTTTATGCGCTTCTTTGCTGTAATTTTTAATTATTTTCCCTTAGACTTGTAGCTTTGAGAATCGCATAGAGCGGCACTAATTTTATTGCACTACTTCATAAATAAATTCAAGTTATGAGCAGACGACCTAGCCCTAGCTTTCATAACTGACTTCACTAAGCTTATGATCAATTTTTTATAGTTTCACATAAATAAATCAAATTTAAATACTTGAAAAAAAAAACTATAAATTTTCTGAATTAAAATTTTTTTTTTATTACAAAACTAAACTGCATAGCTGTGGGCTATGAATCTGTCTAAATCATGAATAAAGCCTATTCAGAACAAGTTAGATAGTTGCTGTCGTGTGCGATCAACTGCATAATACTCGCTCATGGTCAGAGAACAATTAAATGTACTCAATTATTAATATTTCCCGATTTACAAAGCCCCTAATGGGCGTTTATAATAACTAATAATCTATAAATGGGGGCGATTACTGATCGAGTATATATTTTCGCCTTTAATTTGCCTTAATGCTATACTATTTGCCACGCCCATTGTGGGCTTTTTATACAACTCTTGTTAAACAAACAATTTATAAGTTAAGGGTATTTATCTAAAATTCCCAATTTCTCGCTTCGATAGCAATACCAAACCAATATACTCTTCTTTTACTTTATGACTGAGTATATAAAGCTCTTAATGAAGTCAATGCGAAACTAATTCTACATTAACAGCTTGAGTAGTTAATTTTTGAAGAGCCTTCCGCTGATTTGAATGCCATGTTGAATGAAACCAGTTCCAATAAGAATATTCAAGGAAATTAATAAAAATTTATGCTATGGTTGAGCCAGTTTCAATAAAGAATAGCATTTAAATTATGGTTATATTTTGTTAAATATTTTTGATCAATTTCAAAGGAATGCAGGGTGAAATATATTTGAAGTAATATATAGAATATATTATATGCATCTATATGATTCTTTATGTAGATTTGTAACTGTAAGTTATTTTTGATATAGTACTAAAACACATTTGGATTATGGTTTTATTATATTATATTATATTATATTATATTATATTATATTATATTATATTATATTATATTATATTATATTATATTATATTATATTATATTATATTATATTAAAATATATATTAATTATTCAGTATGGTCTATCAATTTTAATATAATTGTAGATAAAAATTAATATTAATGTAAAATAAATAATATAGTGTAAAATAAAAATGTAAGCTATGTATAAATATATAAAAATCTAAAATATATATTTATATTTATAAAAATATAAAATATACATATATTTATATTCAATTTTTTTTTTTATTTTATTTTTTTTTTTTTAGTTTTATTTTTTTACCTTTTTATTTTATTTATTTTTGTGTACACTTTTTTTACATTTTTATTTTATTTTATTTATTTTTATTGTTTTACATTTTTATTTGATTTATTTTTATTGTTTTACACTTTTATTTTATTTATTTTTATTGTTTTACATTTTTATTTTATTTCATTTATTTTTATTTATTTTTTTTTAATTTTTATACATTTATTTTTAAATTTATATTTATATTAAAATTGACAGACCTTACTAATAAATTAATTTATATCTTTCAGCTATTTCCATATTTATATTGCATTTCCAGCTAAATCCTTAACCATGTCTACTGTGGGCGTTTAGTCTATTCTTTTTCTCATTTCAATGTGCCTATTCTACATTTTGTTAGGTTAGGTTCAGTTCAGTTCGGTTCGGTTTAGGTTTAGGGTTTTCTCTGCTCTGTCTGTGATTTTTCTACCGGATTACAATTGTTTACACACACGACTGCACATTGTGACAGTTTTCTAGAGTATTTTATTTTTTATTTTTTGTGCTGTTGCCACGGCGTTTGCAATTGTTGTCCCCCCCCCCACTTTACACTTGGTCCTCGCATATATCCTTTTAAACCCACACACATACAGATGTAATTGTGCGTCTTCATGTGTGCGACACTGCTGCCTGCCTTCCTCTTGTTTTTTTTCCTTTTTTTTTTTTTTTTGTTGCTCAAAGTATAAGTTTACAACAAGCGGTTTGCATGTGCGCCGCTACAAGTGTATGTGTGTGTGTGTGTGCGTGTGTAGGTGTGTGTATGGCTGCCACTTTGTCTAACATTTCACTTTACATCCCCACCGAATCCTCCTCCCTTGATCCCGCCTGCTAGCCAAACGCAATTGCCCAGCATTTTGTATGCTTTTCACTTTACATTTCCCAGTCACAATTTATATATATATTTTCTCTCTCTTTCTCGCTTTTCTATTCTCTATCTCTCTCTCTCTGTGCTCTTGTATTTTTCCAGAGTTTTTTTCTTTTTCTTCCAATTTTCCGCTCATGTGGCTTCCTGTTCTGCCTGCTGGCTCTCTGTGCCTGTATTTGTGTTAGCTTATTGACCGATATGAGCTCGGGGTATTGCGGGAATTTCCTCCCCCCCCCCCCCCCCATTACCCATTTTCTGTTGAGCTTGTATAAACTATTTGATTTATCCGATTTTTTGTTCACAATGGCGATTCTTGTACTCGTTTTTCGTTTAGTTTCCGACAGCTGTTTGACTTGAACAGCAGGTGCTTTAGACAAACTAACGGTTAAATCAATAAGCTAGTAATTTATATATATTTGTTTTTTTGTAAATCGTATTTTATAGTGTATAAATGGAAATTTCTTTGTCAGTGTTGGAAAATATGGACTTGACAGAATAAATCGCTGTGTTTGTAAGATCTAAAGTCAGAGTTGCAGTCTAAATATTGCAGTTAAAAATAAATGATCAGATAATATATATAACATCAAAGACTTGATCAAAATTACATAACTCTGTTTCAAGCATTTGTATTCAAAGAAAATGGAATAAAAGTAAATTATTATTTATAAACATATATATTATGATGTATATAAAATATATAAT
>JAWNOM010000214.1:0-21707 GCA_035045965.1 Drosophila aldrichi | reverse complement strand
TTGCCAAAAGTTTTTACCTGTCAGTGAAATGAGTTGAGGGTAATTTTTATAAATTAGTTGAACATACATATGTATGTAAATAAATTTATTGTATGAGTTTTAACTTTTAAAGTTGTTATCTGAAGTTGAAATATAGTTAGGCATGTAAAGTTTTTGATTGATTTGCTGCTAATTAGAAAGTTTTTTGGTTTGGTTTTGGTAATCAAATTAACTGAAAAGCATATAATTATATATATTTCAAGTCAGGCACATTTTAATTAAGCTGTATTTGCTTGAGGCTATAATTATATTATTTGTTATTTTATTTATTTAATGAATTTTACAATGCAATCTATTTAAATTCTCCTTTTACAGTTTTTCACATTTGTCATATTTCAATTAGAATTTAATGGAATCCTTTGCTTGCATTGTTAGTTGGGCCCCGACTTGTTCTAATGTAACTCTAGTTCGATGCCATCTTAGCTGTTGCCCAGGATTCGGCTCTGTTTGGTTTGTATCAAACTAAGTAAGGAGCTTACAAATGTAGTTGTTGTCTCGATGTTGTTGTTGTTGTTGTTCCCCTTTTGTTGCTCGACAAGCTACATACATGATTATTTATGCATTGGGCCAGGCGCATGAGGTCAGCATATGCTTCTCTCTTTGCTCGCTGTGCATTTATGTGTGTGTGTGTGGGTTTTAGTCGGTTGTGTAGCTGTCTGTTTGCCGTTTCGACTTGTCATTGTATGTGTGTGCGGTTTCTATCTCTCGTCCACTATATCTCCTCCGCTATTAAATGCTATGATTAAAGTTTCTCTCTGAGAACTTATTTATCAAGCGTAATTCTCCTGAGTTTTGTGAAAATCATTAATCTTAAAGCTAGTTTCCACATTTATGCATATCATATTAGTTGTCAAGTAATTGCTGTTGCTCCTAAGCTTGCTAATTTTAATTGCCGAGCACAGCTGTTAGAAGAGTAGCTTACTAAATAGATAACATCTAGTTTCCGCCATGTGCTAGAGATTTTTTGTTTTTGTTTTTAGCTCAGCTTGAAAAGTGTGTAGCGGAGAACAGGTTGATTTTGTGCTCGGTTCATGCTGTCAGCACTCTGTAATTATCCAATAGCATTAATTAAAAATACCCTTTGAATGAAATTTCTTTGGAAGTGTATGTAGATTGTGTAGTATTCTGCGCATAACAGCTTCGAATAAGATAATATACACTTTGATTTGAAAAATATATTGAATTAATGTTATAGGCAGCATTAAAGCACGTAAAAGCTTAAGCTGCTGGAAAGTTTCCATAAATAGACTTATTTGAGGAGCTTTACGCTTTAGCTTCACTCTTAAAGCTCTAAGGTTTACTGGTATTATTCAATACAAAAGCTCATTAAAAAGAATTTTTCTAAGAATTCGCCCCTCAATCGCAGCCAAAAACTAAACATAATTTCATAATCCCATTAAAGATTCAATATATATAATAATATATTATAAACAAGTAATATAATATAAAGCTGCTAAAACTAGAATCTTAAATGACATTCGATTTTGAAATTCATATTTGAAATATTTTAATTACTTAAACACATCAAACTAACTAAACTTCAGCTTAAGCTTTGGAAGAGCTTTAGAGTTACACTTCAACTAAGGCTCTTCGACATGCTGAATGGCTTTTCAAAACGTAAATATTTGTATACAGTAAACAAGTATGAAAGCTCAAGTCGAGTCCGCTCGACTAGCAAATCCCCTGAACAAATTATTGAAACAGCAGAGAGCGTTCCCATTGGTCACCTGAAGCTCGACTGTAACGAGAGAGACAGTACTTGAGTAAAAGTAAAACCAAGGAGAGAAGCAGTGCAGAAGATCATAAAAGTTGTCTATGTGTATGCAGCAGCTCTCATTTAGTATTTGTATTTAGGTAAAGAGAAGCTAGAATGCTCACAGCAGCAGAGAGCGTTACAGTGCTTGAGTAAAAGTAAAAGCAAGGAGAGAAAAAGAGCAAAAGATCATTAGAGTTGTCTATGTGTAGGCAGCTGCTCTCTTTTGGTATGTGTATGTGTAAAACGAAGCTAGAATGCTCACAGCAGCAGAGAGCGTTCCCATTGCTCACTTGAATGTCAACTGCAACGAGCGCTACCTGCCGTCGGGCTCAACATTTGGGAGAGACTATGCACTACAGTGCTTGAGTAAAAGTAAAAGCAAGGAGAGAAAAAGAGCAATAGATCATTAGAGTTGTCTATGTGTAGGCAGCTGCTCTCTTTTGGTATGTGTATGTGTAAAACGAAGCTAGAATGCTCACAGCAGCAGAGAGCGTTCCCATTGGTCACTTGAAGCTTGACTGCAATAAGCGCGACCTGCTGTCGGTCTCAAAATTTGAGAGAGACACTGCTTGAGTAATAGTGGGCATATATAAAGCGCAGCAGACTTATAGTTGTAGTAGTATAAGTAATGGTTATAGTAGTAGGACTTATTGTTATAGTAGTAAGACTTATAGTTGTAGTAGTAGGACTTATAGTTATAGTAGTAGGACCTATAGTTATAGTAGTAGAAGTAATGGTTATAGTAGTAGGACTTATAGTTGTAGTAGTAGGACTTATTGTTATAGTAGTAAGATTTACAGTTGTAGTATATTATAAGGCCGTAGCTCGAAAAGCTTTAACAAGTCGAGTCCGCTCGACGAAATGCCCTGAGCGAATGCTTGAAGCAGCAGAGACTGTAACGAGCTCTACCTAGCGTCTGGTTCAACATTTAAGAGAGTCAGTACTTGAGTAAAAGTAAAAGTAAGCAGAGAAGCAGTGCAGAAGATCATTAAATGTGTGTGCATCAGCTCTCTTTTGGTATGTGTATGTGTAAAACGAAGCTAGAATGCTCACAGCAGCAGAGAGCGTTCCCATAGCTCACTGGAAGGTCAACTGCAACGAGCGCTACATTTGAGAGAGAGAGAGACAGAGCTTGAGTAAAAGTGGCTTTACGTATATAAAAGGCTGCAGCTGCAGCATTTCTTCAGTCCTCCAGGCCTGGTGGGGGTCAGCGCAACGAAGTGGAGTAGAGCGTGTGATAGATCTGCTTAGCATTAAAGACGTAGAGGAACTACGTAGACGAATACGTGAATGAATTACGTAGAGGAAATAAGTCGAGGAAATACTTAAAAGAAAGAGGAAACACATACGTAGAGGGAATATTTAGAAGAAATGGACAGACAAATAGTGCTAAATCATCAAGAATATATGTATATACTTTGTGGGGTCTGCTACGTCTCTTTTGCCTGTTACAGACATTTCAACAAAACCATTATACCCTGATTTCCCATTTTCAATGGGTTCAGGGTATAAAGAGCAAAAACTCTTTTGAAATCGAGGTCAATTTTACTGGATAACACTCGGTTCATGAAGGTCCCAATGAGCATATGTTGGTCAGGTGTAATGCTTGTTTGCCTATTGCCAAGGTAATTAGAACGTTGGCGCCAATGTAATGACTCGTCAATGGGTCAGCGGGTGGGGCTGTGTGACAGGAATAAATGTAACAGGAGTCGCCCACAGGGGCTGCTTTATGGCCAATTAGACGCCTAATGGGGTAGAAAATTGTTGAAGTTGTGTATTTATTTATTTACTTTTTGTTAACCACAAATACAACGTCTATCGATTGATCAGGGGCTCATGGAGATATTTGGTATGGTTTACTCACCCGGGAACCCTCCGATGTGGTTACACAAGTGCCGCCGTTGTAGCAGCCGAGCTTGATGCAGTCAACGTCGCCAGATTTTCCTTCAGAGCCGCCAGCACCACTGCCAGCACCACCGCTGGCCACCGTATTGGCGCCATCAGTCTCCTCGCTGCTCTCGGTTACCTGGGACTTGGTCGGCGTCGCTACCTCCGGTTGTCCGGGCGTACTGTAGACATATACGGGCGGTGTGGGTGGTGCCATCGTCTGTGCCGATTGTGTGGATGGCGGAGTTGGTGGCACCGTAACTGCAGGCAAGCTGGGCACAGTCGGTGGTTCAGTGGGCAATGGTGTGGGCGCCGGGGTGACCACAGATCTGGGCGTGGTTGTCTCGCGAGGCGACTCAGGCGGCCCCACCAAGTCCTCAGTGGTCATAGTTTGGGATGTGGTTATCTCCACAGGCGCGGGCACGGTTACAGGCGGTGGCACCTGTGT
Source organism: Drosophila aldrichi (assembly GCA_035045965.1). NCBI lineage: Eukaryota > Metazoa > Arthropoda > Insecta > Diptera > Drosophilidae > Drosophila > Drosophila aldrichi. Next base: position 17,577 of record JAWNOM010000214.1, on the reverse strand, counting down.
GGTGCTGCCTGGCTCCCATTCCGCTGGTGCTTCAGTGGCTGCATGAGTCGTTTGTGGTTGAGGCTCTCGCTGGGTTGTTATTGGTGGCAAGAGTGTTGTGGTTGGAAGCGTTGCATTACTCTCCAGAATGGTTACCACAATGTGCGGAGTTTGTGCCGTGGTTAGCTCCACGCTGGGCGGCTCGTAGTCCAGTGGTGCTGTGGTGGTCTCTTGCTGTACGGGTGGCTGCACCGTCGTAAATCGCCCAGCGCTGGTGCGATGTGTTGTGATGAGCACCTCAGCTGGATAATCCGTGAAGAACGGCGCCGCTGTGGTGGGCAGTTCGGTCCACAAATGTCGCGTTGTCTCCTCGAGTGGCGTCTTGGCCGGGCTGACTGTGGTCTCTGGCGGAAAATAGGGTGTCGGTGTGGGTGCATAGTCCACCGAGATGCTTGTCTCAAATGTGGTTACGCGATGCACATAGATGCTGCTGGGCGTGGTTGCGGCTATGGGCTGCTCCACAGACTCGGAGCTGCTCGATGATGCATAATCGACGGCAATTGTTATGCTGGGCGGCTGTGTTACAGTGGTTCGCATTGTGGTGGTGGGTTCCTCACTGGAACCACTGCCGCTGCCGCTGCCGACGCCACTGCCACTGCCGCTGCCGCTGACATCAAAGCGCCGCACCGTTGTATATTCCTCGGAGGTAATCAATTCCGATGAGGTTTCGGCTGATGAGGAGGCGGTGACACCGGGCGCCGGCATTGGGGGTAGAGTAGTGTAGATGCCGTGAGTTTCTTCGGACGACGAGGTGGAGGCTGAAGAAATGCCGCCAGCCGGTGGTGTGGTGGGTGCAGGCAGTGGCTGTGCCTCGGCTGTTGGCTCTGGGGCCTCTGGCTGTGGTTGCGGTCTAATTGTAGTTGGCACCTTGTCTAAGCTGTGGCTGTCGCTGTCGGGTGGTGCTACCGTTACGTGGACCTCAACCAGGGTTTCCTCGGACGAAGACGATGTGGACGCGGAAGGCAACTCAATTGGCGTCATGGTGGTTACAGCTGCTGCTGGTGGTGTAGTGGGTGGGGCACTTGGGGCCATGGTCGTTTCTGGTGGCGTAACCGGTCGCACAGTGGGCGGTGCCAGGGTCGAGGAGGGCGGCATCGACGGTGTAACGGACACCACCGGTGGTGCAGCCGTCGACGGTGCAGTGTAGTTGCAATCGAGCGATTCTTCACCCACCATCAGGCATTCGCAGAGCATGCCCGTCAGCAGCGGAGGGCAGGAGCAGGAGAAGGTATCGACGCCGTCAATGCAAACGCCTCCATTCATGCAGCGCGGTCCCAGCTGACACTCATCGTATTGGAATTCGCACTTCTCGCCGTGATAATCTGGGACGCAGTAGCATGTGGGCACATTCTCCTCCATGAGGCAGAGGGCATTGTTCTGGCACGGATTGTCCGCACAGATGAGTATCTCCTCTTCGCAGTTGACGCCCGTATAGCCCATGGGACAGGCGCAGGCATAGGCGGCCAATTTGTCCACACAGACGCCGCCGTTCTGGCAGGGTGAGGAGGCGCATTCATTGATCTCCTCCTGACAGATGCGGCCATGCCAGCCCGCTGAGCACTGGCAGCTAAATTCCAAGCCACGGCCCTCAATGCACTCGCCGCCGTGCTGGCAACGGGCTCCAGTGCCTGTAATCAAGGATCACAATGAGTGCAAAAGCGATTTGGTTAGCTGCCACAAACCCAAACTTACCCGTGTCGCAGACGGCCACATCCAGTTCACAGTGATCCCCCAGATAGCCGGGCTGGCAGGTGCAGGTGTAGCCATTGTTACGGTCACGGCAAAGTCCGCCATTTTGACATGGATTTGACATGCATTCGTCCACATTTTCCTCACAATTTGAGCCTGTTCGTTCATGGCGTTGACATTCGCGTGCAATGATGAAACAGACATATAAGGCGGGGGAGAGAGAGAGAGAGGGAGAGTTGAGAAAGTGACATTAATTGATGGCACCACAATGTGCAACTTGTGTCCTGTTTCATAACGTTCCATTCCGTGACGTTTCGTCTCGTCTCGTCTCGTCTCGTCTCATTGCATTTCGTTTCGTTTCAGTTATATGAAGTTTGCAACAGTTTCTGTGTCCTTTTAATTAAAAATTTATGTCAGTTGGTTAAAGTTGTCGCTTGCAGTGTGGCGTGTAAATGGCTCATAAATAAAACTTGTTATTTTAACTCGCATTGCAAATGCAAACTCTATATATATGCATTTCATATTATATATTTATTAAAAGCTCTGCCCTTTTGGCAAATATTATTTATAGTTGAGCATTGTTTGCGATTTTCTTTATGCATTCCCAATTCATTTTTCATGTGCACACAACTGAAGTGTATTCAAATTACTGACCCTTATTGCTCTGCATTGATTTCCAATACATTTTCATTTAAATAAACTTTCATTAGATTTGTTTTCATGTGACCAGAGCTTCAAAGGAGCTGCTGTCCTAATTGCTCTACTCTTGCATCGATAAAAATCACCCCAAAATCCAAATATACACTGCGCGTCATCAGGTTAGCGCCCCCCTTTACACTCAACCTCAAAGCTAAATAAAATCTAAACCAACAGAGCTCCATCTTTGAAATTTTTTTATATTATACTCCATTTATTTCTCTTTAAAATACAAAAAGAATGGCTACTGTAACAATAAGGATTATTTTTTAATAATTTTTTTTGTAAAATGTACAAAAAATATGTAACAAAAATTTGGTCATCAGATTAGCGCCCCCTGCATTAAATTCAATTTATTTAAGCTAATGACCAAAAATAACACCGGTATTTTAAGCAATTGTTATTTTTAAGTAATATTAGTAGTGCGTAGTGCCGCCCTTGTTTAAAATTACTTCAAAAATTCGATTAGGAATGGAATTATAAAGTTGTTCAATATAATTCAAGGATATGGTTGACCAAGCGTGTTCAATACCTTTGATTAACTCTGTCCTTGTACTATATTGCTTTCCGGACTCATACACTTTCCTGACCAACCATCCCCAGACGTTTTCGATGATATTAAGGTCGGGTGAGTATGGTGGCCACTCCATGAGATCAACTTTTTGGCCCTGGATCCAGGACTTCACGGATCGGGCGGTGTGAATTGGGGCATTATCGTGCTGGAAAGTCCACTGCATGTTTTGAAAAATGTTTTGGAAATGTGGAAAAGCAGTTTTTAAAACGATGTTATAGTCCTGTGCGTTCATACGCGATGTCAAAAATTGAAGCTTGCATGTGCCGTAGTAAGATATTGCTCCCCAGACCATAACCCCGCCCACCCGGCTGTGTAACCGGTCCAAGTGATGTTCATCTTTGCGTAGGTCATGAAAATAATAATTATAGCCATCAGGTCCTTCCAAATTAAATTTTTTTTCATCTGAAAAAACAACATACTGCCATTGGGTAGACCACGTCATGTGCGCTCTGGCAAAACTAATGCGCATTTCTTTTCGCAGCATATTGAGTGGTGGTTTTTTTTTTAATTTCAGTCTCTTTATGTTATTAGCTTTCTTAATTACTCTTTGGACCGTTGATAAGCTCGCCTTAAAACCGGTTTTTTCCCTAATCTTAGTGGTTGAGTCATGGGAATTCGAAGCTTGCCGAACTATTGCTCTTCTATCTGCTTGTGAAATCACTTGATTATTGCCGCCTTTATAGTTTTTTCCATAGTTTTCCTTATTTTTAAGAAAATTGCCAATTGTTTTCCTGTGTCTTCCTGTTTTTTCAGCAATTTTATGGAAGGATAATCCAGAATCAAAGTATGTCTCAATCTTTGATTTTTCATCAAAAGATAAAACTGTTTTTTTACCCATACTGTACATTTATTTAAAGATATTGAATACTTTGAGCTTCCCAAAAAATTTGGTGATTGTACTTGGCAAAATAAGCAAGATAACTAAAATTGCATTTGGGGGCGCTAATCTGATGACGCAAAATAAGTGCACGCATTCTTTGCGAAAATAAAGAAGAACAGAAAATAAAATATAACGGTTCTTCTCTAGCGCTTGATTTTATTATGAGAGACATCTCATATGTTGACAACAAAATCAAAACAAAAACTACGAAGTTGCGTGCAATAGGAAAAGAGAAAAAAGCAAAAGAAGATGAGTGTGAAGGGGGGCGCTAACCTGATGACGCGCAGTGTATATATATATATATTTTTTTTTTTTTGCTTTTCAATTAGTGCATCGATATATTCCATTCAAAGCATCATTCATTTTCTCCAATGCAAAAAAAAGTGTAGAAAAAACGTTGAAAACTCTTTTTTTTTCAAGCAACTCTTAACTAGACGGTTACAAACAAATGCATACAATCGAAGTGAAATTGAATGACTTTTCATTATATTAAGCAATGAAAGAGTTCTTTTTTCCATACTCTCTCCCTTTCCCACTCTCCCACTCACTCGCTCACTCACTCTCTCTCTCTCTTAGCATCCATTACAACCTTATATAACGCTGTTTGCTGCTCTATCTGACATCGCACAACCAAGTGGAAAGCGCACAACTTTTTCGATACAGGCGCATCGATGGCAATCAAAACAAAACTTCAAGTGCTGATTTTGGTGCATCCAATATAAACAATTCAAAAGTACACACTCACACACACACACTTAAACATATCTATATATAGATATATATGTATACGTCCTTTAACTGACGACTGTCAAGCATTCAAATAGCAACAAATTTCTAGAAATTTTATTTGCTGCACAAGTCGAAGTTGTTATGCTCTAGCAGGTCTTCTTAACGTTTAATGCATAATAGATGTTTCGCTTTGACTCTGAACTCATAGAACTTTTTCGTGTGTAAAAAAAATCTAATTCAAAAGGAGCTTAAACTCCTAAAGATAGCGCCACTAAATATAGCAGTAAACTAGTTGCAAGATACAATTTTATAAAAAAAAAAAAAATTTTAATGAATTTAAAAATCGGGAAAAATATAATATATTATAAATAAAGGTAAAAGATGCCAATTTAATTTTTAAAAATAAAAAAAATAAATAAAAAATAATAATAAGAAAATTAAAAAATAAATTTTTAAATCTTAAATAATAATAATAATAATAAAATAAATAAAAATAAAAAATTAATTGGTTAAAGACGTAATTTTAAAAAATCTACATGTAAATAAAAAAAAATTAAAAAAATAGTCCCAATAGAATATAAATTACAAACAAATTAATAAATAAATTAATAAAGAAAATGAAAAAAAAAAAACAAAATGAATTGAAAAAAAAAATTAATAAAAAAGATGAATAAAAAAATTATTAAAAAATTAATTAAAAAATATATACATATTAAAATAAATATCTAAAAAAAAAAAATTAAGAAAAGTAAATGCAAAACAGAAAAATAATCTTTGAATTCTCTCTCAGAAAAAAAACTCAACCAACATTTCAGCATTAAAGATGAAATTATGCAAAAGCTGCTGTACTTAGGCATACAAAACAGATATTAGCATACAGAGAGAGAGAGAGAGAGAGAGAGAGCTAGTATATATATATGTTTAGATTTATATATCAATTTCGGAATGGCTACGCACACCATACGATATATATGTTTACATTTATATAAAAATATCAATATAGATATCCATATCAAGTAACTATTTTAGTCATGCCAGGGCTACGTTGCGTATGCTTTAACATATATTTATAGAACTTTGCTTGCATAAAAAAATATATAGTTGATATGCTCGATATGGTGCTATATTAAACAGTTGTTATGCCCCTCAAGTTAGTTATTTGTTACACAGGACACAGACACAACGTGAGCAGCACAAGCAACACAACACGAAGAACAATGCTTGAAAATACTTTTCAATTTTCTGCTCAACAACTACAAAAGACGCTGACGACAAGACAAGGCAGCGGTGGAGGGAGAGGGGGGGGGAGAGTGGTGAAGAGTGTGCCGTCAGTGGTTGCTAGTGGCAGCAACTGACGGGTAAGCAGACGGACGAACGGACGGACAAAGGCAACAGCAGGAAGTCTTTGGCAGTGTTGTGAAGCGCCCTATTGTGTATGCTATAATTTTCGTTGCGTTGTTTGTGGCACTGGCAACAGTGCGTATGAGTGATTTTTTCGCAGCTTCTCAAACTCGGCGTGCGTGTGTTTGTGTTGCAAATTTATTGCTCGCGAAATGTTTTGTCTGCAGTTTTTTTTTTCTTTTTTTTTTCTTTTTTTTTAGGAGAGAATTTATTTGGCTGCCTCCTTTTGTCGGCCCGCATCTAAATCCTTTTAGTTTTCTATTTTGGCAACAAGTTGGCTCCAAGTTTATCCTGTGCCAAAACTTTTGCTTGCTTCGTATCTTTCAAGTGTCTGTGCCTCTGTCTATCTGTCTGTCTGTCAGACGGACGCAAAAAACTTGTACAAAAGCACTTCAAAGTGTCGAAACTAAAGTGTCAAAAAGCCTGCACCGTAGCTACCAGCTAGCAGTAAATTCTTTTGCTGCACTTTGTCTAAATTATGGCGCGGCAAGTTTTTAATTGAATGCACAGAAATTGCATTCATTCACAGCACAATTGACAAAAGAAACGAAAAATAAAGAAACGAAAAATGAAATACAAAATAATAATGTAGCGCTCAGGTGGGCAAAGGGCGTGGCAACAACAATTTATCACTTGTGCACATAAATAACACAAAATACACTGATGGACATAAAAATGTAGCTATGCAGATGCACACTCATAAATGGCCAGACCAAAAGATAAATGTCTCTCTACTCCGTGTGGGAATTTGTGGGCGTGACTGTGTCTGAGTGTGAGTGTATTTTGTTTATAATGCAACTGTGTTGCCCCTCTATGCATATGGGCGGTTGGGGTTGCGCCCACACAGACGAACGAATATTAAATTTGCATAAGCACTAAATCAACACAATGAACAAACTGTGTCAGAGCCAGCTGCAGAATACAAGTAAAGGAAGAAAAAAATACAATAAAATTCTGCTGTTGACTAACAGATGCTCTACAAAAATTTATTCAATATATATGTATGTCAAGAGATTTAGACATCAGCTATAAAATGGGCTTTAAGAAGTGAGCTTAATGGCTTACAAATGTTTTATGAATTTATGTAGCTAAAATATTTCAAAAATATTTAAGCTTAATAAGTATGAATATTTTTGATTAGTTCCATACAATATCAATAAAAAAAATATTCCATATTAAAAACTTTTAATATATTTTTAAATTTTAATAACCTTTTCTCATAAAATGAATATTTGTTCTATATAAATAAGTAAAAAAGTGAAGTAATATTAAGTATTATAACATGTAAAAAATATTAAAAATTAAATAAACCATTAATAAAATGTAAAAAAATGTTATTACATATTTTTATATGTTCTCCTAAATATGTGTATTTGTTTTTGTATTCCGGTTAAATTCTCTCTCATTTGTCCCACATACTATTTTTTTTTGTGAATATTTCAAGAAATATTATAAAATTACAAAAATGTTTATATTTATAATATTTATTAATTAATACTTTTTATGTCCTATATTGATAAAATTCTTTTTCATACATATACACTTATATTCTACTTGATTTATTTTGTAAGCATTTAATCTTCATTTATCTATGGCATTCAACAGCTTGATTTGTGTTTGAATTTTAAGCTTGACTAATCAAATCATCATTTATTTACACATTGAGTTAGTTGAATGTTTTGTAATTCATAGCTTCAATTGTAGATTTGACTAAAGACTAGCTGACTGTCAAATAATTGAATAATTAGTTGTTCAATGGATTGCTGTAATAAGCTATAAATATTTAGTTAAATGTCTGATAGCTAAACTATTAGCTCATTGATTTTCCTACAACTATAAATAATTAATCACAGACAAGACTCAAATCGAATCAATGCTAAAAGGTTATCAAGTCTAGATATTTAAAGGTTTATAAAGATTATTTATAACAATTATCTATAGCTAATTTAAAACTGAGAAGTATCTGAGAACTTGTCTACTTGCTAAAGTTTTGTTGTAGACATCATAGCCTGAAGCTAAACTCAAATTATAGGCAATTCTACTGAGCTCACAAAGCAGGAAATAAGAAACTAAAGTTTAAGTTCAAGGCATTAAGTAAATAATCCAATACAAAAGTTGTAATTAAAGTTAAGTCTATGAGAACTTTGTGACTAAACAGCTTCACACACACATATGTTCTTTGACTTTTTCTCCTCTCTCTCTCTCTCTGAAATGCTTTTCCTATTGTTGCAAACGACTCAACATGAGCTTGATGCCTTATGACGTATGCGTGTGTGTCTGCGTGTTTGATCTGATATATAAAACTGTTACACTCATGACTTTCGTTGCCCCTTTCTCCAATAAGCGTATTAAATTACTGTTGCATACCTTGAGGCAGCGAGTTAAAGATTTCACTCAAGCAAAGATTTTGCACCTCTACTGGTATTAGATCAATATATAAGCAATAATTTAAGTTCGATTTCATGGAGTTGCAGCTCTTGAGTAATGAATGCTCTTTTCCATTGGCGTATTTCATTGAGCCAACCGAGGCAGTGGCTCATCCATTAAATCAGCAGCGTATGGACGATGGATGTTGGTCATTGGTCGTTGGTCGTTGGGTGCTGGCCATTGGCAATTCAATTTGTTTATGGGCCATGCCGTTGGTTTATGATTTGATGGAGCCATACTTGAAATTGTACAAATATTCGTGCCTCAATTTTATTTACTGTCGTTGTTAACTTTAGATGCATTTTATGGCCTGCATAAATACAGATCTGGGACATTCCATTTTGGGCAAGTGAGAAAGGGAGAGAGAGAGAGAGAGACAGAGAGAGTGACACCGAGAGAGTGGCTGAGTGGGCTGTAAAGTCAGCTAGTAAAACGTGTATTTATGTTAAAATATTTATACATTTTTTATTAGCTGCATTAAACGTTTTTCGCACTATATTTTTTGATAAACATTAAAGAAACTCTGGCCGAAAATTAAAAAAAAAAAAATACTTGACCTATTATAAGACTTTAATATATTTGCTTATAGTTATAAGATACATTGTAAAAAAAAAAAAAAAAAAAATTGGGTATTATATAAAATAAGAGCAATATTAAATAATTAATTAAAGTATTTTTTTTTTTACGAAAAAACTTCTTCATATTCTCATTTTCAGTGGCAACTCTGGCCATTTCCGCTTTTGCGTATTGCTTTGGCCTTTGTGGCTGCCATTTCAGGGCAAACATTCAGAAAATAATTCACTTTGTGTTAAGCATACGACACGTTGCACAAGGAGTCAGTCAAAGCCGCAACGCAACATGGAAAATTTACCTTTGTTGCCAAAGACACAACATGAAATGTCACATTACGCTCCAATTCAGGCTGAAGTCTAGGAAGTGGTCAAGCAGCAGCGAGGGTGATTGAGAGAGGGAGTGAGAGAGAGAGAGCAGAAGAGAGAGAGAGGGAGAGTGCAAGATGTCACCCACACTCTTCTCAACCCAGTTGTGTGCGAGCTCGACGCACTTGCGGTTAGCTCTGGATGGGTCACGTTGATGGCTTCGGTTGCTTGTGGGCAGCATTGTGAATTGAGTTTGATTTGACCAACTGCAGCTACTGGCAGCTAAACAGTACCCAAAGCCCTCGACTTGGCATTGGTCACCTTTCTATGGCCCTATGCAATGCCGATATATTCCTCTATTCTATTCTCCTCCAATTTTTGTTTTTCATTCTTTTTCTATTTGTGGTTTCAGCGTTTGCCGCAAGGCCTTTTCCACAATTTTTCTGTTGTTTGTTATTTTCGTTTTTTTCCTCTTTTTTTTTTTGTTATGTGTGAAGTCGTTAAAGTGAAAATCGATTTTCATTTTATTGCTGCATGTGCGTGAATGGAAAAGCGAGGGCTGCTTCAGGGGGTTGGCGCTGAGTCTAGGGGTCGCAAATGGTCAGCTCTGTCTGCCTGAGTGTGTCTGCGTGTCGGTCGTTGTGGTGGTGTAGGTGCAGGTGGGGGAGGAGGTGGGTAGGTGGCTGTGGAGGGGCTGCTTGAATTTTCACTCTCAGCAGTCGCTGCGCCGCAATCGACGGCATGTTTTATGAATGAATTTTTCGAATTGGACGCACATTTTTTTCTGGTGGTTAATGGACGAAACTGGTTGCCATCATGTTATAGCCAACCACCCAGCTCTCCAGCTCCCTTTCGCACCCCTGCTCCCACTGCCACACTCTGCTACCTCAATTGTTGTCGGCATTTTTCTTTATTTTTTGGGATTTTTTCTTTCTTTCTATTTTTTTGTGCGCAAAGTTTTTTGTTTTGAATCTGAAATTTACAACACAATTCTCGGTCGGATTTTACTTTTGGCATTCGTTTTGGCCCATTTTATTTTTGGTTTCTTTCTTTCGTTTCGTTTCTTTTATTGTTGCTCGTTGAATGTCTAAATATTTGAAATGCAGCATTAATCAAAAATTGTATTTTGCTAAAAGAGAGCCGAGAGCACTTTGCATACCGTATGACCAAATGATTCAGACATGCACAAATATTGATGAATTGAGCGTGGCTTTTGTAAATTGACAGGCGTGACAACAATTGAGACGGTTCAAATCGTAAACATGGATTGATTCTCTGGCATTAACTTCGATTGGATTTGGTGTGAATGTGTGTACATAGTTATCATGGCAAGGGTTAAAGAGTTATCTCTCTTTTTCACTTTCTATCTTTCTTTAGAAGAAGAAACTTGCTTTTCCTTTCTGTCTCTTATCTGCCCTCTTCTATCTTATTCCTCTTTTCTCTCTCTTTCAATTGTGCTTTTAATGCTTCTTTCTCTGTCTCTCTCTCGCTCTTTTAAGTTAATTCCTTCTATATCTCACCCCCTTTTCTATCGCTGTCTAACTACTTCCGACCCTCTTTTTTATCACTCTCTAACTACCTTTCCCTCTTTCTCTCAATCGTTGTCTTTATATCTCCCTATCTTTGCCTCCATCTCTCTCGCTCTTTCCATCTCACTCTTACTATATATATCTCTTTCTTCTGCCTCTTTCTCTCTCTATCTTTTAATAGCTATTTCTCTCTTCTCCCTCTCTCTCTCTCGCTTTCTATTTTTTTTTTTTGCCAAACTTTTGCATATTATTTATCTAGCATCTGCTTCGCCTTTCCTAACCACTTTAGATCTCCATATCTTAACTACATAGAATAATATTCTCCACCTTTAGCGCTTGATTTATGTATAATTTTTTGTTCGCCTTGTCTTCTGCATCCTGCCACAGATGTTGCAGCTGCTGCCGCTGCTCACATCCTTCTCGTTTTTGTCTATTTGCCAGCACAGTGTAAACACTTGTGCAACAAGGTAAAAACATTTGTTTTGGCTTCGAGTCTTCAATACGCATGAACTTTCAGCTTTTGCAATGCTGACCCCCCCGTTGTAGTCGATGCACAAATTGAAATTTGAATTTTATTTGCACACATTTTGTGATTCATATTTGCTTCTTACGTATGGGTCGTAAGGGGTGCAGCTCTGCAGTAGGAGTGGCTGAAAGCATTTCGAATATGGCATCGTTTATAATAATAATAAAAATATATATAGTTATATATGAATCAGACGGTTGTCAACGACTCTGCAATGCGCTGCACAGGGATGCAATTGTTGACTGACTGACAGAGTGTGAGAGAACTATACGAGTTGATGAAGAAGCCGAGAGTCAAGCTCCTCTATATTGCTTCGGTTGACTTGTATTAAAGTCTATATAAGCAACTGCTCTCATATAATATATGTGAACTGTACTTTGAGCTTACAGTGAGCTGACAGTAAGACGGCCATTATTCAATTCAAATATACTTTTTTTTGCTCAACTTACTTTAGAGTGTATTAAAAATTCCATGAGTTGAATATATTGCACATTTCGTTTGCATTTTAAGTTCGCTCAGGCTCTTTGTTCCTGTGCATGTGGGTGCATGTGTGTGTGCCAGTGTGCGAACGAATAAATGCATATAATAGTATAAATAATTGAATGAGTGCACAGCTCTGCATAATTTGAATGCGAATGCTGCAAAACACTCACAGTTCCATTCACATTTCGCTATAATTAAGAAATTCCATTTTATTGCTGAGCAACAAATTGTAATAGAAACACGAGTTCTGTGAGATGAAAGACAAAGTATATATACGATATATGTATATATGTGTATGTGTATGTGTGGTCCTTGCTCAAAGTGAATATATCAATTGAAAGTGAAATTAAATACTTAACAATAATGCAATTAAAATACGATTTTTATTAAATATATATTTATACTTCAGTTCCTTTTGCCTTCATGCCATAAATTGATTTAAGTGAAAGTGAAATGTAAATGAAAACTCAATGAAATGCACTTTAATTGCCTTACTACAATAATATATGTATATGTATATACATATATGTAGGTGAAAGCGCTGTTAAGGTGACTTACATATATCGTTTAAAGAGAAAACAGCTGATACATTAGCTGAATAAAAAAGCTGACTTGCCCAAACTTCAAGAAGTTTTACATCATCAAAATTGCCAATTCAGTTCAATATGATTTAATGAATAATTAAACAGCTTTTAAAGAGTCCGCTGAACTTAGTTTATATACTTTATATTAAAGCTGAACAACACCTGTAATAACAGTTAATGAGCGCACACCCACAGGCTTTAGCTATCATATATTAGACTTAAATGTGACATGTCCCCTGGTAATAACATTATATAAAATTGTAGTATATATGTATATACATATATTTATATATATATGCTTTTGTTATTTGGAGTATTTCCATGCGATTTGTATGCGCACTTAATCCAAGCGAAAGGCAATCTATTTCGCTGGCTTTTGGATATTCGAACCGAAACTACTCGATGTGACAGTGAGCAATGAAATGCACTTGAGCTCATCTGTGAATGCTGCGGGGAAACTAATCACAGAAGCCAGCCTTAAATCCGAGCGCTGAATGCTGCTAAAGCAATTCGAGTATGTCACTCAGTCAGCAAAATGAGTGGGAGTGGGAGTGGGGGCGGGGGCGCGGCAGGTGGCGCCCAAGCGATTCGAATTCGCATATCCCTTGGCTTTTGGTGTGGATGGCTTCGGTGGTTCGGTTGGTGGGTGGGAATGTCTTGTGGTGCGCATTGTTGCGCTTTCAATTGCACTTTTTCGCTGTGCCAACGAAAGGCATCAGCTGGAAGTCCCCAAGCGGCGCCAGGACAATTGCCAAGCCCCAGCCCATTGAATCCTGGCAAGCTCATTTTCACGGCAATTGCAGCTGCCTCTCCTGTTGTAAAGAATATATCTATGTATGTATGAATGTATTGGTGTATGTATGTTTGTGTGTGTGCTTTACGACTTTTAATTAATTGAATTTTGTACTATATTTCTAGCTTGGATTTCGTTTTCCTTTTACTTTTTAGTTCTTGGTATTTTATACAATTTCTGTTATATTTTTCCCCCTTTTTTTTTTGTCTGCCAATTTCTATTGAATCGGCACATCTAGGCTGGCTGGCTGGCTGGCGCAGCTTTCCTGCATTTCCATTGAAATGCATGTGGAAAATTTTCTATCGACTGGCAGCAACGTTGCGTAAAATTAGAAAGTATTGTGTTGAACTTCAATGGCTAAATTTATAAGTGAGAAAATTGCATTGCCGCTGCCACAGCAAGCAGCAGCAGCAGCATCGAATGAGCATAATATGTTTACGTTACGCTGTCTCTCTTTCTCATTCTATTACTCTCTCTCTCTCTCTTTTCTGTGAGCGCCTGTCTCGAGTGGATTGTATGGCTAGAGAAATGCAATGTGTGGTAATTAATTAAATGGCTTTAACTAAGGCTCTGCGGAGTAGCTCTCGGCATTCAGTTGATGCAGACGTATTTATTTTTCATTTATTTGAATAAGTCTTTGTTATATTTGTTTAGCTAGCGTTAGCTAATATTTAGCATATAATAAGCGGAATTAATGATTATTCGAATATTTTATAAAATTTGTTTAGCTTTAATAGAGAAAATGTATAAAACGTTATTGAAGAACTTTTCTTCGATGAGTAGATGAGAACTTGTAAGCATGACAAATGGAATACAGTTATTTATATGTTTGAAAATGCTAAGTCATTTGATCGATTATTATCGATAATGAGTAATTGTGTTTATCGAAAGACGACAGGAATATATATTTATAGTAAGAGCTGTCAAGCTGTTTTAGATGACGAGAGTGTTTATACGGATGGATATACGACCGGATTTTGATACAAACTGAGTCTTTATGAAGAATATATTTCTGCAGCGCACCCCTCCTCCATCTCCAAACCATTACGCCCCAAATTTCCATCCATGATTAGGTTCCTTGCCTTACCTTAATAACTTTTCAAACCCTATTAAATATATTTTTCTATTGCTTTTCAAATGTGATAAAATTGTTAAAGGCTCAGACCTCTAGTCCTAAAAAATGCCAATAAAAGTTAATTATTATTGGAGGCAATTAGCATATTTTGATTTTATTTATATATCGCAATTAACCTAATTTTGTGCACAAAGAGCGTTTGCTTTGCTTTTATTGCTATCAAACACAATAAATTGTTATGTTTATATAGCTAATGCTAATCCCAAATCCAATATGAAGCGTGTCAAAAGCTGCATAAAAGTTCAATAAACTCTAAAGATTCCATTATAAAATCAATATGCAATATTATGAATATTTTATTTCACGTCACACACAGGACCACACAACCACTCACCCACACACCCACACACCACACACACACACACGCACAGCAAAATCGGCAAAACTAAAATCCCCAAAAGGCAATTGATTAGCTACAAAATGAGGACAATTGGATAGCCGCAAATGTATTTTAATATTGGGTACCATATTACTGAAATGTTTGCGCTCTCTCTTTTTCGCTCTATTTGTCCATTCTATCTCTCTTTCGTTCCATCTAACGTCCATTGAGCAAATGAAATAAAAAATGTATGTAAATCGTTGAGCCACGTGAAATTCAATGAATTTCGATTTGTTTCCTTTTTTCAGTTCTCCTTTTTTTTTGGTCCCTCGATAAATCACCCAGTGCCAACATTTTAAAGTTGCATTGGAAACGATGCGACTTAAATGTCCCAAATAGTATTTACCCCATAGTTATGAATAAGCGGGAACTGGTGGGGCCGGCACTACCAAAGCGTATCTGTATCTGTATCTGTATCTGTATCTGTATCTGTATCTGTATCTGTATCTGTATCTGTATCTGTATCTGTATCTGTATCTGTATCTGTATCTGTATCTGTATCTGTATCTGTATCTGTATCTGTATCTGTATCTGTATCTGTATCTGTATCTGTATCTGTATCTGTATCTGTATCTGTATCTGTATCTGTATCTGTATCTGTATCTGTATCTGTATCTGTATCTGTATCTGTATCTGTATCTGTATCTGTATCTGTATCTGTATCTGTATCTGTATCTGTATCTGTATCTGTATCGGTTTCTACATCAGAAAACCATAATACCCCTTACGTTAGTGTATTAAAAAGGCAGCAGGAAGACAAAAAATCTGTCGGTACGCGAAATGAAGGTATGAATGAATGAGCAGCTGAGCCAAATGCATGTTTGATTGAATGAATGTGCATTGAATACGTGAAAATGCATAAGAGACACCGAGGTGCAGCTGGCTTGAGAGTGAGTGAGCTCAACAGAGAGAGGGACGCAGAAGTAGAGTGAGAAAGGTGAACAAACACATTCCCCGTTTCCAATCACATAGTCACATATTCATATTCAGCTGCTGATAAAGATGGAAAACTTAAGAGGTGGCTGGCGAAAATTTGCAATAAAAACATGCAAATAAAATAAAGTCGAGCTAAAGTTAAAGCACAATCAGCAAAATGGGGATATATGTATATATGAGAATATATATGTACATAATTCTGCATTGCTGCAATTTGAATGCATTTCTATATAAAATAAAATACCTCAGTTTTAACGGTTTTAAAGGGGTATATAGATTGTGAGATAAAGCAGATAGCAGAGAAAAAAAGTTTTATTTAACAGCTCTTGAGATGAAGAAGCTGATGGTTTCTTTATCATATCAAGCAGAGATTAAGCTTTGTCAGCAAAATCTATTCCTACTTATTCACAGGAAGCTCATCAAAACTTTTTAGATTGCAACGTTAAGTAAGTTTTCGCAACTATACAAAATTTACTTATAAAAATGTCAATTCAAAATGTTATAATTTATTTTTTTTTTTTTTTTTTTTGTCAATCTTCTATATTATTAGAATAAAGTTTCAAACGAGTATCTCGCAACTGAGTTGGACGTTTTTCGTTTTTTTTCCCTGAAACCTTTGCTTATTGTTGACTTGCAGCCGTAGTTTCTGTTGTTTGCTTGAATATGAAATGCGAATTTCAATGTGAATAGGCCTGGCAATGGCTTCCAACTGCAATTTGCATTGTTTTCGCGCTGAATGCCCCTAAGTTCCTTTGGTCTATGCGATGCTCTCAAATGTTGGCTCGACTGCAATGATTGCATAAAGGGAGCCAAGAAGATGCCTTTAGCTCGGCATAAAAACTATTGTGTTTGCGCGTATATGTATTAGTGTGTGTGTATGGAGGGGTGTGCGTATGTGCCAAGGAGAGCAAGGTTATCCTGCTGAGCATTGCAGTATTGTTAGTTGCCTTGCCATTAGAGTTGTGCAATGAGCAATAGGTTCTGCTGCTGCTGTTGCCCATAACTTAACTGAAAACTAATATACAAAATTTAATACCTTAAACAAAAAACAAGTAAGAAGGCTCTAGTCGAGACTGCTCGACTAGGAGATACCCTGAACCCTCCAAACTGATATTCTAATCATTCTGCACTTCTTTTATGCACACATACATACACATGCCTCCACATGCACGCATAAGCTCGCGTTCTGCTAACTGCGCAGTAAGCAGCGACTGTGCTTGGGCTGCGCTGCAGTGTGGGCATTACTATGAGATTTTATTTGTTGAATAATTTCGTTTGTAGATGTATGATCTTAATGAAACTTTCAGAATGTAATCAAAATGTATAAATGTGTGTACATTCCGAAGCACAAGTCTCTAGTATTTGAAATACGTTTTTTACAAATTGGGGTCGAAGGGGGCGTGGTATCCAAAATCTGTAAATTACAAAATGTGTGTAATCGTCAATTGCATATACACAGTAAATCTGAAGTCTCTATCTCGAATAGTGTTTAAATTAGGCTGAAAAAACAATATAAATTTATCGATTATCCTCGATAAAAAAGATATCGAATGAGTTATCGAAAAAATATGATAAACTCGTACTGCGTATGGTATACACGAGTCTACATATAAAATTTCAGCTCTGTAGCTCTTGTAACTTCTGAGATCGACGCACTCATACGGACGGACGGACGGACGGACGGACGGACGGACGGACGGACGGACAGACGGACGGACGGACGGACGGACGGACAGACGGACAGGGCTATATCGACTCAGCTCATCGCCCTGATCAAGAATATATATACTTTATGGGGTCTGCCACGCCTCCTTCTGCCTGTTACATACTTTTTCACAAAACCATTATACCCTGATTTCCCATTTTCAATGGGTTCAGGGTATAATAAATTAAGATATA
>JAWNOM010000212.1:0-71428 GCA_035045965.1 Drosophila aldrichi | reverse complement strand
TCTTAACAGCTGCTCTGCAGCTATAAGAGGAGGGGACAGGGACGAGGTGACTCTCTTATTTCTCAGTGCCTTTCGATGGCTTTTTTTTAGAAATTTAACATAGCACCTTACGTACTAGCTTATGAACTAAGTATAAAGGAAGAAATTTGCCGAAAATAAAATTTTAGTAAATGTAGGAATAATAGGTAATAACAGGATTTAGGGTACATGTCATAACGCCCAGTGTCATAAGTCCCATGGGCGCTAAGACACATTTTTTTGCGACATAAAGCCCACGGGCGCAATGACACTTTTAAATGTGACATAAAGCACGCCGGACTTTATTTCACTTTTTTTATGGGCGTTATGACACGATTAAAGGGCTTTAAAAAATGAAGAAAACAAAACAATTACATTTTTTAAATATTTTATTGAAAAATTTTAATGTGATTCTCAACTATTTGTCTACAATATGGGCAGAGCAATAAAGAGTTAGCAGTTCGATTTAGTAAATTTGTGTGGCACTCCAAACATATCTTGAAGTGGTTACAAGGCAGAAGTACCACATCTCTCGGTTTGTCAACACAAGTCATATGCATTTCACAGACATCAGTCATTTGACTGAAGTGCAAATTGCTATCAATATCGTCCTCTTCAGAGTCTTAACTCTGCATTTTCACAGTTGGTGTCCCACTTAATTAGGTCATTATTTTCGTTTAAGAGACAACTAAAAAATTCTATTTCTGAAATGTTTTGCTCTCCAAATCTTTGAGAAGGTCTTCAATTTTATTTTCCTTTGCTTTTCGTTTTTTGCGCTTTGTGCTAAGAGCGGTTATATCGCCATCAATTGCACTAGCTAGCATAACGGACGAAGCATAGTCCTCATCTCGAATAACTTCGAGAAATTTGATAAATCGGCCATGCTTCTGTAATTTTCTCGATAATACCGCGTTGAAGGATTCTAAAGAGCTAGTTGCTCGCATAATCTGTGAGCGCACAGAGAAAACATCAGGTGAATGATCTGGAAAAATATATTTTGATGAATGATAAAAAACGTACTAAGGGTAATGAAACGAAGTTATTGTATATATAATGGTTTTGTTGAAATGTATGTAGCAGGCAGAAGGAGGCGTAGCAGACCCCACGAGGTGTATATATTCTTGATCAGTGCGACGATCTGAGTCGATTTAGCCCTGTCCGTCTGTTTGTCTGTCCGTATGTTTGAACGCGTCGATTTCAGAAGATATAAGAGCTAGAGAATTTTGATTTTAAAAAGGCCGTATATACATCGCGGATGTCGAGTTTTGCTTTTTAATTCGATAAGTCATCTCGTTATGTTTTTTATTGAATAAAAACAAACAGTATAGCTAATTGTGAATGATTTTTCTTTTTTTTTTTAATTTTGTAATATATTCAATGGAATATGTAGATCATATGCTGAAAGTTTCATTAAATTCCATTAAGTCAATCAATTTTAAAAAAATCATCAAATGTTTGGCCATTTAACAAACGCTACATGCTGTAGTCAAAACAGTTTTCTTATAAGTGTGCACACACCCATAGCTATATAAATTTTGTTTTACTTATTTCAGGATTGTGTAAATTGAGGAGTCGGTAAAAGTAAGTTTGTTTATTTTGCTTGTTTACAGATTACTGGTGTGTTTTTTATTTACAGATTAAGCGTGCCAGGGAAGGCGTTTTGTTTGTTTGCGTGGCCAATATGAGGGCATGGAATGGCGTTTAATTTCAGGAGTGATGACAATCAAACTGCTAACACAGCTTTAATGCAGGAAAGCGTTTTAGTTATTTATAACTATTATTAATGTTATTTTTATTGTTATTTTACTCTCTAATTTTATTCAGGTATATTAAATTAGTTTATTTTGTTTAGTTATATCAATTTTGTGTTATTTATTTTGGGAGATTGCAAATTGAGGAGTCGGTAAGTAAATTGTTCATTTAGCTCGTTTACAGATTAGTGATGTGTTGTACGTTATTTGTTGTAATTCAATTCTCGGTGTCTGCTGAACAAAATCCATTGTTTATTAGATTTACTTGGGTCATTTATTTTGTTGAGCTTATAATTATTATTAATGTTATTATTATTGTTACTTTACTTTCTTTTTCAACTTTGTATAGACTATTGCTCTGCTGCAGCTATAAGAGGAGGGGACAGGGACGAGGTGACTCTTTATTTCTCAGTGCCTTTCGATGGCTTTTTTTAGAAATTTAACATAGCACCTTACGTACTAGCTTATGAACTAAGTATAAAGGAAGAAATTTGCCGAAAATAAAATTTTAGTAAATGTATTAATAATAGGTAATAACAGGATTTATATTTAGCGAACATTGAACAAAGTGAGTAATTTGAATTAGCTTGTGAAAAAGCAGGGCAAAGTCTTTGCATTTTCTGAGTTGAGTAGTATCATTATGCGCTGCTCCTCCGCTAGCATTGCGTACAAAGCACGCGCCAGCAGAGTTGCAGCATTTTCTTCTACTAGCACCACCAAGCTGATTTGGCTCGTTCGCAACGCGTGAGCCAATACCAATTCCAGCCAGCAGATAGTCATCCACTGAGTCAACATCGACGTCGTCATCTTCATCAACATCCTCTCCACCATTCAGCACTTAGTCCTCGTCCCGAGGGTGCCCGAGAGTGCATTGTACTTGTTGATCAGGCTGTCAGGTATTCGTGGAATTCGAAGCACACACGTACGCCGGCACTAAATTGATCAATCAATATATTA
This sequence comes from Drosophila aldrichi, assembly GCA_035045965.1. Lineage (NCBI taxonomy): Eukaryota > Metazoa > Arthropoda > Insecta > Diptera > Drosophilidae > Drosophila > Drosophila aldrichi. The sequence continues at coordinate 68,702 of JAWNOM010000212.1, read as the reverse complement.
ATATTAATATTGAATCGAGTCACAACTTTTTAAAGTCACTATTGTCTGTTACAAGAGAACACACCTCTCATACATGATCAGCTGTCCTGCAGCTGCATGGCGAGGAGAAGAAAGTACGGAGATACTTTTTATTCAAACAATACTTTACAATAGCATTTCTTAAGAATATAGTTGGCGCTTATAAGATACTTAAAATATACAAAAGGTCAATATTTGTCGATACTTTTCATAATATGATTAAATTTAAATGGCCACAAAAATAACAGTGCAGCCTAATGTTACAAAATATAGATATAAAGAAAAATTTAAAGATAATATTAAACGACAATAAAGGGTTTGAATAGCTGATAATAGACTAATTAGTTAAATAAGATATATGTTTTCCAATAGTAAAAGGTAGCATTAATTAATATAATTCAAATTTTTCATTGATAAGCATCTGCAAGATGCACTGAGAAATTACCCCAAGCAATGTAGCCAATTGGAATTGTAGAGAAAAGTTGAGACAAAGTCTGGTCATTTTCTCCATTATGGGTATAAGCTAAAACAAGTAAGAACGTTGCAGTCGGGCGTTACCGACTGCGGGATACCCATTCACATCCCATCAGCAATTTAGTAGCTAAGTTTAGCTCTAATACTGCAGAAAATGCGTAGACACCTCATTTTTCGCCAGTTCTTAGAACGAGCTAACGGTAGTCTAACTGCAAAGTTTGGATGCTTACGTTCCAAAAATGTGAAAATTACAGGGTATTTTTTGATATGCCACGCCCCCAAAGAGGCGTAAAAATTGTTTTTGAGACATCGATAGAGGAGGTTACAAGTAACTTAAATATCCAAATTTAAAGCTCCTAGCTTTTATAATTTAGGAGATATAAATTTTTGCGTTTTGCCACGCCCCCCTTTTGGCGGAGATATATCCACCATAGCTTGTTGGACTTGGGTGGTCAACTCGCGTATATATACCAAATTTCAGGTCTCTAGCCTCAATAGTACCCAAAATATTGCAGAATTTGTAAAATCACTATATCTTCATGTCCGATTTGTCACGCCCCTAGTGGGCGTAGACATATAAATTCAATTTCACCAATCTTTCTGAAATCATAACATTAGCTCACATGACAAATTTCAATGTTCTAGCTTTAAAACTCTAGGAGATACAGTTTTAACCGATTTGCCACGCCCCCAATGGGCGTAGATATATCCGCCATAGCATGTGATCTAGGGTAGTCGACCCGGATCTATATTCCAAATTTCAGCTCTCTAGCTCATCAACTAATATGATTTCTGGTATATCGGAAAATGCATTTTCCGATTTGCCACGCCCCTAGTGAGCGGATCGGGAAAGTTTTAACACTTTATAAATGGAAGCTATACACGAGTATGTTTTCCAAATTTCAAGTCTCTAGCTTCAATAGCGTCGAAATGAACTGCGTTCATACGGACAGACGGACGGATAGCAAGACGGACATGGCACAAAGCCAATATACTCATTTCATTTTCGTGAATGAGTATAAATAGTTTTAATTGCAAAAAGTTAAAAATGATTAATACAAATAATTATTTTCTTTTCATATTTATATTAAAGTAGCAATGACTAAAAGAATATTTGCCCGCCAGCCTCGCGCGTACTCAACCGAATTACCAATTCTTTGGCAACATTTGTGAGTAGAATTCTCAGCATCTTTGGCACTTGTAGTGTGTTTGGGTCGAATACAATCGGAAGTCAGTGTTTACTTAATATCGAGACGCTATTTCGACATTAACAATTAGATATATCAATAAAATGACAATAAATCACATGCAATTGACATCACTAAAATGATTTTAGTATAGATTAGATTTTAGTAAAATCAGATTTAAAACTTAATTTGTAAGGACAAAGACAATTACAATTATTTGACGATAAGAATAAATTAACATTTAACATTCAACATAATTAGTGATTGATTGCCATTTACAAATTGGGATTTTATTCATTGTTGCCAGTCGAACTAGTGGCACTGATCTAGAAGCTTCGTCAGCAGCAGCAGTGTTTTTACGAATTGTTTTTCACAAGTCAGTTGTGAATAAATGGTCAATTACAACTAAACGAAATACTAAATATTACGTATCAAAGTAAAGATACTTATCATATATTGAAAGTGCATTGAAATCTTATAGAATAATATAATTTTTTGTCTATTTCTTTATTTACAATCTGTGATAGAATAATATAAGAAAGTGATATTTTTTTCAAGTTATTTAGGTGACAGCTCGAACGGTTGAGAGGGATGAGCATCCAAGCCTGGGTCAGGCAGCTGTCAGAACAATAGCAGCAGTAGACCAGCTGCCGGTCATATTGAACACATCGCAAATAATGCAGAACATGTATAGTTTTGGCGTAATTGATTAAGATACACCACTTGGTACATTCGTTCAGGGAGCTAAGGTATTGATTCATTAGCTGAATCGCACTTACTGGACAAATACTTGCCGATAGAATGACTGTATCTTCCGCGTATGTGCCCAGCAAAATATGGCTGCCATTGCGAGCTGTGATAGCCACAAGTAACGGAATGTCAGCGGTGTATATAAAGTAAAGAATTGGGAGCTAATACACTTTGTGGTACACCAGCAGCAAACCGTTTGACGCTTTGGATTGTGCATGATCCGTGCACTCAACGAGGAATGAACGGTTATGTAAGTAGAGACTTGAAATTTGGAACACATACTCGTGTATAACTCCCATTTATAAAGTGTTAAAATTTTCCCGATCCGCCCACTAGGGGCGCGGCAAATCGGAAAATGCATTTTCCGATATACCAGAAACCATGTTAGTTGTAGAGCTAGAAAGCTGAAATTTGGTATGTAGATCGGCGCCGACCACCCAAGTTCAACATGCTATGGCGGATATATCTCCGCCCATTGGTGCGTGGCAAATCGAATAAAACTGTATATCCTAGAGTTCTAAAGTTAGAACTTTGAAATTTTGCATGTGAGCTAATTTTATCATTTTATAAAGACTTATATGTCTGCGCCTAGTAGGGGCGTGGTAAATAAAGAAAAAGTGCATTTTCTACTGTCTTAGAGCTAAACTTAGCTGCTAAATTGCTGATGGGATGTGAATGAGTATCCCGCAGTCGGTGACGCCCGACTGCAACGTTTTTATTCATTAAATTTGTTTGGCGTCAACATTTCCTATGTAGTGAGTAGAGGCCTGCACGAATACGTCTCAAACGCTAAACGAGACACCCGTGTCTTGGTGGTGCTTGGTTTCACACTGTTTCGTTTTTTTCAAATGGTGTAAGCCCGAGCATCATGGACGAACGAAACAAAACGAGCATTGCTCACATACCGAAAAGTTCGGTATGCAGCTGCTCGTGCTCTAAAGAAGCAACGAACGAAAGAAACGGTAAAGCATCTGTCAAGCATTGTTTTCGTTTAAGCTATCAGCTAGTGATGGGTTAGACTATTTCAAGCTAGATTTAGCATATTACTATCAAATTCGTTATAGCCTATAGCCATAAATCAAGCAATCATATATCTTTTCAATTTCATGTAGTACTTAATATTGCATCATGTTACCAAAAAGAAAAAAGAAAAATAAACATATCAGTTAGCTTTTTATAATTTAACTTTCTATTGCAGCATATTATTTACAATTTTTAGCCAATTCTAGCCTGATTTTTGCTCAGCAACGGCGGTCAACGAACAATAAAAGTACCATACGATTTTTTTGACGTTACTCGCTTTTCGTTTCGTTTCGTTTCTCAGAAGTGAGTACCATTCGTTTCGTTTTGCAGCAATGCTCGGTATGCTTAAACACTTGCAAATATCAGTATATTTGGAAGACGACCACACGCAAGCATACCCATGCAGGCCTCTAGTAGTGAGTGCCAGTTGAGAGTCTGGCAAGTCTGTTCATTTTTAAAAAACATTTTTAAATTTGGCGGCTACATTTGCGATATATTGAGTGATATTGGACAGTCTGGCAACTCTGGTATTTTAAAGACGCAACTTTTAGTTAGCTAGCATCACTAATCTAATAGTATCGATAAATTACCATACGATATGTGTTTTGATACTTTTACTTTTGCAGCGAGTTGGCATTTCATGCTCGCTGATCGAGAAGTGACCGTTTTAAATTTAACTAAGAATCGGTAAGTAAATTGTATACAAGATGGGAACGCCAGCTATAGCAAGTTCGTATGTCTATGAAGAACACACAATAATGATATCCGCTTCTTCGTGCCTCATACATGATCAGCTGACCTGCAGTTGCATGGCGAGGGGAAGATAGTACGGAGATACTTTTTATTCAATCAATACTTTACAACAGCATTTCTTAAGAATATGAGTAGCGCCTATAAGATAAATAAAATCTAAAAAGGACAATATTTGTCGAAACCTTTCATTAAATGAATCAATTTAAATGGCCCTAAGTGCACAAAGATAACAGTGCAGCTTAATGTTACAAAATACTTATAAAAGAGCAATTTAAAGACAATACAAATCGACAATAAACACCTTGAGTAACTAATAAACGACTAAATAGATAAGTAAGATATAAGTTTAACAATAGTAATAGATGGCATTAATTAATATAATTCAATTTTTTCATTAAAAAGCATCTACAAGATGCACAGCGAAAATAGCCCAGAGTGGCCATTCCAATTGGAGAGAATAGAGAATAGTCAAGACTAAGTCTGGTCATATTCTCCAATATGGGCTTAAGCTAAAATTAACTTTAATTGCAAAAAGGTTATGATAATTAATATAGATAATTAAATAAAAATAGTTTAACTATTCATTTTAGCAGTTTTGATTTCATTAATAAGTAAGTGACGATGCACCCCTAGCTTTGTGCCTATCGGAGTGTATAATCGAAACAAAAACAGCTGATTGGAAATTACGTTACGTGCAAATTCTATGCTGCTAATTGGCAAGTTTAAATATTAATAAATAAGTGAAATTAATTATATGAATAATTAATATTAATTAATTATTTTCTTTTTATATATATGTGGCTGCTATCATACGAAATACAGACAGGCGCAATACTATAGACAGCGGAATTGCATTAAGTGCAAGCTGACTAGCAGGTGAGTTTTGCAAAATAAAAATTAGCAATTGTAAAAGTGATATTAATAAAGTTAATAATAAATATTAATTAATTATTATCTTTATATATGAACAGCTGCTACCATACAAAGTGCAGAGGGGCGCGAAAAAGGAAATGTCAGAATTGCATTAATTGCAAGCTGACTAGCAGATAAGTGAATTTTATAGAGTTAAATAAAAGCATTAAAAGATTATTAATGATGATTTTTTCTTTGCAGAATACATGAAGTACAGCCAGGAGGTTTAGCCAAGTGGGCTGCACAGCCAATAGGGCGCGTATTTAAGTTAGTTTTAAGTAGGCTTTAAAATGTGCATTTTAAGCGCAAGCGCCGTCGCATATGTTCGCTGCACATATATATGTGCCGAAAATAGAATTTTTGAACTGTCAATTAGTGTTAATACTTAACTTTGATCTCTATGCGATCTAAATAGGACCCTATAGGCAGCAAGTGGTGATGGTGGTGGTAGTGGCCGCGGCATTGGCGCAATACCTTCAACAACAGGTAGTCGTTGCGGCTGGTGGGCTGTTGCTTGTGCAGCTTCGTTGTGTTGCTGAGCCTCCCATCGGCGAAGGAATCGCTCTCTGCTTTCAGCTGCTTCGTCGGCTTCTCTTTGTAGTTGTCGCTGAGTGCGTAGAGCAATGTCATTGGCCAAATGCATGCTTACGAGACTCGTGTATCTTGCCAATGTTATCCGCTGTGGGATGAACGGGTCGTAGGCAATGTTTTTGGCCAAGTTCTTGGTATGGACACGGAGTCGATCATAGTATTTGGCGCAGAGATTGTTGAATATTTCATCCGCAGACAGGACTTGCAACTCAGCCCTGATGCGAGAGTTCGAAACAAAATATTGGGCACCAGAAATGGCTCTCAGAGCTTTTTTGTGAACGACTCGAATGCGTCTGAATTACGCCTCAGATAGCAGAGCGAATATTGCCAAAGTGGAGCAACTAGCTGCCTGTAAATAATTACTTTTGTTTTAAGCGTCAATTTGCTATCTTTGTTAATGAGCCAATCTATCTTTTTAAGCCTAGCCCTGACTCTAGTAACGACCGTAGTGACATGATGTGAAAAGCGTAGTTTTGTGTCTAGAGTAACGCCCAAATACGAATGTGAGGTGCCATTCTCAATAGTTTAGTTGCCAATGCGAATCGCCTGATATTGCGCTATAACTCTAAGAGTATGCATGATATGCATAGTCTTGTTTGCATTAATTGTAATGCACCGCTTGCTCGCCCATTCAGCCAATCTATCCATGTAAGCTTGCTGTTGATTAAGCGCATCTGCTTGACGAAAGTCTGTCGATAGAACAATGGCGTCATCAGCATAAGTAGCAATAAGAATCCCACGCAGACAAGTTGGCCTTGGTATATCGCTGGTGTATATATTATACAAGATTGGCCCGAGCAAGCTACCTTGTGGCACACCAGCGTGAATCTGTCTGATACCTGAGCGACAGCCACCGTGACACTCAACAATAAAAGTGCGATCTGCTAGATAGCAGCAGAGGATTCGATAGAGAGCATCTGGCAGTAGCCTCTTAAGCTTATACTTCAAGCCTGTATGCCACACTCGATCAAAGGCTTCTTTGATATCCATATACACAGCAGAGCAGTATTTTAATAATGTATTGGGTAACTCGACCCAATTGCTGTTCAGCTGAATGCGCCTTGCGGAATCCAAACTGATGGTTTGGAATCGCATTTACGAGTGCGTCTTGCTCCAGCATACGGCTCAAAATCAGATACTCGAGTATCTTTGAGAGGCCAGATAACAGACTTATGGGCCTGTATGATGCAACATGGTGCGTAGGCTTGCCAGGCTTATGCACCATCTTCACTACAGCTAGCTTCCAGCTCGAGGGGAAGTGACTCAATCTAAGAGAGTTATTGATTTCGTTGGTCAGGCGCCAGAGTTTTTGCATACTATATCTATCGGTTGGATCGATAGATTTAAATAGCTCTTCCTCGTACTTCTGCCTAGCATATGTAAGCTCTTTGCGTATGCGATTCGATAGCCTGTTGCAGAGCATCTTAAGCATCGGATTGCGATTTCGATTGAGATAGCGCTTGACTTGCTTATGGGCCTCGATGAGTTGCAGAGTCTGTCTATTTACACGATATCTAGTCCTCATAATCTTGCGTGGGTGCTGTGCATTCGCATAGTTTGCAGCATCTTCAATATTTTTGACAAAAATATTGACCGCATCATCATCAACATCGTCAGCACTGTTGATCTCAGTGTTGAGCAATATTTTTTTATTAGATAGCTCTGAAATTTGTTAACGTTGGCATTCAAAACAGGCAGGCGGCCTTTTGCTCTGCTGGTGACAGGCTTCTCAACCAGATGAACTTGCAACGGGAGATGATCAGAGCTAAGCTCGAAAGAGTCAGTGATGGCCAGCAAATCTCGCCTGATGAATTAAACGGAAAATGGGTGGGCGACCCAGTTGCCAGAATGTTGCAATTCGCTTGTAGAATACTATTGATTAGCGTTCGGCCACGGAGACAAGATCTGGCGTTGCCCCACCTCTGACTTTTCGCATTCCAGTCACCACAGACTATAAAAGTGTCACCCAGAGAAGATAGCAGGTTGTTCAATTCTTGCCCAGACCAGATAACTTGCGGCGGGCAGTAGATTGAGACAATATTAATGTGACGGCCATTTTGCAGGCTGACTGAAACTTCGACAGATTGATGCGAGTCGTTAGATGTAAAGCGCATAGCATAATGGCATATATGTTGTTTAATTATAAAGGCTGCACCTCCTCTGCGCCTGTTTGAGGGGTGATTTGCTAAGTAAACAATATAATCATTAATAGCGATGCTATCGGTATCAGTCAGATACGTCTCAGACACTAGCATTATGTCTATATCGTGCTTGACGAGATATAGATTGAGCTCATTAAGCTTTTTCTTGACACCGGCAGCATTCCAAAAAAATGTCTTGATGTTGTTGACACGTTGGGTTACAGCATGCTGCAGTGCAGCGCTGCGTCTACTGGCATTTGGGGAAGTGGATACATTGTTAGACATTTGAACGCTCATTGGGACCAAATCGGGCCAACAGGCAGGCCGTGAGGGTGGTCATCATCTCAATGAGTTTGTCTATTTTAGCCTCTAATCTAAAGTTAACTTGCACTGGCATACTTGGCACATTCGCATTCATTGGCTGCTCGAAACGTTGAAAATGAACACCCCCATCTATTGGTTGCGGATGCCTACGGCGTGTTCTTAGACTACGGCTACGTTTTGGCTGCGGCGGCCGCTGCGCGCTTGCCTGCCTAGGCAAGCGGACTTGTTGCTGCTGCTGTTGTTGTTGTTGTTGTTGTTGTTGTTGTTGTTGTTGCAAAAGTTGTTGTTGTTGGCTATGTTTGGTGGCTTTTTGCCTCGACTGACGCTATTTGCTGCTAATAGCTGCCGGTCCGACAGGCTGTGCAAATTGTAAACCCGCCCGAAGGGCAGCCGAATAGCTGGACCCGGCACTAGCAGTTTGCGGTCGTGACTGAGGGGGGCTTGCTGAAAAAGATTTGTCATATTTGACATATTTGATATATTTGGCATATTTGTTCGATTGCTCTGGGCAGTTGCAGTGGGAGCAGGCTTAGCTAAATTATTAATAATCTTAGCTAGCTGCGTGGCACCTTCATTTTCGCGCTTCTTGCACGCTTCTTTATAAGAAGGGCAGCCTTTGTAGCTCGCGGCATGTGGGCCGGAGCAATTGGCACACTTCGCCGCACTTGACGCAGGCAAAGGGGCGACGGCAGTAATTTTTAGTGTGCCCGAATTTCTAGCACCTATGGCATTGTGCAACTTCACTGGATTTGAACGGCCTCTCAACTCTAACTCGCTGGTTGCCGAGAGCCGTGACTTGCAGTAAATCAGCATTGTTTGCACTAGCGACCAGCTCCAGGCAGTCCTATCGCTATCGCTGCCATCCAGATCGATTGCATCTAGTTGCGCACTCTTCTTTTTTGGGCTGTCATCTTTTTCTGCAGTTCTTTTGGCTGCTCTTTCTCTAACAAGTGCCAGCGCGCCTTTTTTAAGCGCCTCTTTTGCTTTAAAATAATCAGCAACCGAAGATTGCGAGGCAGATAAAATTTTCGTTTCTGATACCTGAGCCGCAGCTCGAGGAGTTGAAGGTTGTGCCGTAACCACACTTTTCTTTACTGGCACTTTCGATGGCGTGGGCGCAAGCGCTAGTGGCTGCGGGTCGAGTAGAGATTCGACTTCCACGTCCATATCCTCTTCACCGTCATCTGCAGTATAGCCTCTAGGCATTGCAGCAATTTAATGTGCAAAAATTGATTGCAAAAACACCGATTTAAATAGATTTCTTTTCCGTTTTTCTTTTTTTCCGTTCGTATGTCTACTTGTTAAATTTGTTTGGCGTCAACATTTCCTATGTAGTGAGTGCCAGTTGAGAGTCTGGCAAGTCTGTTCATTTTTAAAAAACATTTTTAAATTTGGCGGCTACATTTGCGATATATTGAGTGATATTGGACAGTCTGGCAACTCTGGTATTTTAAAGACGCAACTTTTAGTTAGCTGGCATCACTAATCTAATAGTATCGATAAATTACCATACGATATGTGTTTTGATACTTTTACTTTTGCAGCGAGTTGGCATTTCATGCTCGCTGATCGAGAAGTGACCGTTTTAAATTTAACTAAGAATCGGTAAGTAAATTGTATACAAGATGGGAACGCCAGCTATAGCAAGTTCGTATGTCTATGAAGAACACACAATAATGATCTCCGCTTCTTCGTGCCTCATACATGATCAGCTGACCTGCAGTTGCATGGCGAGGGGAAGATAGTACGGAGATACTTTTTATTCAATCAATACTTTACAACAGCATTTCTTAAGAATATGAGTAGCGCCTATAAGATAAATAAAATCTAAAAAGGACAATATTTGTCGAGACTTTTCATTACATGAATCAATTTAAATAGCCATAAGTGCACAAAGATAACAGTGCAGCTTAATGTTACAAAATACTTATACAAATCGACAATAAACACCTTGAGTAACTAATAAACGACTAAATAGATAAGTAAGATATAAGTTTAACAATAGTAATAGAAGGCATTACTTAATATAATTCAATTTTTTCATTAAAAAGCATCTACAAGATGCACAGCGAAAATAGCCCAGAGTGGCCAATTGGAATAATAGAGAATAGTCAAGACTAAGTCTGGTCATATTCTCCAATATGGGCTTAAGCTAAAATTAACTTTAATTACAAAAAGGTTATGATAATTAATATAGATAATTAAATAAAAATAGTTTAACTATTCATTTTAGCAGTTTTGATTTCATTAATATTCATTCGATATATCGCAAGTGCAATTGAGTAAGTGACGATGCACCCCTAGCGTTGTGTCTATCGGAGTGCATAATCGAAACAAAAACAGCTGATTGGAAATTACGTTACATGCAAATTCTATGCTGCTAATTGGCAAGTTTAAATATTAATAAATAAGTGAAATTAATTATATGAATAATTAATATTAATTAATTATTATCTTTTTATATATATGTGGCTGCTATCATACGAAATACAGACAGGCGCAATACTATAGACAGCGGAATTGCATTGAGTGCAAGCTGACTAGCAGGTGAGTTTTGCAAAATAAAAATTAGCAATTGTAAAAGTGATATTAATAAAGTTAATAATAAATATTAATTAATTATTATCTTTATATATGAACAGCTGCTACCATACAAAGTGCAGAGGGGCGCGAAAAAGGAAATGTCAGAATTGCATTAATTGCAAGCTGACTAGCAGATAAGTGAATTTTATAGAGTTAAATAAAAGCATTAAAAGATTATTAATGATGATTTTTTCTTTGCAGAATACATGAAGTACAGCCAGGAGGTTTAGCCAAGTGGGCTGCACAGCCAATAGGGCGCGTATTTAAGTTAGTTTTAAGTAGGCTTTAAAATGTGCATTTTAAGCGCAAGCGCCGTCGCCTATGTTCGCTGCACATATATATGTGCCGAAAATAGAATTTTTGAACTGTCAATTAGTGTTAATACTTAACTTTGATCTCTATGCGATCTAAATAGGACCCTATAGGCAGCAAGTGGTGATGGTGGTGGTAGTGGCCGCGGCATTGGCGCAATACCTTCAACAACAGGTAGTCGTTGCGGCTGGTGGGCTGTTGCTTGTGCAGCTTCGTTGTGTTGCTGAGCCTCCCATCGGCGAAGGAATCGCTCTCTGCTTTCAGCTGCTTCGTCGGCTTCTCTTTGTAGTTGTCGCTGAGTGCGTAGAGCAATGTCATTGGCCAAATGCATGCTTACGAGACTCGTGTATCTTGCCAATGTTATCCGCTGTGGGATGAACGGGTCGTAGGCAATGTTTTTGGCCAAGTTCTTGGTATGGACACGGAGTCGATCATAGTATTTGGCGCAGAGATTGTTGAATATTTCATCCGCAGACAGGACTTGCAACTCAGCCCTGATGCGAGAGTTCGAAACAAAATATTGGGCACCAGAAATGGCTCTCAGAGCTTTTTTGTGAACGACTCGAATGCGTCTGAATTACGCCTCAGATAGCAGAGCGAATATTGCCAAAGTGGAGCAACTAGCTGCCTGTAAATAATTACTTTTGTTTTAAGCGTCAATTTGCTATCTTTGTTAATGAGCCAATCTATCTTTTTAAGCCTATCCCTGACTCTAGTAACGACCGTAGTGACATGATGTGAAAAGCGTAGTTTTGTGTCTAGAGTAACGCCCAAATACGAATGTGAGGTGCCATTCTCAATAGTTTAGTTGCCAATGCGAATCGCCTGATATTGCGCTATAACTCTAAGAGTATGCATGATATGCATAGTCTTGTTTGCATTAATTGTAATGCACCGCTTGCTCGCCCATTCAGCCAATCTATCCATGTAAGCTTGCTGTTGATTAAGCGCATCTGCTTGACGAAAGTCTGTCGATAGAACAATGGCGTCATCAGCATAAGTAGCAATAAGAATCCCACGCAGACAAGTTGGCCTTGGTATATCGCTGGTGTATATATTATACAAGATTGGCCCGAGCAAGCTACCTTGTGGCACACCAGCGTGAATCTGTCTGATACCTGAGCGACAGCCACCGTGACACTCAACAATAAAAGTGCGATCTGCTAGATAGCAGCAGAGGATTCGATAGAGAGCATCTGGCAGTAGCCTCTTAAGCTTATACTTCAAGCCTGTATGCCACACTCGATCAAAGGCTTCTTTGATATCCATATACACAGCAGAGCAGTATTTTAATAATGTATTGGGTAACTCGACCCAATTGCTGTTCAGCTGAATGCGCCTTGCGGAATCCAAACTGATGGTTTGGAATCGCATTTACGAGTGCGTCTTGCTCCAGCATACGGCTCAAAATCAGATACTCGAGTATCTTTGAGAGGCCAGATAACAGACTTATGGGCCTGTATGATGCAACATGGTGCGTAGGCTTGCCAGGCTTATGCACCATCTTCACTACAGCTAGCTTCCAGCTCGAGGGGAAGTGACTCAATCTAAGAGAGTTATTGCATATCAGAACAAGATACAAAACAGCCTTCAGTGGCAGCGCTTTGATGGTGTGGTTGTCAATTTGGTCCAAACCAGCCGCTTTTTTGTTCTCTAGCGTGCTGATGTGACTGATGCCTTCAGCCGCAGTGACTGGCCGAAATGAGACTGAAGGAGTCAAAGATAGCTGGCTAACTTGAGCCTCAATCTCGGCCAGATCACTGAGTGAAGTAGTCACGATGGGTTGAAAACGCTGCTCAAGACTCGCAGCAAATGTTTCGGCCTTCTCGGCAGTTGTCTTGCACCAGACATTTTGCGCATTGGAGCCATTTTCACTAGAGGACTTCAACAGCGGTAGATTTGGAGCAAGCTGTCGCTTGATTTCGTTGGTCAGGCGCCAGAGTTTTTGCATACTATATCTATCGGTTGGATCGATAGATTTAAATAGCTCTTCCTCGTACTTCTGCCTAGCATATGTAAGCTCTTTGCGTATGCGATTCGATAGCCTGTTGCAGAGCATCTTAAGCATCGGATTGCGATTTCGATTGAGATAGCGCTTGACTTGCTTATGGGCCTCGATGAGTTGCAGAGTCTGTCTATTTACACGATATCTAGTCCTCATAATCTTGCGTGGGTGCTGTGCATTCGCATAGTTTGCAGCATCTTCAATATTTTTGACAAAAATATTGACCGCATCATCATCAACATCGTCAGCACTGTTGATCTCAGTGTTGAGCAAGATTTTTTTATTAGATAGCTCTGAAATTTGTTAACGTTGGCATTCAAAACAGGCAGGCGGCCTTTTGCTCTGCTGGTGACAGGCTTCTCAACCAGATGAACTTGCAACGGGAGATGATCAGAGCTAAGCTCGAAAGAGTCAGTGATGGCCAGCAAATCTCGCCTGATGAATTAAACGGAAAATGGGTGGGCGACCCATCAATGTCATCAGCACTGGGACCAGCTATGGCACTGGCAGCACACCAATTAACTGCGGCAATGGATTCAGAATCAGCGCCAACAGTCTCCCCAACATTGGCATCAGTAACGGTATTTGCATTAGCATTGTAATATAAAACGAATCAACCCATTTCATAATTAATTTATATACAGGTCTAAGAGTAAGTCTAGCAACATTTTGAAATTTTTCATTGCAGCAACATTTAATATATTCCCCGCTCGCTGTGTAATAATGTCGCTAAAACTAGAGACGAAAATAACTAAATTTGCAAGCAACAGTGATCAACTGCTTCGTTGCCAGCAACATCAGCAGTCCTGATATCATTTTCCTCTTAATTAGTTGCCGCCTAGTTAAGCTGGCGAAGCCTATTTCTTGCTGCACAAAGTCGTTATATTAGTTAGTTTTATTAAAATTGATTGCGATTTACAAATCGGGATTTTATTGCTGCACAAAATCAGTTGTGTATAAATAGTGTGCACGGTCACACTGCTTGCTCATATATTACTATGTTTCTAGCAACTTAATGTGTGTCTAAGTGTAAGTCCAGCAACATTTTGAAATTTCTCGTTGCAGCAACATTTAAATTTTTGATTGTTGCCAGTCGAATTAGCGACACTAATTCAGAAGCTTCGGCAGCATAAGCAGTATTTCTAGGAATTGCTTTTCTCTGTATATGTTGCTGCTTAGCGAAGCTGGCGAAGCCATTTTCTTGCTGCACAAAGTCAGTTGTATATAAATAGTGCGACCGCATAGTACTGCCTGCTTATAAATTGTTTTTCACAAGTCAGTTGTGAATAAATAATCAATTACAATTTGTGGGGGTGTGTGTGTGACAGAGAAGTTGAGTTTGAAATAAAATTGAAAATATTAAAATCGTAGTGAAATTTGTTAATTGACTTACATTACTAAACGAAATACTAAATATTACGAATAAAACTAAAGATACTTATTATATATTGAAAGTGCTGATACTAGCATAGATCGGCACTGGAACTGGCAATGTCATCAGCACTGGGACCAGCTATGGCACTGGCAGCACACCAATTAACTGCGGCAATGGATTCAGAATCAGCGCCAACAGTCTCCCCAACATTGGCATCAGTAACGGTGTTTGCATTAGCATTGTAATATAAAACGAATCAACCTATTTCATAATTAATTTATATACAGGTCTAAGAGTAAGTCTAGCAACATTTTGAAATTTTTCATTGCAGCAACATTTAATATATTCCCCGCTCGCTGTGTAATAATGTCGCTAAAACTAGAGACGAAAATAACTAAATTTGCAAGCAACAGTGATCAACTGCTTCGTTGCCAGCAACATCAGCAGTCCTGATATCATTTTCCTCTTAATTAGTTGCCGCCTAGTTAAGCTGGCGAAGCCTATTTCTTGCTACACAAAGTCGTTATATTAGTTAGTTTTATTAAAATTGATTGCGATTTACAAATCGGGATTTTATTGCTGCACAAAGTCAGTTGTGTATAAATAGTGCAGCACTGCTTGCTCATATATTACTATGTTTCTAGCAACTTAATGTGTGTCTAAGTGTAAGTCCAGCAACATTTTGAAATTTCTCGTTGCAGCAACATTTAAATTTTTGATTGTTGCCAGTCGAATTAGCGACACTGATTCAGAAGCTTCGTCAGTATAAGCAGTATTTCTAGGAATTGTTTCTCTCTGAATATGTTGCTGCTTAGTGAAGCTGGCGAAGCCATTTTCTTGCTGCACAAAGTCAGTTGTATATAAATAGTGCGACCGTATAGTATGCCTGCTTATAAATTGTTTTTCACAAGTCAGTTGTGAATAAATAGTCAATTACAATTTGTGGGTGTGTGTGTGTGACGGAAAAGTTAAGTTTGAAATAAAATTGAAAATATTAAAATCTTAGTGAAATTTGTTAATTGACTTACATTACTAAACGAAATACTAAATATTACGTATAAAACTAAAGATACTTATTATATATTGAAAGTGCATTGAAATCTTATAGAAATCTGTATCTTCCGCGTATGTGCCCAGCAAAATGTGGCTGCCATTGCGAGCTGTGATAACCACAAGTAACGGAATGTCAGCTGTGTATATAAAGTAAAGAATTGGTAGCTAATACACTACTTTGTGGTACACCAGCAGCAAACCGTTTGACGCTTTGGATTGTGCATGATCCGTGCACTCAACGAGGAATGAACGGTTATGTAAGTAGCTATTTTTTAACTTATGAAGCGAACAAATTCTCTTAAAACAATTGCAGGTACTTTCTTTGAATCATTCTGGGCAACATTTTTAAATTTGTTTGGCGTCAACATTTCCCATAGAGTGAGTGCCATTTGTTCATATTTTAAAAACATTTTTAAATTTGGCGGCTAATTTTGCGATATACTGAGTGATATTGGACGTCTGGCAACTCTGGTATTTTAAAGACGCAACTTTTAGTTAGTTGGCATCACTAATCTAATAGTATCGATAAATTACCATACGATATGTGTTTTGATGCTTTTACTTTTGCAGCGAGTTGGCATTTCATGCTCGTGCACTTCAAGAAGTGACCGTTTTAAATTTAACTAAGAATCGCGGTAAGTAAATTGTATACAAGATGGGAACGCCAGCTATAGCAATAGTCCTGATATAATTTTCCTCCGAATTAGTTGCCGCCTAGTTAAGCTGGCGAAGCCTATTTTTTCTGCACAAATTCGTTATATTAGTTTTATTTAAATTGATTGGCATTTACATATCGGGATTTTATTGCTGCACAAAATCAGTTGTGTATAAATAGTGCGACAGTGCAGCACTGCTTACTCATAAATTACTATGTTACTAGCAACTTAATGTGTGTCTAAATGTAAGTCCAGCAACATTTTGAAATTTCTCATTGCAGCAACATTTAAATTTTTGATTGTTGCCAGTCGAATTAGCGACACTGATTCAGAAGCTTCGTCAGCATAAGCAGTATTTCTAGGAATTGTTTCTCTCTGAATATGTTGCTGCTTAGTGAAGCTGGCGAAGCCATTTTCTTGCTGCACAAAGTCAGTTGTATATAAATAGTGCGACCGAATAGTACTGCCTGCTCATAAATTGTTTTTCACAAGTCAGTTGTGAATAAATAGTCAATTACAATTTGTGGAGGTGTGTGTGTGACAGAGAAGTTGAGTTTGAAATAAAATTGAAAATATTAAAATCTTAGTGAAATTTGTTAATTGACTTGCATTACTAAACGAACTACTAAATATTACGAATATAAGAAATCAACCCATTTCATAATTAATTTATATACAGTGGATATGCACGATTGTCTCATTCGGTTTAAGTGTAGTATATTAAAATTGACCGACATTTACAAAATTGAGATTTTATTGATTGTTGCCAGCTGTCTGCGTTTGTAAATCGACAAAACTAACGAAGAAAATAATCAGCAGCAGCAGTATTTCTACGAATTCTTTCTCACAAGTCAGTTGTGAATAAATAGTCAATTACAATGTGTGGGGGTGTGTGTGTGTGACACAGAAGTTGAGTTTGAAATAAAATTGAAAAAATTAAAATCTTTGTGAAAATCGTTAATTGACTTGCATTACTAAACGAACTACTAAATGTTACCAATGAAACTAAAGATATTTATCAGATATTGAACGTGCATTGAAATCTTATAGAATAATATGAGAAAGTGATATTTTTTCAAGAGATTTAAGTGACAGCTCGAACGGTTGAGAGGGACGAGCATCCAAGCCTGGGTCAGCCAGCTGCCAGAGCATTAGCAGTCTGGTATGATCAATTTAATCTCTGGAGTACATCTGAGTAGTTTTAGTAGGAATTGTGTTTGTTGCAGACATAACAATTGTTTTTGTATTTCCGCAGATATATGTACATACATATGTAGCACCGTCATCGGCACTAGCACTGGCTCAGGATTTGCGTTGGTGCTGGGATCAAGAAGAGCGAGCAACGACATAGGCATCGGTATCAGCATATGGATCGGCACTGATACTAGCATAGATCGGCACTGGAACTGGCAATGTCATCAGCACTGGGACCAGCTATGGCACTGGCAGCACACCAATTAACTGCGGCAATGGATTCAAAATCAGCGCCAACAGTCTCCCCAACATTGGCATCAGTAACGGTATTTGCATTAGCATTGTAATATAAAACGAATCAACCCATTTCATAATTAATTTATATACAGGTCTAAGAGTAAGTCTAGCAACATTTTGAAATTTTTCATTGCAGCAACATATAATATATTCCCCGCTCGCTGTGTAATAATGTCGCTAAAACTAGAGACGAAAATAACTAACCTTGCAAGCAACAGTGATCAACTGCTTCGTTGCCAGCAACATCAGCAGTCCTGATATCATTTTCCTCTTAATTAGTTGCCGCCTAGTTAAGCTGGCGAAGCCTATTTCTTGCTACACAAAGTCGTTATATTAGTTAGTTTTATTAAAATTGATTGCGATTTACAAATCGGGATTTTATTGCTGCACAAAGTCAGTTGTGTATAAATAGTGCAGCACTGCTTGCTCATATATTACTATGTTTCTAGCAACTTAATGTGTGTCTAAGTGTAAGTCCAGCAACATTTTGAAATTTCTCGTTGCAGCAACATTTAAATTTTTGATTGTTGCCAGTCGAAATGGCGACACTGATTCAGAAGCTTCGGCAGCATAAGCAGTACTTCTAGGAATTGCTTTTCTCTGTATGTGTTGCTGCTTAGTGAAGCTGGCGAAGCCATTTTCTTGCTGCACAAAGTTAGTTGTATATAAATAGTGCGACCGCATAGTACTGCCTGCTTATAAATTGTTTTTCACAAGTCAGTTGTGAATAAATAATCAATCACAATTTGTGGGGGTGTGTGTGTGACAGAGAAGTTGAGTTTGAAATAAAATTGAAAATATTAAAATCGTAGTGAAATTTGTTAATTGACTTACATTACTAAACGAAATACTAAATATTACGAATAAAACTAAAGATACTTATTATATATTGAAAGTGCTGATACTAGCATAGATCGGCACTGGAACTGGCAATGTCATCAGCACTGGGACCCAGCTATGGCACTGGCAGCACACCAATTAACTGCGGCAATGGATTCAGAATCAGCGCCAACAGTCTCCCCAACATTGGCATCAGTAACGGTATTTGCATTAGCATTGTAATATAAAACGAATCAACCCATTTCATAATTAATTTATATACAGGTCTAAGAGTAAGTCTAGCAACATTTTGAAATTTTTCATTGCAGCAACATTTAATATATTCCCTGCTCGCTGTGTAATAATGTCGCTAAAACTAGAGACGAAAATAACTAAATTTGCAAGCAACAGTGATCAACTGCTTCGTTGCCAGCAACATCAGCAGTCCTGATATCATTTTCCTCTTAATTAGTTGCCGCCTAGTTAAGCTACCGAAGTCTATTTCTTGCTACACAAAGTCGTTATATTAGTTAGTTTTATTAAAATTGATTGCGATTTACAAATCGGGATTTTATTGCTGCACAAAGTCAGTTGTGTATAAATAGTGCAGCACTGCTTGCTCATATATTACTATGTTTCTAGCAACTTAATGTGTGTCTAAGTGTAAGTCCAGCAACATTTTGAAATTTCTCGTTGCAGCAACATTTAAATTTGTGATTGTTGCCAGTCGAATTAGCGACACTGATTCAGAAGCTTCGGCAGCATAAGCAGTAGTTCTAGGAATTGTTTCTCTCTGAATATGTTGCTGCTTAGTGAAGCTGGCGAAGCCATTTTCTTGCTGCACAAAGTCAGTTGTATATAAATAGTGCGACCGTATAGTATGCCTGCTTATAAATTGTTTTTCACAAGTCAGTTGTGAATAAATAGTCAATTACAATGTGTGGGGGTGTGTGTGTGTGACACAGAAGTTGAGTTTGAAATAAAATTGAAAAAATTAAAATCTTTGTGAAAATCGTTAATTGACTTGCATTACTAAACGAACTACTAAATGTTACCAATGAAACTAAAGATATTTATCAGATATTGAACGTGCATTGAAATCTTATAGAATAATATGAGAAAGTGATATTTTTTCAAGAGATTTAAGTGACAGCTCGAACGGTTGAGAGGGACGAGCATCCAAGCCTGGGTCAGCCAGCTGCCAGAGCATTAGCAGTCTGGTATGATCAATTTAATCTCTGGAGTACATCTGAGTAGTTTTAGTAGGAATTGTGTTTGTTGCAGACATAACAATTGTTTTTGTATTTCCGCAGATATATGTACATACATATGTAGCACCGTCATCGGCACTAGCACTGGCTCAGGATTTGCGTTGGTGCTGGGATCAAGAAGAGCGAGCAACGACATAGGCATCGGTATCAGCATATGGATCGGCACTGATACTAGCATAGATCGGCACTGGAACTGGCAATGTCATCAGCACTGGGACCAGCTATGGCACTGGCAGCACACCAATTAACTGCGGCAATGGATTCAAAATCAGCGCCAACAGTCTCCCCAACATTGGCATCAGTAACGGTATTTGCATTAGCATTGTAATATAAAACGAATCAACCCATTTCATAATTAATTTATATACAGGTCTAAGAGTAAGTCTAGCAACATTTTGAAATTTTTCATTGCAGCAACATTTAATATATTCCCCGCTCGCTGTGTAATAATGTCGCTAAAACTAGAGACGAAAATAACTAAATTTGCAAGCAACAGTGATCAACTGCTTCGTTGCCAGCAACATCAGCAGTCCTGATATCATTTTCCTCTTAATTAGTTGCCGCCTAGTTAAGCTACCGAAGCCTATTTTTTGCTGCACAAAGTCGTTATAATAGTTAGTTTTATTAAAATTGATTGCGATTTACAAATCGGGATTTTATTGCTGCACAAAGTCAGTTGTGTATAAATAGTGCAGCACTACTTGCTCATATATTACTATGTTTCTAGCAATTTAATGTGTGTCTAAGTGTAAGTCCAGCAACATTTTGAAATTTCTCGTTGCAGCAACATTTAAATTTGTGATTGTTGCCAGTCGAATTAGCGACACTGATTCAGAAGCTTCGTCAGCATAAGCAGTATTTCTAGGAATTGTTTCTCTCTGAATAAGTTGCTGCTTAGTGAAGCTGGCGAAGCCATTTTCTTGCTGCACAAAGTCAGTTGTGTATAAATAGTGCGACCGAATAGTACTGCCTGCTCATAAATTGTTTTTCCCAAGTCAGTTGTGAATAAATAGTCAATTACAATTTGTGGAGGTGTGTGTGTGACAGAGAAGTTGAGTTTACTAAATATTACGAATATAAGAAATCAACCCATTTCATAATTAATTTATATACAGTGGACATGCACGATTGTCTCATTCGGTTTAACTGTAGTATATTAAAATTGACTGACATTTACAAAATTGAGATTTTATTGATTGTTGCCAGCTGTCTGTGTTTGTAAATCGACAAAACTAACGAGGAAAATAATCAGCAACAGCAGTATTTCTACGAATTCTTTCTCACAAGTCAGTTGTGAATAAATAGTCAATTACAATGTGTGGGGGTGTGTGTGTGTGTGACAAAGAAGTTGAATTTGAATTAAAATTGAAAAAATAAAAGTTTCAGTGAAAAATGTTAATTGCCAGTCGAATTAGCAACACTGATCCAGAAGCTTCGGCAACATAAGCAGTATTTCTGGGAATTGTTTTTCTCTGAATATCAGTTGTGTATAAATAGTGCGACAGTGCAGCACTGCTTGCTCATAAATTACTATGTTACTAGCAACTTAATATGTGTCTAAATGTAAGTCCAGCAACATTTTGAAATTTCTCATTGCAGCAACATTTAAATTTTTGATTGTTGCCAGTCGAATTAGCGACACTGATTCAGAAGCTTCGTCAGCATAAGCAGTATTTCTAGGAATTGTTTCTCTCTGAATATGTTGCTGCTTAGTGAAGCTGGCGAAGCCATTTTCTTGCTGCACAAACTCAGTTGTGTATAAATAGTGCGACCGAATAGTACTGCCTGCTCATAAATTGTTTTTCCCAAGTCAGTTGTGAATAAATAGTCAATTACAAATTGTGGAGGTGTGTGTGGGACAGAGAAGTTGAGTTTGAAATAAAATTGAAAATATTAAAATCTTAGTGAAATTTGTTAATTGACTTGCATTACTAAACGAACTACTAAATATTACGAATATAAGAAATCAACCCATTTCATAATTAATTTATATACAGTGGATATGCACGATTGTCTCATTCGGTTTAAGTGTAGTATATTAAAATTGACTGACATTTACAAAATTGAGATTTTATTGATTGTTGCCAGCTGTCTGTGTTTGTACATCGAGAAAACTAACGAGGAAAATGATCAGCAGCAGCAGTATTTCTACGAATTCTTTCTCACAAGTCAGTTGTGAATAAATAGTCAATTACAATGTGTGGGGGTGTGTGTGTGTGTGACAAAGAAGTTTAATTTGAATTAAAATTGAAAAAAATAAAAGTTTCAGTGAAAAATGTTAATTGCCAGTCGAATTAGCGACACTGATCCAGAAGCTTCGGCAACATAAGCAGTATTTCTAGGAATTGTTTTTCTCTGAATATCAGTTGTGTATAAATAGTGCGACAGTGCAGCACTGCTTGCTCATAAATTACTATGTTACTAGCAACTTAATATGTGTCTAAATGTAAGTCCAGCAACATTTTGAAATTTCTCATTGCAGCAACATTTAAATTTTTGATTGTTGCCAGTCGAATTAGCGACACTGATTCAGAAGCTTCGGCAACATAAGCAGTATTTCTAGGAATTGTTTCTCTCTGAATATGTTGCTGCTTAGTGAAGCTGGCGAAGCCATTTTCTTGCTGCACAAAGTCAGTTGTGTATAAATAGTGCGACCGAATAGTACTGCCTGCTCATAAATTGTTTTTCCCAAGTCAGTTGTGAATAAATAGTCAATTACAATTTGTGGAGGTGTGTGTGTGACAGAGAAGTTGAGTTTGAAATAAAATTGAAAATATTAAAATCTTAGTGAAATTTGTTAATTGACTTGCATTACTAAACGAACTACTAAATATTACGAATATAAGAAATCAACCCATTTCATAATTAATTTATATACAGTGGACATGCACGATTGTCTCATTCGGTTTAACTGTAGTATATTAAAATTGACTGACATTTACAAAATTGAGATTTTATTGATTGTTGCCAGCTGTCTGTGTTTGTAAATCGACAAAACTAACGAGGAAAATAATCAGCAACAGCAGTATTTCTACGAATTCTTTCTCACAAGTCAGTTGTGAATAAATAGTCAATTACAATGTGTGGGGGTGTGTGTGTGTGTGACAAAGAAGTTGAATTTGAATTAAAATTGAAAAAATAAAAGTTTCAGTGAAAAATGTTAATTGCCAGTCGAATTAGCAACACTGATCCAGAAGCTTCGGCAACATAAGCAGTATTTCTGGGAATTGTTTTTCTCTGAATATCAGTTGTGTATAAATAGTGCGACAGTGCAGCATTGCTTGCTCATAAATTACTATGTTACTAGCAACTTAATATGTGTCTAAATGTAAGTCCAGCAACATTTTGAAATTTCTCATTGCAGCAACATTTAAATTTTTGATTGTTGCCAGTCGAATTAGCGACACTGATTCAGAAGCTTCGTCAGCATAAGCAGTATTTCTAGGAATTGTTTCTCTCTGAATATGTTGCTGCTTAGTGAAGCTGGCGAAGCCATTTTCTTGCTGCACAAAGTCAGTTGTGTATAAATAGTGCGACCGAATAGTACTGCCTGCTCATAAATTGTTTTTCCCAAGTCAGTTGTGAATAAATAGTCAATTACAAATTGTGGAGGTGTGTGTGTGACAGAGAAGTTGAGTTTGAAATAAAATTGAAAATATTAAAATCTTAGTGAAATTTGTTAATTGACTTGCATTACTAAACGAACTACTAAATATTACGAATATAAGAAATCAACCCATTTCATAATTAATTTATATACAGTGGATATGCACGATTGTCTCATTCGGTTTAAGTGTAGTATATTAAAATTGACTGACATTTACAAAATTGAGATTTTATTGATTGTTGCCAGCTGTCTGTGTTTGTACATCGAGAAAACTAACGAGGAAAATAATCAGCAACAGCAGTATTTCTACGAATTCTTTCTCACAAGTCAGTTGTGAATAAATAGTCAATTACAATGTGTGGGGGTGTGTGTGTGTGTGACAAAGAAGTTTAATTTGAATTAAAATTGAAAAAAATAAAAGTTTCAGTGAAAAATGTTAATTGCCAGTCGAATTAGCGACACTGATCCAGAAGCTTCGGCAACATAAGCAGTATTTCTAGGAATTGTTTTTCTCTGAATATCAGTTGTGTATAAATAGTGCGACAGTGCAGCACTGCTTGCTCATAAATTACTATGTTACTAGCAACTTAATATGTGTCTAAATGTAAGTCCAGCAACATTTTGAAATTTCTCATTGCAGCAACATTTAAATTTTTGATTGTTGCCAGTCGAATTAGCGACACTGATTCAGAAGCTTCGGCAACATAAGCAGTATTTCTAGGAATTGTTTCTCTCTGAATATGTTGCTGCTTAGTGAAGCTGGCGAAGCCATTTTCTTGCTGCACAAAGTCAGTTGTGTATAAATAGTGCGACCGAATAGTACTGCCTGCTCATAAATTGTTTTTCCCAAGTCAGTTGTGAATAAATAGTCAATTACAATTTGTGGAGGTGTGTGTGTGACAGAGAAGTTGAGTTTGAAATAAAATTGAAAATATTAAAATCTTAGTGAAATTTGTTAATTGACTTGCATTACTAAACGAACTACTAAATATTACCAATGAAACTAAAGATATTTATCAGATATTGAACGTGCATTGAAATCTTATAGAATAATATAAGAAAGTGATATTTTTTAAAGAGATTTAAGTGACAGCTCGAACGGTTGAGAGGGACGAGCATCCAAGCCTGGGTCAGCCAGCTGCCAGAGCATTAGCAGTGTGGTATGATCAATTTAATCTCTGGAGTACATCTGAGTAGTTTTAGTAGGAATTGTGTTTGTTGCAGACATAACAATTGTTTTTGTATTTCCGCAGATATATGTACATACATATGTAGCACCGTCATCGGCACTAGCACTGGCTCAGGATTTGCGTTGGTGCTGGGATCAAGAAGAGCGAGCAACGACATAGGCATCGGTATCAGCATATGGATCGGCACTGATACTAGCATAGATCGGCACTGGAACTGGCAATGTCATCAGCACTGGGACCAGCTATGGCACTGGCAGCACACCAATTAACTGCGGCAATGGATTCAGAATCAGCGCCAACAGTCTCCCCAACATTGGCATCAGTAACGGTATCTGCATTAGCATTGTAATATAAAACGAATCAACCCATTTGATAATTAATTTATATACAGGTCTAAGAGTAAGTCATTTTGAAATTTCTCATTGCAGCAACATTTAATATATTCCCCGCTCGCTGTGTAATAATAGCGCTAAAACTAGATACGGAAATAACTAAATTTGCAAGCAACAGTGATCAACAGCTTCGCCATCAACATCGCTAAAACTAGAGACGAAAATAACTAAACTTGCAAGCAACAGTGATCAACAGCTTCGTTGCCAGCAATATCAGCAGTTCTAATATCACTTTCCTCTAGATTAGTTATCGCCTAGTTAAGCTGACGAAGCCTAGTTAACTGATTGCAGCAACATTTAATATTTTTCTCGCTCTCTGTGGAGTAATGTCGCCAAAACTAGAGACGAAAATAACTAAATTTGCAAGCAACAGTGATCAACAGCTTCGTTGCCAGCAACATCAGCAGTTATAATATCACTTTCCTCTAGATTAGTTATCGCCTAGTTAAGCTGACGAAGCCTAGTTAACTGATTGCAGCAACATTTAATATTTTTCTCGCTCTCTGTGGAGTAATTTCGCCAAAACTAGAGACGAAAATAACTAAATTTGCAAGCAACAGTGATCAACAGCTTCGTTGCCAGCAACATCAGCAGTTCTAATATCACTTTCCTCTAGATTAGTTATCGCCTAGTTAAGCTGACGAAGCCTAGTTAACTGATTGCAGCAACATTTAATATTTTTCTCGCTCTCTGTGGAGTAATGTCGCCAAAACTAGAGACGAAAATAACTAAATTTGCAAGCAACAGTGATCAACAGCTTCGTTGCCAGCAACATCAGCAGTTATAATATCACTTTCCTCTAGATTAGTTATCGCCTAGTTAAGCTGACGAAGCCTAGTTAACTGATTGCAGCAACATTTAATATTTTTCTCGCTCTCTGTGGAGTAATGTCGCCAAAACTAGAGACGAAAATAACTAAATTTGCAAGCAACAGTGATCAACAGCTTCATTGCCAGCAACATCGCTAAAACTAGAGACGAAAATAACTAAATAGCAAGCAACAGTGATCAACAGCATCGCTAAATCTAGAGACGAAAATAACTAAACTTGCAAGCAACAGTGATCAACAGCTTCGTTGCCAGCAATATCAGCAGTTCTAATATCATTTTCTCTGGATTAGTTGTCGCCTAGTTAAGCTGACGAAGCCTTGTTAACTGATTGCAGCAACATTTAATATTTTTCTCGCTCTCTGTGGAGTAATGTCGCCAAAACTAGAGACGAAAATAACTAAATTTGCAAGCAACAGTGATCAACAGCTTCATTGCCAGCAACATCGCTAAAACTAGAGACGAAAATAACTAAATTTGCAAGCAACAGTGATCAATAGCATCGCTAAAACTAGAGACGAAAATAACAAAATTTGCAAGCAACAGTGATAAACTGCTTCGTTGCCAGCAACATCGCTAAAACTAGAGACGAAAATAACTAAATTTGCAAGCAACAGTGATCAATAGCATCGCTAAAACTAGAGACGAAAATAACAAAATTTCAAGCAACAGTGATAAACTGCTTCGTTGCCAGCAACATCGC
Organism: Drosophila aldrichi; assembly: GCA_035045965.1. NCBI lineage: Eukaryota > Metazoa > Arthropoda > Insecta > Diptera > Drosophilidae > Drosophila > Drosophila aldrichi. The sequence continues at coordinate 42,245 of JAWNOM010000212.1, read as the reverse complement.
TAAAACTAGAGACGAAAATAACTAAATTTGCAAGCAACAGTGATCAATAGCATCGCTAAAACTAGAGACGAAAATAACAAAATTTGCAAGCAACAGTGATAAACTGCTTCGTTGCCAGCAACATCGCTAAAACTAGAGACGAAAATAACTAAATTTGCAAGCAACAGTGATCAATAGCATCGCTAAAACTAGAGACGAAAATAACAAAATTTGCAAGCAACAGTGATAAACTGCTTCGTTGCCAGCAACATCGCTAGAACTAGAGACGAAAATAACTAAACTTGCAAGCAACAGTGATCAACAGCTTCATTGCCAGCAACATCGCTAAAACTAGAGACGAAAATAACTAAATTTGCAAGCAACAGTGATCAACAGCATCGCTAAAACTAGAGACGAAAATAACTAAATTTGCAAGCAACAGTTATCAACAGCTTCGCCAGCAACATCAGCAGTCCTGATATCATTTTCCTTTGGATTAGGATGCGGTTGAAGCTGCGATCAGTGACAAGTGAGTCCCAACTGGCAGCGCGTATTGCCAAATTGGAGCAATCAATCGTATTTAGAGCATCAGGTTGGTTTTTTTTGGTAGTTTACTATTTGCACAAATTAACCAATTTAATTTTTCTTCTTCTAAAACGGATTTTACACTAATTTGTGGCTCACCAGCAGCAAGCAGTTTGACACTTTGGATTCTGCATGATATGTGCAATCAACGAGGAATCAACGGTTATGTAAGTAGCTGTATAAAATTTTGAATAGTACCATAGGCAATCATTTTTTTTTTTTCAACTTATGACGCGATCCATGCTCTTATTTATATTTGTCTCCCAGTACCACAATTGCAGGTACTTTTTTTTTAATCATTCTGGCAACATTTTTAAATTTGTTTGGCGGCAACATTTCCCATGTAGTGATTGTCATTTCAGAGTCTGGCAACTCACTTTTTTTATTAGCAACATTTTTAAATTTGCTTGGCAAAATTTCCCTTGTAGAGATTATCATTTCAGAGTCTGGCAACTCGCTTTTTTATTAGCAACATTTTTGAATTTGCTTGGCAGCATTTCCCATGTAGTGATTGTCATTTCAGAGTCTGGCAACTCGCTTTCTTATTATCAACATTTTTAAATTTGTTTGGCGGCAACATTTCCCATGTAGTGATTGTCATTTCAGAGTCTGGCAACTCACTTTTTTTTATTAGCAACATTTTTAAATTAAGCGGCTACATTTGCCATATATTGAATGATATTGGACAGTCTAGCAACTCTGGTATATGTACGACGCATCTTTTAGTTAGTTGGCATGTAGTGATTGCCATTTCAGAGTCTGGCAACTCGCTTTCTTATAAGCAACATTTTTAAATTTGTTTGGCGGCAACATTTCCCATGTAGTGATTGTCATTTCAGAGTCTGGCAACTCACTTTTTTTATTAGCAACATTTTTAAATTTGCTTGGCAAAATTTCCCTTGTAGTGATTGTCATTTCAGAGTCTGGCAACTCGCTTTTTTATTAGCAACATTTTTAAATTTGCTTGGCAACATTTCCCATGTAGTGATTGCCATTTCAGAGTCTGGCAACTCGCTTTTTTACTAGCAACATTTTGAAATTTGCTTGGCGGCAACATTTTCCATGTAGGGATTGCCATTTCAGAGTCTGGCAGCTCGCTTTTTTATTAGCAACATTTTTAAATTTGCTTGGCAACATTTCCCATGTAGTGATTGTCATTTCAGAGTCTGGCAACTCGCTTTTTTTATTAGCAACATTTTTAAATTTGTTTGGCGGCAACATTTCCCATGTAGTGATTGTCATTTCAGAGTCTGGCAACTCGCTTTCTTATTAGCAACATTTTTAAATTTGTTTGTCGGCAACATTTCCCATGTAGTGATTGTCATTTCAGAGTCTGGCAACTCACTTTTTTTATTAGCAACATTTTTAAATTTAACGGCTACATTTGCCATATATTGAATGATATTGGACAGTTTAGCAACTCTGGTATATTTACGACGCATCTTTTAGTTAGTTGGCATGTAGTGATTGCCATTTCAGAGTCTGGCAACTCGCTTTCTTATTAGCAACATTTTAAAATTTGCTTGGCGGCAACATTTCCCATGTAGGGACTGCCATTTCAGAGTCTGGCAACTTACTCTTTTTATTTGCAACAGTTTTAAATTTGGCGACTACATTTGCCGCATAGTGAATGATATTGGACAGTCTAGCAACCCTGGTATATTTACGACGCATCTTTTAGTTAGTTGGCATGTAGTGATTGCCATTTCAGAGTCTGGCAACTCGCTTTTTTACTAGCAACATTTTTAAATTTGCTTGGCGGCAACATCTCCCATGTAGTGATTGTCATTTCAGAGTCTGGCAACTCGCTTTCTTATTATCAACATTTTTAAATTTGTTTGGCGGCAACATTTCCCATGTAGTGATTGTCATTTCAGAGTCTGGCAACTCACTTTTTTTTATTAGCAACATTTTTAAATTTAGCGGCTACATTTGCCATATATTGAATGATATTGGACAGTCTAGCAACTCTGGTATATTTACGACGCATCTTTTAGTTAGTTGGCATGTAGTGATTGCCATTTCAGAGTCTGGCAACTCGCTTTCTTATAAGCAACATTTTTAAATTTGTTTGGCGGCAACATTTCCCATGTAGTGATTGTCATTTCAGAGTCTGGCAACTCACTTTTTTTATTAGCAACATTTTTAAATTTGCTTGGCAAAATTTCCCTTGTAGTGATTGTCATTTCAGAGTCTGGCAACTCACTTTTTTTATTAGCAACATTTTTAAATTTGCTTGACAAAATTTCCCTTGTAGTGATTGTCATTTCAGAGTCTGGCAACTCGCTTTTTTATTAGCAACATTTTTAAATTTGCTTGGCAACATTTCCCATGTAGTGATTGCCATTTCAGAGTCTGGCAACTCGCTTTTTTACTAGCAACATTTTTAAATTTGTCGCACATTTCCCATTATATTGTCATTTCAGGTCTGGCAACTTACTCTTTTTATTTGCAACAGTTTTAAATTTGGCGACTACATTTGCCGCATAGTGAATGATATTGGACAGTTTAGCAACTCTGGTATACTTACGACGCATCTTTTAGTTAGTTCGCATGTAGTGATTGCCATTTCAGAGTCTGGCAACTCGCTTTCTTATTAGCAACATTTTAAAATTTGCTTGGCGGCAACATATCCCATAGGGACTCCATTTCAGAGTCTGGCAACTTACTCTTTTTATTTGCAACAGTTTAAAAAATTTGCTTGCGACTACCTTTGCCGCATAGTGAATGATATTGGACAGTCTAGCAACTCTGGTATATTTACGACGCATCTTTTAGTTAGTTGGCATGTAGTGATTGCCATTTCAGAGTCTGGCAACTCGCTTTTTTACTAGCAACATTTTTAAATTTGCTTGGCGGCAACATTTCCCATGTAGTGATTGTCATTTCAGAGTCTGGCAACTCGCTTTCTTATTATCAACATTTTTAAATTTGTTTGGCGGCAACATTTCCCATGTAGTGATTGTCATTTCAGAGTCTGGCAACTCACTTTTTTTTATTAGCAACATTTTTAAATTTAGCGGCTACATTTGCCATATATTGAATGATATTGGACAGTCTAGCAACTCTGGTATATTTACGACGCATCTTTTAGTTAGTTGGCATGTAGTGATTGCCATTTCAGAGTCTGGCAACTCGCTTTCTTATTAGCAACATTTTTAAATTTGCTTGGCGGCAACATTTCCCATGTAGGGACTGCCATTTCAGAGTCTGGCAACTCGCTTTTTTACTAGCAACATTTTTAAATTTGCTTGGCGGCAACATTTTCCATGTAGGGATTGCCATTTCAGAGTCTGGCAACTCACTTTTTTATTAGCAACATTTTTAAATTTGCTTGGCGGCAACATTTCCCATGTAGTGATTGTCATTTCAGAGTCTGGCAACTCGCTTTTTTTATTAGCAACATTTTTAAATTTGGCGGCTACATTTGCCATATGGTGATTGCCATTTCCGAGTCTGGCAACTAACTTTTTTATTAGCAACAGTTTTAAATTTGGCGGCTACATTTGCGATATATTGAATGATATTGGACAGTCTAGCAGCTCTGGTATTTTGAAGAAGCAACTTTTAGTTGGCATGTAGTGATTGCCATTTCAGAGTCTGGCAGCTCGCTTTTTTTATTAGCAACATTTTTAAATTTGGCGGCTTCATTTGCCATATAGTGAATTATATTGGACAGTCTAGCAACTCTGGTATATTCACGACGCATCTTTTAGTTGGCATGTAGTGATTGCCATTTCAGAGTCTGGCAACTCGCTTTTTTACTAGCAACATTTTTAAATTTGCTTGGCGGCAACATTTCCCATGTAGGGATTGCCATTTCAGAGTCTGGCCACTCGCTTTCTTATTAGCAACATTTTTAAATTTGTTTGGCGGCAACATTTCCCATGTAGTGATTGTCATTTCAGAGTCTGGCAACTCACTTTTTTTATTAGCAACATTTTTAAATTTGGTGGCTACATTTGCCATGTAGTGATTGTCATTTCAGAGTCTGGCAACTCACTTTTTTTATTAGCAACATTTTTAAATTTGGCGGCTACATTTGCCATATAGTGAATGATATTGTACAGTCTGGTAACTCTGGTATTTTGAAGAAGCAACTTTTAGTTAGTTGGCATGTTGTGATTGTAATTTCAGAGTCTGGCAACTCACTTTTTTTATTAGCAACATTTTTTAATTTGGCGGCTACATTTGCCATATAGTGAATGATATTGGACAGTCTGGCAACTCTATTATTTTTGCTGCGAGCTGGCATTTAATGCTCGCTGATCAAGAAATGACCGTTTTAAATTTAACTAAGAATCGCTAAGTAAATTGTATGCAAGATGGGACCCAATATGCTTCCTTGGGGTACGCCAGCTATAGTTCTACCCACCCTTGATCTGGCACCATTGCAGTTGACCACAAATGTGTGTCCACTAATGTAGTTCTAATGAATATTGTATAAATTTATTTGCAGTATTGTTATTATCTACGCCCGGCGCCTTGGCATTCTTCATCAGTTCAATTTGTGTCTTCAATTCGTTGATAGTCTACTCCATTCATTACTTATTCCAGGTCTTTGATTGAGGGGAACCCCCATGGCTATCATAATAAGCTTGCATTGCTCTTTGCGTGCCAGTAGCACCCGTGGTGCTCATCAGGACTCTAATAATTTTTGCCAATAATAAAATATTGTGAAACAGAGCTCGGCTGCGACTATGCATTATCATTGATCTAGAATCACCGATCATATATCTGGCAGGTAAGTTGGCGATATCAATATATTTAAAATATATTACAAAAATGAAAGAAACTACATATATAGGACACAAAAAACAATAAAATTAATATAAAATTATAAATAACCAAAAAATAATATACTAAATAAATTATTAAATAAATAAAAAATTAATAAATAAGCTAATAACTAAAAAAAAAATAATTTACATATAAAAACCTTAAAAAATAAATAGGCCGACTGCATAATTATAAAAAAAAAATAGATATAACTAAAAAAAAATAAATTAAATAAAACTTAAAATATTAATAAAATTAATTTAAAATTATAAATAACTAAAAAATAATATACTAAATAAATTATTAAATAAATAAAAAATTAATAAATAAGCTAATAACTAAAAAAAAAATAATTTACATATAAAAACCTTAAAAAATAAATAGGCCGACTGCATAATTATAAAAAAAAAATAGATATAACTAAAAAAAAATAAATTAAATAAAACTTAAAATATTAATAAAATTAATTTAAAATTATAAATAACTAAAAAATAATATACTAAATAAATTATTAAATAAATAAAAAATTAATAAATAAGCTAATAACTAAAAAAAAAATAATTTACATATAAAAACCTTAAAAAATAAATAGGCCGACTGCATAATTATAAAAAAAAATAGATATAACTAAAAAAAAATAAATTAAATAAAACTTAAAATATTAATAAAATTAATTTAAAATTATAAATAACTAAAAAATAATATACTAAATAAATTATTAAATAAATAAAAAATTAATAAATAAGCTAATAACTAAAAAAAAAATAATTTACATATAAAAACCTTAAAAAATAAATAGGCCGACTGCATAATTATAAAAAAAAAATAGATATAACTAAAAAAAAATAAATTAAATAAAACTTAAAATATTAATAAAATTAATTTAAAATTATAAATAACTAAAAAATAATATACTAAATAAATTATTAAATAAATAAAAAATTAATAAATAAGCTAATAACTAAAAAAAAAATAATTTACATATAAAAACCTTAAAAAATAAATAGGCCGACTGCATAATTATAAAAAAAAAATAGATATAACTAAAAAAAAATAAATTAAATAAAACTTAAAATATTAATAAAATTAATTTAAAATTATAAATAACTAAAAAATAATATACTAAATAAATTATTAAATAAATAAAAAATTAATAAATAAGCTAATAACTAAAAAAAAAATAATTTACATATAAAAACCTTAAAAAATAAATAGGCCGACTGCATAATTATAAAAAAAAAATAGATATAACTAAAAAAAAATAAATTAAATAAAACTTAAAATATTAATAAAATTAATTTAAAATTATAAATAACTAAAAAATAATATACTAAATAAATTATTAAATAAATAAAAAATTAATAAATAAGCTAATAACTAAAAAAAAAATAATTTACATATAAAAACCTTAAAAAATAAATAGGCCGACTGCATAATTATAAAAAAAAAATAGATATAACTAAAAAAAAATAAATTAAATAAAACTTAAAATATTAATAAAATTAATTTAAAATTATAAATAACTAAAAAATAATATACTAAATAAATTATTAAATAAATAAAAAATTAATAAATAAGCTAATAACTAAAAAAAAAATAATTTACATATAAAAACCTTAAAAAATAAATAGGCCGACTGCATAATTATAAAAAAAAAATAGATATAACTAAAAAAAAATAAATTAAATAAAACTTAAAATATTAATAAAATTAATTTAAAATTATAAATAACTAAAAAATAATATACTAAATAAATTATTAAATAAATAAAAAATTAATAAATAAGCTAATAACTAAAAAAAAAATAATTTACATATAAAAACCTTAAAAAATAAATAGGCCGACTGCATAATTATTAAAAAAAATAGATATAACTAAAAAAAATAAATTAAATAAAACTTAAAATATTAATAAAATTAATATTTTAAGTTTTATTTAATTTATTTTTTAGTTATATCTATTTTTTATAATTATGCAGTCATATTTATTTTTAAGATTTTTATATTAAATTATTTTTTAGTTATTAACTTATTTATTAATTTTTATTTATTTAATAATTTATTTAGTATATTATTTTTTAGTTATTTATAATTTTAAATTAATTTTATTAATATTTTAAGTTTTATTTAATTTATTTTTTAGTTATATCTATTTTTTATAATTATGCAGTCGATATTATTTTAAGGTTTTTATATGTAAATTATTTTTTAGTTATTAACTTATTTATTAATTTTTTATTTATTTAATAATTTATTTAGTATATTATTTTTTAGTTATTTATAATTTTAAATTAATTTTATTAATATTTTAAGTTTTATTTAATTTATTTTTTAGTTATATCTATTTTTTATAATTATGCAGTCATATTTATTTTTAAGGTTTTTATATGTAAATTATTTTTTTAGTTATTAGCTTATTTATTAATTTTTTATTTATTTAATAATTTATTTAGTATATTATTTTTAGTTATTTATAATTTTAAATTAATTTTATTAATATTTTAAGTTTTATTTAATTTATTTTTAGTTATATCTATTTTTTATAATTATGCAGTCGATATTTATTTTTAAGGTTTTTATATGTAAATTATTTTTTTAGTTATTAACTTATTTATTAATTTTTTATTTATTTAATAATTTATTTAGTATATTATTTTTTAGTTATTTATAATTTTAAATTAATTTTATTAATATTTTAAGTTTTATTTAATTTATTTTTTAGTTATATCTATTTTTTATAATTATGCAGTCGATATTTATTTTTAAGGTTTTTATATGTAAATTATTTTTTTAGTTATTAGCTTATTTATTAATTTTTTATTTATTTAATAATTTATTTAGTATATTATTTTTTAGTTATTTATAATTTTAAATTAATTTTATTAATATTTTAAGTTTTATTTAATTTATTTTTTAGTTATATCTATTTTTTATAATTATGCAGTCATTTATTTATTTTTTAAGGTTTTTATATGTAAATTATTTTTTTAGTTATTAGCTTATTTATTAATTTTTTATTTATTTAATAATTTATTTAGTATATTATTTTTTAGTTATTTATAATTTTAAATTAATTTTATTAATATTTTAAGTTTTATTTAATTTATTTTTTAGTTATATCTATTTTTTATAATTATGCAGTCGTTATTTATTTTTAAGGTTTTTATATGTAAATTATTTTTTTAGTTATTAGCTTATTTATTAATTTTTTATTTATTTAATAATTTATTTAGTAATTTATTTTAAATTAGCTGACATTTTTTTAGTTATCTATTTTTTTATAGTCGTATTTTAGGTTTTCATATGTAAATTATTTTTTAGTTATTAATTTTATTTACAATAATTTATTTAGTATATTATTTTTTGGTTATTTATATTTTATATTAATTTTATTGTTTTTTGTGTCTGGAATGTAAGTTTCTTCATCCCCCCTCTTGTTCAATATATTTTAAAATTTTTCTAATAAGATATCTGGTGACCAACTTTTTACTGCCAATGGGAAGATGCAATATGCATAGTCACAGCCGAGCAAATTTCAAACCTGTTTCACAAAAAATTTCCTAACCTCTCAATTGGCAAAAAAGGGAAAAAAAACAAAATTATAGATAGAGAATTTACCAAGAGTAAAAAAAAAACCCAAAGTAAATTGCTTTAAAAACAATGTGGAGTAGAGATATTAATTAATTTGATAATACTATCAATCTACAATATTCTGATATTTCGATCTCTAGAATACTACTTAGCGGTGCATCTTCTTAGATCCCAGCGGAAAAAGGCGTGTCACGCTCAGCAGCTTCAAGGTCTAGAAGGTGGCAACCGCCAAAGGGAGAGGTGTTGCTAATAAAAAAGTGAGTTGCCAGACTTACGAACGGCAAGTTGCTTCTTCAAATACCAATATGTAGCCAAAAAATTTAAAAATGTTGCTAATAAAAAGTGAGTTGCCCTACACACAAATGATGCTAATAAAAAAATTAGTTATATATAATTAATCGGTAAACAAATTTAAAAATGTTGCCAAAAAAAAAACCAGTGGTGTTCCCCAAAAAAAAAAAAAAAAAAAGAAAATGTTTACCAAAAAGCAAATTTAAAAAAATTGCTAATAAAAAAACGAGTATGTCAGAGTTAATAATAATCAAACTATAATGGCAAATGAAAAAAAAAAACTTACTTAAACAAAATGTTGCTAATAAGAAAACAAAAAACTCCCCAGTGGCAAGCAGTGGATGCCAAAAGGCTATAAGCTGAATCCAAAATATCCCCAAGTCTCTAAACTGTGACCTAGCCCTCAAATAAACATCAAAAGTAGAAGATAACGGTAAAAATGTTAACCAATAAAAAAAAAAAAAAACTGATCTTGAAAATGACAGTCACAAATTTTTTTTTTTTTTTTTTTTTTTTTTACAAAATTCTGCTAATAAGAAATTGAGTTGCCGGTCTTTCGAATGTTCGCCGCCAAAAAAACAAATGTTGCCGCCAAGTAAATTTAAAAATGTTGCCAATAGGGGGGGGACTGGCAGACTCTGAAATGGCAATCAATACAAGCTAACTCCCTAAAAATGTGCGTCAGGGGTACCAAAATTGCTAGACCACGTCGAATATCGATATTAATATGAAGCAATAATAGTAGTTATCTTTAAAAATGAATAAAAAAAAAAGTAAGTTGGAAGTCTCTGTAATGTCATTTTCTATCATGCCCGGTTATGAAAACTCTAATGAAATGTTAAAATCATGCCCCCCCCCCCCCCCCCCCCCCCCCCCCCCCCCCCCCCCCCCCCCCCCCCCCCCCCCTTTTTTTTTTTTTTTTTAAAAAAAAAAAAAAACAGAACTGTCAAATATCCCCCCCCGTGGAAAAAAAGTAGTCGCCCACTGCCAAAACTGTAGCAAATAAAAAGCGGGAGTTGCCGTTTAATTGAACTGTGGATCGACTTTTTGGCAAAATATGCAGTCGAAATTTAAGAAAAATGCTATAAAAAAAACTAGTCAGTTTATATGCTTCATATGGCATTATATGCATAGAAAAAAATACAAAGAACTGAAAAAATGTTGCTAATAAGGGGCAAGTTAAAAGACTCTCGCATGGGTAAGCAAATTTATATCAAAAAAAGCGAGTTTATGAATCGAAACAGAACCCCAAAATGTAGCTAATAAAAAAGTGAGGGGGAAAACAATTATTTGACGCGGAACTACTTGGGAAATTTTGCCACCAAAAAAAAAAAAAAAAACGCTAATAAAATAGTGAGTTGCCATTGTTTAAAAAAACAAAAAAAAAAAAAAAAAAAAAAACACCAAATTAATTTAAAAATGTTCTTATAAAAAAAAAAATGAAAAATAAACATGCCAATGAAAAAATGCCAACCCCCCCCCCCCCCCCCCCCAAAAAAAGGGGGGGGGGGGGCAATCTATAGCGGCAAATGTAGCCGCTAAACAAAAAAATGTTGCTAACTTCAAAAAAAAAAAAAAAAAAAAAAAAAAAAAAAAAAAAAAAAAAAAAACAAAATTTAAAAAAAAAAATACATAAAAAAAAAAAAAAAATGACTCAGAAATATTTTCACGAAATGGGAGAAAAAACCGCCAAACAAATTAAAAAAAAAAAAAAAAAAAAAAAAAAAAAAAAAAACTCTGAAATGGCTCTGACGACCCATGCCAAGGGGGTAAAAGATGCGTCGACAAAATACCGGGGTTGCTTGCTTGTCCAATATCGACTCATTAAAATGCAAAAAAAAAAATCAATATGTTACCTGCTTCTCAAATTTTAAAATGTTGCTAATAAGAAAGCGAGTTGGGATACTCTGAAATGACGGTCACTACAAGTCAACTGCGTAAAAGATGCGTCACTAATAAAAAAGAGAAACCACTATAATCAATATCATTCAATATATGAAAAATGTGGCCGTTAAATTTAAAAATGTTGCTATTAAAAGAAGTGAGTTGCCGAACTCTGAAATGCCAAAAAAAAAAAAAAAAAAAAAAAACTCAAACAAATTTAAAAATTGCATAAGAGAAGCGAGTTGCTCGAAAAAAAAAAAAAAAAAAAAAAAAAAAAAAAAAAAAAAAAACACAAATTTAAAAATGTTGCTAAGCTTGAAAAAAGGATTGCCAGAATGTGAAAATGACAATCACCCCATGTGGGGTGTCTTTCAGAAACCTTTTTGTGTTGCTAATAAAAAAAGCAAATCGGCAAAAAATAATGAAATGTAATCCCAAAATCAAATGTTGTAGTAAAAGCTGAAGTTTTTTCTTGCAATCGCACATGATATTGCCAAGCAAATTTAAAAATGTTGCCGGAAATGTTGCTAATAAAGAAATTGAGTTGCCAGACTCTGAAATGACAATAAGAAAAAAAAAACTGTTGCCGCCAAACAAACTAAAAAATGTTGCTTATAAGAAAGCGAGTTGCCAGACTCTGAAATGGCAATCACTACGTGCCAACTAACTAAAAGATGCGTCGTACATATACCAGAGTTGCTAGACTGTCCAATATCATTCAATATATGGCAAATGTAGCCGCTTAATTTAAAAATGTTGCTAATAAAAAAAAGTGAGTTGCCAGACTCTGAAATGACAATCACTACATGGGAAATGTTGCCGCCAAACAAATTTAAAAATGTTGATAATAAGAAAGCGAGTTGCCAGACTCTGAAATGACAATCACTACATGGGAAATGCTGCCAAGCAAATTCAAAAATGTTGCTAATAAAAAAGCGAGTTGCCAGACTCTGAAATGATAATCTCTACAAGGGAAATTTTGCCAAGCAAATTTAAAATGTTGACTAATAAAAAAAGTAGAGTTGCCAGACTCTGAAATGACAATCACTACATGGGAAATGTTGCCATGAAACAAATTTAAAAATGTTGCCAGAATGGTTAGAAAAAGAATTACCTGCAATTGTGGTACTGGGAGACAAATATAAATAAGAGCATGGATCGCGTCATAAGTTGAAAAAAAAAAATGAATGACTATAGTACTATTACAAAATTTCATACAGCTACTTACATAACCGTTGATTCCTCGTTGATTGCACATATCATGCAGAATCCAAAGTGTCAAACTGCTTGCTGCTGGTGAGCCTCAAATTAGTGTAAAATCCGTTTTAGAAGAAAAAAATTAAATTGGTTAATTTGTGCAAACAGTAAACTACCAAAAAAACCAAACTGATGCTCTAAATACGATTGATTGCTCCAATTTGGCAATACACGCTTTTTGCCAGTGTGGGACTCACTTGTCACTGATCGCTGCTTCAACCGCATCCTAATCCAAAGGAAAATGATATCAGGACTGCTGATGTTGCTGGCAACACTGTTGATAACTGTTGTTTGCAAATTTAGTTATTTTTTCGTCTCTAGTTTTAGCGATGCTGTTGATCACTGTTGCTTGCAAATTTAGTTATTTTCGTCTCTAGTTTTAGCGGTGTTGCTGGCCATGAAGCTGTTGATCACTGTTGCTTGCAAGTTTAGTTGTTTTCGTCTCTAGTTCTAAGCGATGTTGCTGGCAACGAAGCAGTTTATCACCGTTGCTTGCAAATTTTGTTATTTTCAGTCTCTGGTTTTAGCGATGCTATTGATCACTGTTGCTTGCAAATTTAGTTATTTTCGTCTCTAGTTTTAGCGATGTTGCTGGCAACGAAGCAGTTTATCACTATTACTTGCAAATTTTGTTATTTTCGTCTCTATTGTTTCTTCGCGATGCTGTGTGATCACTGTTGCTTGCAAATTTAGTTATTTTCGTCTCTAGTTTTAGCGATGTTGCTGGCGGCGAAGCGGTTTATCACTGTTGCTTGAAATTTTATTCTTTTCGTCTCTAGTTTTAGCGATGCTATTGATCACTGTTGCTTGCAAATTTAGTTATTTTCGTCTCTAGTTTTAGCGATGTTGCTGACAACGAAGCAGTTTAACACTGTTGCTATTATTGCAAATTTTATTGTTTTTCGTCTCTAGTTTTAGCGATGCTATTGATTACTGTTGCTTGCAAATTTAGTTATTTTCGTCTCTAGTTTTAGCGATGTTGCTGGCAATGAAGCTGTTGATCACTGTTGCTTGCAAATTTAGTTATTTACTCGTCTCTAGTTTTAACGACATTACTCCACAGAGAGCGAGAAAAATATTAAATGTTGCTGCAATCAGTTAACAAGGCTTCGTCAGCTTAACTAGGCGACAACTAATCCAGAGAAAATGATATTAGAACTGCTGATATTGCTGGCAACGAAGTTGTTGATCACTGTTGCTTGCAAGTTTAGTTATTTTCGTCTCTAGATTTAGCGATGCTGTTGATCACTGTTGCTTTCTATTTAGTTATTTTCGTCTCTAGTTTTAGCGATGTTGCTGGCAATGAAGCTGTTGATCACTGTTGCTTGCAAATTTAGTTATTTTCGTCTCTAGTTTTGGCGACATTCTCCACAGAGAGCGAGAAAATATTAAATAGTTGCTGCAATCAGTTAACTAGGCTTCGTCAGCTTAACCAGGCGATAACTAATCTAGAGGAAAGTGATATTATAACTGCTGATGTTGCTGGCAACGAGCTGTTGATCACTGTTGCTTGCAAATTTAGTTATTTTCGTCTCTAGTTTTTGGCGACATTACTCCACAGAGAGCGAGAAAAATATTAAATGTTGCTGCAATCAGTTAACTAGGCTTCGTCAGCTTAACTAGGCGATAACTAATCTAGAGGAAAGTGATATTAGAACTGCTGATGTTGCTGGCAACGAAGCTGTTGATCACTGTTGCTTGCAAATTTAGTTATTTTCGTCTCTAGTTTTTGGCGAAATTACTCCACAGAGAGCGAGAAAAATATTAAATGTTGCTGCAATCAGTTAACTAGGCTTCGTCAGCTTAACTAGGCGATAACTAATCTAGAGGAAAGTGATATTATAACTGCTGATGTTGCTGGCAACGAAGCTGTTGATCACTGTTGCTTGCAAATTTAGTTATTTTCGTCTCTAGTTTTGGCGACATTACTCCACAGAGAGCGAGAAAAATATTAAATGTTGCTGCAATCAGTTAACTAGGCTTCGTCAGCTTAACTAGGCGATAACTAATCTAGAGGAAAGTGATATTAGAACTGCTGATATTGCTGGCAACGAAGCTGTTGATCACTGTTGCTTGCAAGTTTAGTTATTTTCGTCTCTAGTTTTAGCGATGTTGATGGCGAAGCTGTTGATCACTGTTGCTTGCAAATTTAGTTATTTCCGTATCTAGTTTTAGCGCTATTATTACACAGCGAGCGGGGAATATATTAAATGTTGCTGCAATGAGAAATTTCAAAATGACTTACTCTTAGACCTGTATATAAATTAATTATCAAATGGGTTGATTCGTTTTATATTACAATGCTAATGCAGATACCGTTACTGATGCCAATGTTGGGGAGACTGTTGGCGCTGATTCTGAATCCATTGCCGCAGTTAATTGGTAGTGCTGCCAGTGCCATAGCTGGTCCCAGTGCTGATGACATTGCCAGTTCCAGTGCCGATCTATGCTAGTATCAGTGCCGATCCATATGCTGATACCGATGCCTATGTCGTTGCTCGCTCTTCTTGATCCCAGCACCAACGCAAATCCTGAGCCAGTGCCAGTGCCGATGACGGTGCTACATATGTATGTACATATATCTGCGGAAATACAAAAACAATTGTTATGTCTGCAACAAACACAATTCCTACTAAAACTACTCAGATGTACTCCAGAGATTAAATTGATCATACCACACTGCTAATGCTCTGGCAGCTGGCTGACCCAGGCTTGGATGCTCGTCCCTCTCAACCGTTCGAGCTGTCACTTAAATCTCTTTAAAAATATCACTTTCTTATATTATTCTATAAGATTTCAATGCACGTTCAATATCTGATAAATATCTTTAGTTTCATTGGTAATATTTAGTAGTTCGTTTAGTAATGCAAGTCAATTAACAAATTTCACTAAGATTTTAATATTTTCAATTTTATTTCAAACTCAACTTCTCTGTCACACACACACCTCCACAAATTGTAATTGACTATTTATTCACAACTGACTTGGGAAAAACAATTTATGAGCAGGCAGTACTATTCGGTCGCACTTTTTGTATACACAACTGACTTTGTGCAGCAAGAAAATGGCTTCGCCAGCTTCACTAAGCAGCAACATATTCAGAGAGAAACAATTCCTAGAAATACTGCTTATGTTGCCGAAGCTTCTGAATCAGTGTCGCTAATTCGACTGGCAACAATCAAAAATTTAAATGTTGCTGCAATGAGAAATTTCAAAATGTTGCTGGACTTACATTTAGACACATATTAAGTTGCTAGTAACATAGTAATTTATGAGCAAGCAGTGCTGCACTGTCGCACTATTTATACACAACTGATATTCAGAGAAAAACAATTCCTAGAAATACTGCTTATGTTGCCGAAGCTTCTGGATCAGTGTCGCTAATTCGACTGGCAATTAACATTTTTCACTGAAACTTTTATTTTTTCAATTTTAATTCAAATTAAACTTCTTTGTCACACACACACACACCCCCACACATTGTAATTGACTATTTATTCACAACTGACTTGTGAGAAAGAATTCGTAGAAATACTGCTGTTGCTGATTATTTTCCTCGTTAGTTTTCTCGATGTACAAACACAGACAGCTGGCAACAATCAATAAAATCTCAATTTTGTAAATGTCAGTCAATTTTAATATACTACACTTAAACCGAATGAGACAATCGTGCATATCCACTGTATATAAATTAATTATGAAATGGGTTGATTTCTTATATTCGTAATATTTAGTAGTTCGTTTAGTAATGCAAGTCAATTAACAAATTTCACTAAGATTTTAATATTTTCAATTTTATTTCAAACTCAACTTCTCTGTCACACACACACCTCCACAATTTGTAATTGACTATTTATTCACAACTGACTTGGGAAAAACAATTTATGAGCAGGCAGTACTATTCGGTCGCACTATTTATACACAACTGACTTTGTGCAGCAAGAAAATGGCTTCGCCAGCTTCACTAAGCAGCAACATATTCAGAGAGAAACAATTCCTAGAAATACTGCTTATGCTGACGAAGCTTCTGAATCAGTGTCGCTAATTCGACTGGCAACAATCAAAAATTTAAATGTTGCTGCAATGAGAAATTTCAAAATGTTGCTGGACTTACATTTAGACACATATTAAGTTGCTAGTAACATAGTAATTTATGAGCAAGCAATGCTGCACTGTCGCACTATTTATACACAACTGATATTCAGAGAAAAACAATTCCCAGAAATACTGCTTATGTTGCCGAAGCTTCTGGATCAGTGTTGCTAATTCGACTGGCAATTAACATTTTTCACTGAAACTTTTATTTTTTCAATTTTAATTCAAATTCAACTTCTTTGTCACACACACACACCCCCCACACATTGTAATTGACTATTTATTCACAACTGACTTGTGAGAAAGAATTCGTAGAAATACTGCTGTTGCTGATTATTTTCCTCGTTAGTTTTGTCGATTTACAAACACAGACAGCTGGCAACAATCAATAAAATCTCAATTTTGTAAATGTCAGTCAATTTTAATATACTACAGTTAAACCGAATGAGACAATCGTGCATGTCCACTGTATATAAATTAATTATGAAATGGGTTGATTTCTTATATTCGTAATATTTAGTAGTTCGTTTAGTAATGCAAGTCAATTAACAAATTTCACTAAGATTTTAATATTTTCAATTTTATTTCAAACTCAACTTCTCTGTCACACACACACCTCCACAAATTGTAATTGACTATTTATTCACAACTGACTTGGGAAAAACAATTTATGAGCAGGCAGTACTATTCGGTCGCACTATTTATACACAACTGACTTTGTGCAGCAAGAAAATGGCTTCGCCAGCTTCACTAAGCAGCAACATATTCAGAGAGAAACAATTCCTAGAAATACTGCTTATGTTGCCGAAGCTTCTGAATCAGTGTCGCTAATTCGACTGGCAACAATCAAAAATTTAAATGTTGCTGCAATGAGAAATTTCAAAATGTTGCTGGACTTACATTTAGACACATATTAAGTTGCTAGTAACATAGTAATTTATGAGCAAGCAGTGCTGCACTGTCGCACTATTTATACACAACTGATATTCAGAGAAAAACAATTCCTAGAAATACTGCTTATGTTGCCGAAGCTTCTGGATCAGTGTCGCTAATTCGACTGGCAATTAACATTTTTCACTGAAACTTTTATTTTTTTCAATTTTAATTCAAATTAAACTTCTTTGTCACACACACACACACCCCCACACATTGTAATTGACTATTTATTCACAACTGACTTGTGAGAAAGAATTCGTAGAAATACTGCTGCTGCTGATCATTTTCCTCGTTAGTTTTCTCGATGTACAAACACAGACAGCTGGCAACAATCAATAAAATCTCAATTTTGTAAATGTCAGTCAATTTTAATATACTACACTTAAACCGAATGAGACAATCGTGCATATCCACTGTATATAAATTAATTATGAAATGGGTTGATTTCTTATATTCGTAATATTTAGTAGTTCGTTTAGTAATGCAAGTCAATTAACAAATTTCACTAAGATTTTAATATTTTCAATTTTATTTCAAACTCAACTTCTCTGTCCCACACACACCTCCACAATTTGTAATTGACTATTTATTCACAACTGACTTGGGAAAAACAATTTATGAGCAGGCAGTACTATTCGGTCGCACTATTTATACACAACTGAGTTTGTGCAGCAAGAAAATGGCTTCGCCAGCTTCACTAAGCAGCAACATATTCAGAGAGAAACAATTCCTAGAAATACTGCTTATGCTGACGAAGCTTCTGAATCAGTGTCGCTAATTCGACTGGCAACAATCAAAAATTTAAATGTTGCTGCAATGAGAAATTTCAAAATGTTGCTGGACTTACATTTAGACACATATTAAGTTGCTAGTAACATAGTAATTTATGAGCAAGCAGTGCTGCACTGTCGCACTATTTATACACAACTGATATTCAGAGAAAAACAATTCCCAGAAATACTGCTTATGTTGCCGAAGCTTCTGGATCAGTGTTGCTAATTCGACTGGCAATTAACATTTTTCACTGAAACTTTTATTTTTTCAATTTTAATTCAAATTCAACTTCTTTGTCACACACACACACACCCCCACACATTGTAATTGACTATTTATTCACAACTGACTTGTGAGAAAGAATTCGTAGAAATACTGCTGTTGCTGATTATTTTCCTCGTTAGTTTTGTCGATTTACAAACACAGACAGCTGGCAACAATCAATAAAATCTCAATTTTGTAAATGTCAGTCAATTTTAATATACTACAGTTAAACCGAATGAGACAATCGTGCATGTCCACTGTATATAAATTAATTATGAAATGGGTTGATTTCTTATATTCGTAATATTTAGTAAACTCAACTTCTCTGTCACACACACACCTCCACAAATTGTAATTGACTATTTATTCACAACTGACTTGGGAAAAACAATTTATGAGCAGGCAGTACTATTCGGTCGCACTATTTATACACAACTGACTTTGTGCAGCAAGAAAATGGCTTCGCCAGCTTCACTAAGCAGCAACTTATTCAGAGAGAAACAATTCCTAGAAATACTGCTTATGCTGACGAAGCTTCTGAATCAGTGTCGCTAATTCGACTGGCAACAATCACAAATTTAAATGTTGCTGCAACGAGAAATTTCAAAATGTTGCTGGACTTAC
The DNA here is from genome assembly GCA_035045965.1 of Drosophila aldrichi. NCBI lineage: Eukaryota > Metazoa > Arthropoda > Insecta > Diptera > Drosophilidae > Drosophila > Drosophila aldrichi. Next base: position 23,187 of record JAWNOM010000212.1, on the reverse strand, counting down.
ACTTAGACACACATTAAATTGCTAGAAACATAGTAATATATGAGCAAGTAGTGCTGCACTATTTATACACAACTGACTTTGTGCAGCAATAAAATCCCGATTTGTAAATCGCAATCAATTTTAATAAAACTAACTATTATAACGACTTTGTGCAGCAAAAAATAGGCTTCGGTAGCTTAACTAGGCGGCAACTAATTAAGAGGAAAATGATATCAGGACTGCTGATGTTGCTGGCAACGAAGCAGTTGATCACTGTTGCTTGCAAATTTAGTTATTTTCGTCTCTAGTTTTAGCGACATTATTACACAGCGAGCGGGGAATATATTAAATGTTGCTGCAATGAAAAATTTCAAAATGTTGCTAGACTTACTCTTAGACCTGTATATAAATTAATTATGAAATGGGTTGATTCGTTTTATATTACAATGCTAATGCAAATACCGTTACTGATGCCAATGTTGGGGAGACTGTTGGCGCTGATTTTGAATCCATTGCCGCAGTTAATTGGTGTGCTGCCAGTGCCATAGCTGGTCCCAGTGCTGATGACATTGCCAGTTCCAGTGCCGATCTATGCTAGTATCAGTGCCGATCCATATGCTGATACCGATGCCTATGTCGTTGCTCGCTCTTCTTGATCCCAGCACCAACGCAAATCCTGAGCCAGTGCTAGTGCCGATGACGGTGCTACATATGTATGTACATATATCTGCGGAAATACAAAAACAATTGTTATGTCTGCAACAAACACAATTCCTACTAAAACTACTCAGATGTACTCCAGAGATTAAATTGATCATACCAGACTGCTAATGCTCTGGCAGCTGGCTGACCCAGGCTTGGATGCTCGTCCCTCTCAACCGTTCGAGCTGTCACTTAAATCTCTTGAAAAAATATCACTTTCTCATATTATTCTATAAGATTTCAATGCACGTTCAATATCTGATAAATATCTTTAGTTTCATTGGTAACATTTAGTAGTTCGTTTAGTAATGCAAGTCAATTAACGATTTTCACAAAGATTTTAATTTTTTCAATTTTATTTCAAACTCAACTTCTGTGTCACACACACACACCCCCACACATTGTAATTGACTATTTATTCACAACTGACTTGTGAAAAACAATTTATAAGCAGGCATACTATACGGTCGCACTATTTATATACAACTGACTTTGTGCAGCAAGAAAATGGCTTCGCCAGCTTCACTAAGCAGCAACATATTCAGAGAGAAACAATTCCTAGAACTACTGCTTATGCTGCCGAAGCTTCTGAATCAGTGTCGCTAATTCGACTGGCAACAATCACAAATTTAAATGTTGCTGCAACGAGAAATTTCAAAATGTTGCTGGACTTACACTTAGACACACATTAAGTTGCTAGAAACATAGTAATATATGAGCAAGCAGTGCTGCACTATTTATACACAACTGACTTTGTGCAGCAATAAAATCCCGATTTGTAAATCGCAATCAATTTTAATAAAACTAACTAATATAACGACTTTGTGTAGCAAGAAATAGACTTCGGTAGCTTAACTAGGCGGCAACTAATTAAGAGGAAAATGATATCAGGACTGCTGATGTTGCTGGCAACGAAGCAGTTGATCACTGTTGCTTGCAAATTTAGTTATTTTCGTCTCTAGTTTTAGCGACATTATTACACAGCGAGCAGGGAATATATTAAATGTTGCTGCAATGAAAAATTTCAAAATGTTGCTAGACTTACTCTTAGACCTGTATATAAATTAATTATGAAATGGGTTGATTCGTTTTATATTACAATGCTAATGCAAATACCGTTACTGATGCCAATGTTGGGGAGACTGTTGGCGCTGATTCTGAATCCATTGCCGCAGTTAATTGGTGTGCTGCCAGTGCCATAGCTGGGTCCCAGTGCTGATGACATTGCCAGTTCCAGTGCCGATCTATGCTAGTATCAGCACTTTCAATATATAATAAGTATCTTTAGTTTTATTCGTAATATTTAGTATTTCGTTTAGTAATGTAAGTCAATTAACAAATTTCACTACGATTTTAATATTTTCAATTTTATTTCAAACTCAACTTCTCTGTCACACACACACCCCCACAAATTGTGATTGATTATTTATTCACAACTGACTTGTGAAAAACAATTTATAAGCAGGCAGTACTATGCGGTCGCACTATTTATATACAACTAACTTTGTGCAGCAAGAAAATGGCTTCGCCAGCTTCACTAAGCAGCAACACATACAGAGAAAAGCAATTCCTAGAAGTACTGCTTATGCTGCCGAAGCTTCTGAATCAGTGTCGCCATTTCGACTGGCAACAATCAAAAATTTAAATGTTGCTGCAACGAGAAATTTCAAAATGTTGCTGGACTTACACTTAGACACACATTAAGTTGCTAGAAACATAGTAATATATGAGCAAGCAGTGCTGCACTATTTATACACAACTGACTTTGTGCAGCAATAAAATCCCGATTTGTAAATCGCAATCAATTTTAATAAAACTAACTAATATAACGACTTTGTGTAGCAAGAAATAGGCTTCGCCAGCTTAACTAGGCGGCAACTAATTAAGAGGAAAATGATATCAGGACTGCTGATGTTGCTGGCAACGAAGCAGTTGATCACTGTTGCTTGCAAGGTTAGTTATTTTCGTCTCTAGTTTTAGCGACATTATTACACAGCGAGCGGGGAATATATTATATGTTGCTGCAATGAAAAATTTCAAAATGTTGCTAGACTTACTCTTAGACCTGTATATAAATTAATTATGAAATGGGTTGATTCGTTTTATATTACAATGCTAATGCAAATACCGTTACTGATGCCAATGTTGGGGAGACTGTTGGCGCTGATTTTGAATCCATTGCCGCAGTTAATTGGTGTGCTGCCAGTGCCATAGCTGGTCCCAGTGCTGATGACATTGCCAGTTCCAGTGCCGATCTATGCTAGTATCAGTGCCGATCCATATGCTGATACCGATGCCTATGTCGTTGCTCGCTCTTCTTGATCCCAGCACCAACGCAAATCCTGAGCCAGTGCTAGTGCCGATGACGGTGCTACATATGTATGTACATATATCTGCGGAAATACAAAAACAATTGTTATGTCTGCAACAAACACAATTCCTACTAAAACTACTCAGATGTACTCCAGAGATTAAATTGATCATACCAGACTGCTAATGCTCTGGCAGCTGGCTGACCCAGGCTTGGATGCTCGTCCCTCTCAACCGTTCGAGCTGTCACTTAAATCTCTTGAAAAAATATCACTTTCTCATATTATTCTATAAGATTTCAATGCACGTTCAATATCTGATAAATATCTTTAGTTTCATTGGTAACATTTAGTAGTTCGTTTAGTAATGCAAGTCAATTAACGATTTTCACAAAGATTTTAATTTTTTCAATTTTATTTCAAACTCAACTTCTGTGTCACACACACACACCCCCACACATTGTAATTGACTATTTATTCACAACTGACTTGTGAGAAAGAATTCGTAGAAATACTGCTGCTGCTGATTATTTTCTTCGTTAGTTTTGTCGATTTACAAACGCAGACAGCTGGCAACAATCAATAAAATCTCAATTTTGTAAATGTCGGTCAATTTTAATATACTACACTTAAACCGAATGAGACAATCGTGCATATCCACTGTATATAAATTAATTATGAAATGGGTTGATTTCTTATATTCGTAATATTTAGTAGTTCGTTTAGTAATGCAAGTCAATTAACAAATTTCACTAAGATTTTAATATTTTCAATTTTATTTCAAACTCAACTTCTCTGTCACACACACACCTCCACAAATTGTAATTGACTATTTATTCACAACTGACTTGTGAAAAACAATTTATGAGCAGGCAGTACTATTCGGTCGCACTATTTATATACAACTGACTTTGTGCAGCAAGAAAATGGCTTCGCCAGCTTCACTAAGCAGCAACATATTCAGAGAGAAACAATTCCTAGAAATACTGCTTATGCTGACGAAGCTTCTGAATCAGTGTCGCTAATTCGACTGGCAACAATCAAAAATTTAAATGTTGCTGCAATGAGAAATTTCAAAATGTTGCTGGACTTACATTTAGACACACATTAAGTTGCTAGTAACATAGTAATTTATGAGTAAGCAGTGCTGCACTGTCGCACTATTTATACACAACTGATTTTGTGCAGCAATAAAATCCCGATATGTAAATGCCAATCAATTTAAATAAAACTAATATAACGAATTTGTGCAGAAAAAATAGGCTTCGCCAGCTTAACTAGGCGGCAACTAATTCGGAGGAAAATTATATCAGGACTATTGCTATAGCTGGCGTTCCCATCTTGTATACAATTTACTTACCGCGATTCTTAGTTAAATTTAAAACGGTCACTTCTTGAAGTGCACGAGCATGAAATGCCAACTCGCTGCAAAAGTAAAAGCATCAAAACACATATCGTATGGTAATTTATCGATACTATTAGATTAGTGATGCCAACTAACTAAAAGTTGCGTCTTTAAAATACCAGAGTTGCCAGACGTCCAATATCACTCAGTATATCGCAAAATTAGCCGCCAAATTTAAAAATGTTTTTAAAATATGAACAAATGGCACTCACTCTATGGGAAATGTTGACGCCAAACAAATTTAAAAATGTTGCCCAGAATGATTCAAAGAAAGTACCTGCAATTGTTTTAAGAGAATTTGTTCGCTTCATAAGTTAAAAAATAGCTACTTACATAACCGTTCATTCCTCGTTGAGTGCACGGATCATGCACAATCCAAAGCGTCAAACGGTTTGCTGCTGGTGTACCACAAAGTAGTGTATTAGCTACCAATTCTTTACTTTATATACACAGCTGACATTCCGTTACTTGTGGTTATCACAGCTCGCAATGGCAGCCACATTTTGCTGGGCACATACGCGGAAGATACAGATTTCTATAAGATTTCAATGCACTTTCAATATATAATAAGTATCTTTAGTTTTATACGTAATATTTAGTATTTCGTTTAGTAATGTAAGTCAATTAACAAATTTCACTAAGATTTTAATATTTTCAATTTTATTTCAAACTTAACTTTTCCGTCACACACACACACCCACAAATTGTAATTGACTATTTATTCACAACTGACTTGTGAAAAACAATTTATAAGCAGGCATACTATACGGTCGCACTATTTATATACAACTGACTTTGTGCAGCAAGAAAATGGCTTCGCCAGCTTCACTAAGCAGCAACATATTCAGAGAGAAACAATTCCTAGAAATACTGCTTATACTGACGAAGCTTCTGAATCAGTGTCGCTAATTCGACTGGCAACAATCAAAAATTTAAATGTTGCTGCAACGAGAAATTTCAAAATGTTGCTGGACTTACACTTAGACACACATTAAGTTGCTAGAAACATAGTAATATATGAGCAAGCAGTGCTGCACTATTTATACACAACTGACTTTGTGCAGCAATAAAATCCCGATTTGTAAATCGCAATCAATTTTAATAAAACTAACTAATATAACGACTTTGTGTAGCAAGAAATAGGCTTCGCCAGCTTAACTAGGCGGCAACTAATTAAGAGGAAAATGATATCAGGACTGCTGATGTTGCTGGCAACGAAGCAGTTGATCACTGTTGCTTGCAAATTTAGTTATTTTCGTCTCTAGTTTTAGCGACATTATTACACAGCGAGCGGGGAATATATTAAATGTTGCTGCAATGAAAAATTTCAAAATGTTGCTAGACTTACTCTTAGACCTGTATATAAATTAATTATGAAATAGGTTGATTCGTTTTATATTACAATGCTAATGCAAACACCGTTACTGATGCCAATGTTGGGGAGACTGTTGGCGCTGATTCTGAATCCATTGCCGCAGTTAATTGGTGTGCTGCCAGTGCCATAGCTGGTCCCAGTGCTGATGACATTGCCAGTTCCAGTGCCGATCTATGCTAGTATCAGCACTTTCAATATATAATAAGTATCTTTAGTTTTATTCGTAATATTTAGTATTTCGTTTAGTAATGTAAGTCAATTAACAAATTTCACTACGATTTTAATATTTTCAATTTTATTTCAAACTCAACTTCTCTGTCACACACACACCCCCACAAATTGTAATTGATTATTTATTCACAACTGACTTGTGAAAAACAATTTATAAGCAGGCAGTACTATGCGGTCGCACTATTTATATACAACTGACTTTGTGCAGCAAGAAAATGGCTTCGCCAGCTTCGCTAAGCAGCAACATATACAGAGAAAAGCAATTCCTAGAAATACTGCTTATGCTGCCGAAGCTTCTGAATTAGTGTCGCTAATTCGACTGGCAACAATCAAAAATTTAAATGTTGCTGCAACGAGAAATTTCAAAATGTTGCTGGACTTACACTTAGACACACATTAAGTTGCTAGAAACATAGTAATATATGAGCAAGCAGTGTGACCGTGCACACTATTTATACACAACTGATTTTGTGCAGCAATAAAATCCCGATTTGTAAATCGCAATCAATTTTAATAAAACTAACTAATATAACGACTTTGTGCAGCAAGAAATAGGCTTCGCCAGCTTAACTAGGCGGCAACTAATTAAGAGGAAAATGATATCAGGACTGCTGATGTTGCTGGCAACGAAGCAGTTGATCACTGTTGCTTGCAAATTTAGTTATTTTCGTCTCTAGTTTTAGCGACATTATTACACAGCGAGCGGGGAATATATTAAATGTTGCTGCAATGAAAAATTTCAAAATGTTGCTAGACTTACTCTTAGACCTGTATATAAATTAATTATGAAATGGGTTGATTCGTTTTATATTACAATGCTAATGCAAATACCGTTACTGATGCCAATGTTGGGGAGACTGTTGGCGCTGATTCTGAATCCATTGCCGCAGTTAATTGGTGTGCTGCCAGTGCCATAGCTGGTCCCAGTGCTGATGACATTGATGGGTCGCCCACCCATTTTCCGTTTAATTCATCAGGCGAGATTTGCTGGCCATCACTGACTCTTTCGAGCTTAGCTCTGATCATCTCCCGTTGCAAGTTCATCTGGTTGAGAAGCCTGTCACCAGCAGAGCAAAAGGCCGCCTGCCTGTTTTGAATGCCAACGTTAACAAATTTCAGAGCTATCTAATAAAAAAATCTTGCTCAACACTGAGATCAACAGTGCTGACGATGTTGATGATGATGCGGTCAATATTTTTGTCAAAAATATTGAAGATGCTGCAAACTATGCGAATGCACAGCACCCACGCAAGATTATGAGGACTAGATATCGTGTAAATAGACAGACTCTGCAACTCATCGAGGCCCATAAGCAAGTCAAGCGCTATCTCAATCGAAATCGCAATCCGATGCTTAAGATGCTCTGCAACAGGCTATCGAATCGCATACGCAAAGAGCTTACATATGCTAGGCAGAAGTACGAGGAAGAGCTATTTAAATCTATCGATCCAACCGATAGATATAGTATGCAAAAACTCTGGCGCCTGACCAACGAAATCAAGCGACAGCTTGCTCCAAATCTACCGCTGTTGAAGTCCTCTAGTGAAAATGGCTCCAATGCGCAAAATGTCTGGTGCAAGACAACTGCCGAGAAGGCCGAAACATTTGCTGCGAGTCTTGAGCAGCGTTTTCAACCCATCGTGACTACTTCACTCAGTGATCTGGCCGAGATTGAGGCTCAAGTTAGCCAGCTATCTTTGACTCCTTCAGTCTCATTTCGGCCAGTCACTGCGGCTGAAGGCATCAGTCACATCAGCACGCTAGAGAACAAAAAAGCGGCTGGTTTGGACCAAATTGACAACCACACCATCAAAGCGCTGCCACTGAAGGCTGTTTTGTATCTTGTTCTGATATGCAATAACTCTCTTAGATTGAGTCACTTCCCCTCGAGCTGGAAGCTAGCTGTAGTGAAGATGGTGCATAAGCCTGGCAAGCCTACGCACCATGTTGCATCATACAGGCCCATAAGTCTGTTATCTGGCCTCTCAAAGATACTCGAGTATCTGATTTTGAGCCGTATGCTGGAGCAAGACGCACTCGTAAATGCGATTCCAAACCATCAGTTTGGATTCCGCAAGGCGCATTCAGCTGAACAGCAATTGGGTCGAGTTACCCAATACATTATTAAAATACTGCTCTGCTGTGTATATGGATATCAAAGAAGCCTTTGATCGAGTGTGGCATACAGGCTTGAAGTATAAGCTTAAGAGGCTACTGCCAGATGCTCTCTATCGAATCCTCTGCTGCTATCTAGCAGATCGCACTTTTATTGTTGAGTGTCACGGTGGCTGTCGCTCAGGTATCAGACAGATTCACGCTGGTGTGCCACAAGGTAGCTTGCTCGGGCCAATCTTGTATAATATATACACCAGCGATATACCAAGGCCAACTTGTCTGCGTGGGATTCTTATTGCTACTTATGCTGATGACGCCATTGTTCTATCGACAGACTTTCGTCAAGCAGATGCGCTTAATCAACAGCAAGCTTACATGGATAGATTGGCTGAATGGGCGAGCAAGCGGTGCATTACAATTAATGCAAACAAGACTATGCATATCATGCATACTCTTAGAGTTATAGCGCAATATCAGGCGATTCGCATTGGCAACTAAACTATTGAGAATGGCACCTCACATTCGTATTTGGGCGTTACTCTAGACACAAAACTACGCTTTTCACATCATGTCACTACGGTCGTTACTAGAGTCAGGGATAGGCTTAAAAAGATAGATTGGCTCATTAACAAAGATAGCAAATTGACGCTTAAAACAAAAGTAATTATTTACAGGCAGCTAGTTGCTCCACTTTGGCAATATTCGCTCTGCTATCTGAGGCGTAATTCAGACGCATTCGAGTCGTTCACAAAAAAGCTCTGAGAGCCATTTCTGGTGCCCAATATTTTGTTTCGAACTCTCGCATCAGGGCTGAGTTGCAAGTCCTGTCTGCGGATGAAATATTCAACAATCTCTGCGCCAAATACTATGATCGACTCCGTGTCCATACCAAGAACTTGGCCAAAAACATTGCCTACGACCCGTTCATCCCACAGCGGATAACATTGGCAAGATACACGAGTCTCGTAAGCATGCATTTGGCCAATGACATTGCTCTACGCACTCAGCGACAACTACAAAGAGAAGCCGACGAAGCAGCTGAAAGCAGAGAGCGATTCCTTCGCCGATGGGAGGCTCAGCAACACAACGAAGCTGCACAAGCAACAGCCCACCAGCCGCAACGACTACCTGTTGTTGAAGGTATTGCGCCAATGCCGCGGCCACTACCACCACCATCACCACTTGCTGCCTATAGGGTCCTATTTAGATCGCATAGAGATCAAAGTTAAGTATTAACACTAATTGACAGTTCAAAAATTCTATTTTCGGCACATATATATGTGCAGCGAACATAGGCGACGGCGCTTGCGCTTAAAATGCACATTTTAAAGCCTACTTAAAACTAACTTAAATACGCGCCCTATTGGCTGTGCAGCCCACTTGGCTAAACCTCCTGGCTGTACTTCATGTATTCTGCAAAGAAAAAATCATCATTAATAATCTTTTAATGCTTTTATTTAACTCTATAAAATTCACTTATCTGCTAGTCAGCTTGCAATTAATGCAATTCTGACATTTCCTTTTTCGCGCCCCTCTGCACTTTGTATGGTAGCAGCTGTTCATATATAAAGATAATAATTAATTAATATTTATTATTAACTTTATTAATATCACTTTTACAATTGCTAATTTTTATTTTGCAAAACTCACCTGCTAGTCAGCTTGCACTCAATGCAATTCCGCTGTCTATAGTATTGCGCCTGTCTGTATTTCGTATGATAGCAGCCACATATATATAAAAAGATAATAATTAATTAATATTAATTATTCATATAATTAATTTCACTTATTTATTAATATTTAAACTTGCCAATTAGCAGCATAGAATTTGCATGTAACGTAATTTCCAATCAGCTGTTTTTGTTTCGATTATGCACTCCGATAGACACAACGCTAGGGGTGCATCGTCACTTACTCAATTGCACTTGCGATATATCGAATGAATATTAATGAAATCAAAACTGCTAAAATGAATAGTTAAACTATTTTTATTTAATTATCTATATTAATTATCATAACCTTTTTGTAATTAAAGTTAATTTTAGCTTAAGCCCATATTGGAGAATATGACCAGACTTAGTCTTGACTATTCTCTATTATTCCAATTGGCCACTCTGGGCTATTTTCGCTGTGCATCTTGTAGATGCTTTTTAATGAAAAAATTGAATTATATTAAGTAATGCCTTCTATTACTATTGTTAAACTTATATCTTACTTATCTATTTAGTCGTTTATTAGTTACTCAAGGTGTTTATTGTCGATTTGTATAAGTATTTTGTAACATTAAGCTGCACTGTTATCTTTGTGCACTTATGGCTATTTAAATTGATTCATGTAATGAAAAGTCTCGACAAATATTGTCCTTTTTAGATTTTATTTATCTTATAGGCGCTACTCATATTCTTAAGAAATGCTGTTGTAAAGTATTGATTGAATAAAAAGTATCTCCGTACTATCTTCCCCTCGCCATGCAACTGCAGGTCAGCTGATCATGTATGAGGCACGAAGAAGCGGAGATCATTATTGTGTGTTCTTCATAGACATACGAACTTGCTATAGCTGGCGTTCCCATCTTGTATACAATTTACTTACCGATTCTTAGTTAAATTTAAAACGGTCACTTCTCGATCAGCGAGCATGAAATGCCAACTCGCTGCAAAAGTAAAAGTATCAAAACACATATCGTATGGTAATTTATCGATACTATTAGATTAGTGATGCCAGCTAACTAAAAGTTGCGTCTTTAAAATACCAGAGTTGCCAGACTGTCCAATATCACTCAATATATCGCAAATGTAGCCGCCAAATTTAAAAATGTTTTTTAAAAATGAACAGACTTGCCAGACTCTCAACTGGCACTCACTACATAGGAAATGTTGACGCCAAACAAATTTAACAAGTAGACATACGAACGGAAAAAAAGAAAAACGGAAAAGAAATCTATTTAAATCGGTGTTTTTGCAATCAATTTTTGCACATTAAATTGCTGCAATGCCTAGAGGCTATACTGCAGATGACGGTGAAGAGGATATGGACGTGGAAGTCGAATCTCTACTCGACCCGCAGCCACTAGCGCTTGCGCCCACGCCATCGAAAGTGCCAGTAAAGAAAAGTGTGGTTACGGCACAACCTTCAACTCCTCGAGCTGCGGCTCAGGTATCAGAAACGAAAATTTTATCTGCCTCGCAATCTTCGGTTGCTGATTATTTTAAAGCAAAAGAGGCGCTTAAAAAAGGCGCGCTGGCACTTGTTAGAGAAAGAGCAGCCAAAAGAACTGCAGAAAAAGATGACAGCCCAAAAAAGAAGAGTGCGCAACTAGATGCAATCGATCTGGATGGCAGCGATAGCGATAGGACTGCCTGGAGCTGGTCGCTAGTGCAAACAATGCTGATTTACTGCAAGTCACGGCTCTCGGCAACCAGCGAGTTAGAGTTGAGAGGCCGTTCAAATCCAGTGAAGTTGCACAATGCCATAGGTGCTAGAAATTCGGGCACACTAAAAATTACTGCCGTCGCCCCTTTGCCTGCGTCAAGTGCGGCGAAGTGTGCCAATTGCTCCGGCCCACATGCCGCGAGCTACAAAGGCTGCCCTTCTTATAAAGAAGCGTGCAAGAAGCGCGAAAATGAAGGTGCCACGCAGCTAGCTAAGATTATTAATAATTTAGCTAAGCCTGCTCCCACTGCAACTGCCCAGAGCAATCGAACAAATATGCCAAATATATCAAATATGTCAAATATGACAAATCTTTTTCAGCAAGCCCCCCTCAGTCACGACCGCAAACTGCTAGTGCCGGGTCCAGCTATTCGGCTGCCCTTCGGGCGGGTTTACAATTTGCACAGCCTGTCGGACCGGCAGCTATTAGCAGCAAATAGCGTCAGTCGAGGCAAAAAGCCACCAAACATAGCCAACAACAACAACTTTTGCAACAACAACAACAACAACAACAACAACAACAACAACAGCAGCAGCAACAAGTCCGCTTGCCTAGGCAGGCAAGCGCGCAGCGGCCGCCGCAGCCAAAACGTAGCCGTAGTCTAAGAACACGCCGTAGGCATCCGCAACCAATAGATGGGGGTGTTCATTTTCAACGTTTCGAGCAGCCAATGAATGCGAATGTGCCAAGTATGCCAGTGCAAGTTAACTTTAGATTAGAGGCTAAAATAGACAAACTCATTGAGATGATGACCACCCTCACGGCCTGCCTGTTGGCCCGATTTGGTCCCAATGAGCGTTCAAATGTCTAACAATGTATCCACTTCCCCAAATGCCAGTAGACGCAGCGCTGCACTGCAGCATGCTGTAACCCAACGTGTCAACAACATCAAGACATTTTTTTGGAATGCTGCCGGTGTCAAGAAAAAGCTTAATGAGCTCAATCTATATCTCGTCAAGCACGATATAGACATAATGCTAGTGTCTGAGACGTATCTGACTGATACCGATAGCATCGCTATTAATGATTATATTGTTTACTTAGCAAATCACCCCTCAAACAGGCGCAGAGGAGGTGCAGCCTTTATAATTAAACAACATATATGCCATTATGCTATGCGCTTTACATCTAACGACTCGCATCAATCTGTCGAAGTTTCAGTCAGCCTGCAAAATGGCCGTCACATTAATATTGTCTCAATCTACTGCCCGCCGCAAGTTATCTGGTCTGGGCAAGAATTGAACAACCTGCTATCTTCTCTGGGTGACACTTTTATAGTCTGTGGTGACTGGAATGCGAAAAGTCAGAGGTGGGGCAACGCCAGATCTTGTCTCCGTGGCCGAACGCTAATCAATAGTATTCTACAAGCGAATTGCAACATTCTGGCAACTGGGTCGCCCACCCATTTTCCGTTTAATTCATCAGGCGAGATTTGCTGGCCATCACTGACTCTTTCGAGCTTAGCTCTGATCATCTCCCGTTGCAAGTTCATCTGGTTGAGAAGCCTGTCACCAGCAGAGCAAAAGGCCGCCTGCCTGTTTTGAATGCCAACGTTAACAAATTTCAGAGCTATCTAATAAAAAAATATTGCTCAACACTGAGATCAACAGTGCTGACGATGTTGATGATGATGCGGTCAATATTTTTGTCAAAAATATTGAAGATGCTGCAAACTATGCGAATGCACAGCACCCACGCAAGATTATGAGGACTAGATATCGTGTAAATAGACAGACTCTGCAACTCATCGAGGCCCATAAGCAAGTCAAGCGCTATCTCAATCGAAATCGCAATCCGATGCTTAAGATGCTCTGCAACAGGCTATCGAATCGCATACGCAAAGAGCTTACATATGCTAGGCAGAAGTACGAGGAAGAGCTATTTAAATCTATCGATCCAACCGATAGATATAGTATGCAAAAACTCTGGCGCCTGACCAACGAAATCAATAACTCTCTTAGATTGAGTCACTTCCCCTCGAGCTGGAAGCTAGCTGTAGTGAAGATGGTGCATAAGCCTGGCAAGCCTACGCACCATGTTGCATCATACAGGCCCATAAGTCTGTTATCTGGCCTCTCAAAGATACTCGAGTATCTGATTTTGAGCCGTATGCTGGAGCAAGACGCACTCGTAAATGCGATTCCAAACCATCAGTTTGGATTCCGCAAGGCGCATTCAGCTGAACAGCAATTGGGTCGAGTTACCCAATACATTATTAAAATACTGCTCTGCTGTGTATATGGATATCAAAGAAGCCTTTGATCGAGTGTGGCATACAGGCTTGAAGTATAAGCTTAAGAGGCTACTGCCAGATGCTCTCTATCGAATCCTCTGCTGCTATCTAGCAGATCGCACTTTTATTGTTGAGTGTCACGGTGGCTGTCGCTCAGGTATCAGACAGATTCACGCTGGTGTGCCACAAGGTAGCTTGCTCGGGCCAATCTTGTATAATATATACACCAGCGATATACCAAGGCCAACTTGTCTGCGTGGGATTCTTATTGCTACTTATGCTGATGACGCCATTGTTCTATCGACAGACTTTCGTCAAGCAGATGCGCTTAATCAACAGCAAGCTTACATGGATAGATTGGCTGAATGGGCGAGCAAGCGGTGCATTACAATTAATGCAAACAAGACTATGCATATCATGCATACTCTTAGAGTTATAGCGCAATATCAGGCGATTCGCATTGGCAACTAAACTATTGAGAATGGCACCTCACATTCGTATTTGGGCGTTACTCTAGACACAAAACTACGCTTTTCACATCATGTCACTACGGTCGTTACTAGAGTCAGGGCTAGGCTTAAAAAGATAGATTGGCTCATTAACAAAGATAGCAAATTGACGCTTAAAACAAAAGTAATTATTTACAGGCAGCTAGTTGCTCCACTTTGGCAATATTCGCTCTGCTATCTGAGGCGTAATTCAGACGCATTCGAGTCGTTCACAAAAAAGCTCTGAGAGCCATTTCTGGTGCCCAATATTTTGTTTCGAACTCTCGCATCAGGGCTGAGTTGCAAGTCCTGTCTGCGGATGAAATATTCAACAATCTCTGCGCCAAATACTATGATCGACTCCGTGTCCATACCAAGAACTTGGCCAAAAACATTGCCTACGACCCGTTCATCCCACAGCGGATAACATTGGCAAGATACACGAGTCTCGTAAGCATGCATTTGGCCAATGACATTGCTCTACGCACTCAGCGACAACTACAAAGAGAAGCCGACGAAGCAGCTGAAAGCAGAGAGCGATTCCTTCGCCGATGGGAGGCTCAGCAACACAACGAAGCTGCACAAGCAACAGCCCACCAGCCGCAACGACTACCTGTTGTTGAAGGTATTGCGCCAATGCCGCGGCCACTACCACCACCATCACCACTTGCTGCCTATAGGGTCCTATTTAGATCGCATAGAGATCAAAGTTAAGTATTAACACTAATTGACAGTTCAAAAATTCTATTTTCGGCACATATATATGTGCAGCGAACATATGCGACGGCGCTTGCGCTTAAAATGCACATTTTAAAGCCTACTTAAAACTAACTTAAATACGCGCCCTATTGGCTGTGCAGCCCACTTGGCTAAACCTCCTGGCTGTACTTCATGTATTCTGCAAAGAAAAAATCATCATTAATAATCTTTTAATGCTTTTATTTAACTCTATAAAATTCACTTATCTGCTAGTCAGCTTGCAATTAATGCAATTCTGACATTTCCTTTTTCGCGCCCCTCTGCACTTTGTATGGTAGCAGCTGTTCATATATAAAGATAATAATTAATTAATATTTATTATTAACTTTATTAATATCACTTTTACAATTGCTAATTTTTATTTTGCAAAACTCACCTGCTAGTCAGCTTGCACTTAATGCAATTCCGCTGTCTATAGTATTGCGCCTGTCTGTATTTCGTATGATAGCAGCCACATATATATAAAAAGAAAATAATTAATTAATATTAATTATTCATATAATTAATTTCACTTATTTATTAATATTTAAACTTGCCAATTAGCAGCATAGAATTTGCACGTAACGTAATTTCCAATCAGCTGTTTTTGTTTCGATTATACACTCCGATAGGCACAAAGCTAGGGGTGCATCGTCACTTACTTATTAATGAAATCAAAACTGCTAAAATGAATAGTTAAACTATTTTTATTTAATTATCTATATTAATTATCATAACCTTTTTGCAATTAAAGTTAATTTTAGCTTAAGCCCATATTGGAGAATATGACCAGACTTAGTCTTGACTATTCTCTATTCTCTCCAATTGGAATGGCCACTCTGGGCTATTTTCGCTGTGCATCTTGTAGATGCTTTTTAATGAAAAAATTGAATTATATTAATTAATGCCATCTATTACTATTGTTAAACTTATATCTTACTTATCTATTTAGTCGTTTATTAGTTACTCAAGGTGTTTATTGTCGATTTGTATTGTCTTTAAATTGCTCTTTTATAAGTATTTTGTAACATTAAGCTGCACTGTTATCTTTGTGCACTTAGGGCCATTTAAATTGATTCATTTAATGAAAGGTTTCGACAAATATTGTCCTTTTTAGATTTTATTTATCTTATAGGCGCTACTCATATTCTTAAGAAATGCTGTTGTAAAGTATTGATTGAATAAAAAGTATCTCCGTACTATCTTCCCCTCGCCATGCAACTGCAGGTCAGCTGATCATGTATGAGGCACGAAGAAGCGGATATCATTATTGTGTGTTCTTCATAGACATACGAACTTGCTATAGCTGGCGTTCCCATCTTGTATACAATTTACTTACCGATTCTTAGTTAAATTTAAAACGGTCACTTCTCGATCAGCGAGCATGAAATGCCAACTCGCTGCAAAAGTAAAAGTATCAAAACACATATCGTATGGTAATTTATCGATACTATTAGATTAGTGATGCTAGCTAACTAAAAGTTGCGTCTTTAAAATACCAGAGTTGCCAGACTGTCCAATATCACTCAATATATCGCAAATGTAGCCGCCAAATTTAAAAATGTTTTTTAAAAATGAACAGACTTGCCAGACTCTCAACTGGCACTCACTACTAGAGGCCTGCATGGGTATGCTTGCGTGTGGTCGTCTTCCAAATATACTGATATTTGCAAGTGTTTAAGCATACCGAGCATTGCTGCAAAACGAAACGAATGGTACTCACTTCTGAGAAACGAAACGAAACGAAAAGCGAGTAACGTCAAAAAAATCGTATGGTACTTTTATTGTTCGTTGACCGCCGTTGCTGAGCAAAAATCAGGCTAGAATTGGCTAAAAATTGTAAATAATATGCTGCAATAGAAAGTTAAATTATAAAAAGCTAACTGATATGTTTATTTTTCTTTTTTCTTTTTGGTAACATGATGCAATATTAAGTACTACATGAAATTGAAAAGATATATGATTGCTTGATTTATGGCTATAGGCTATAACGAATTTGATAGTAATATGCTAAATCTAGCTTGAAATAGTCTAACCCATCACTAGCTGATAGCTTAAACGAAAACAATGCTTGACAGATGCTTTACCGTTTCTTTCGTTCGTTGCTTCTTTAGAGCACGAGCAGCTGCATACCGAACTTTTCGGTATGTGAGCAATGCTCGTTTTGTTTCGTTCGTCCATGATGCTCGGGCTTACACCATTTGAAAAAAACGAAACAGTGTGAAACCAAGCACCACCAAGACACGGGTGTCTCGTTTAGCGTTTGAGACGTATTCGTGCAGGCCTCTACTCACTACATAGGAAATGTTGACGCCAAACAAATTTAATGAATAAAAACGTTGCAGTCGGGCGTCACCGACTGCGGGATACTCATTCACATCCCATCAGCAATTTAGCAGCTAAGTTTAGCTCTAAGACAGTAGAAAATGCACTTTTTCTTTATTTACCACGCCCCTACTAGGCGCAGACATATAAGTCTTTATAAAATGATAAAATTAGCTCACATGCAAAATTTCAAAGTTCTAACTTTAGAACTCTAGGATATACAGTTTTATTCGATTTGCCACGCACCAATGGGCGGAGATATATCCGCCATAGCATGTTGAACTTGGGTGGTCGGCGCCGATCTACATACCAAATTTCAGCTTTCTAGCTCTACAACTAACATGGTTTCTGGTATATCGGAAAATGCATTTTCCGATTTGCCGCGCCCCTAGTGGGCGGATCGGGAAAATTTTAACACTTTATAAATGGGAGTTATACACGAGTATGTGTTCCAAATTTCAAGTCTCTACTTACATAACCGTTCATTCCTCGTTGAGTGCACGGATCATGCACAATCCAAAGCGTCAAACGGTTTGCTGCTGGTGTACCACAAAGTGTATTAGCTCCCAATTCTTTACTTTATATACACCGCTGACATTCCGTTACTTGTGGCTATCACAGCTCGCAATGGCAGCCATATTTTGCTGGGCACATACGCGGAAGATACAGTCATTCTATCGGCAAGTATTTGTCCAGTAAGTGCGATTCAGCTAATGAATCAATACCTTAGCTCCCTGAACGAATGTACCAAGTGGTGTATCTTAATCAATTACGCCAAAACTATACATGTTCTGCATTATTTGCGATGTGTTCAATATGACCGGCAGCTGGTCTACTGCTGCTATTGTTCTGACAGCTGCCTGACCCAGGCTTGGATGCTCATCCCTCTCAACCGTTCGAGCTGTCACCTAAATAACTTGAAAAAAATATCACTTTCTTATATTATTCTATCACAGATTGTAAATAAAGAAATAGACAAAAAATTATATTATTCTATAAGATTTCAATGCACTTTCAATATATGATAAGTATCTTTACTTTGATACGTAATATTTAGTATTTCGTTTAGTTGTAATTGACCATTTATTCACAACTGACTTGTGAAAAACAATTCGTAAAAACACTGCTGCTGCTGACGAAGCTTCTAGATCAGTGCCACTAGTTCGACTGGCAACAATGAATAAAATCCCAATTTGTAAATGGCAATCAATCACTAATTATGTTGAATGTTAAATGTTAATTTATTCTTATCGTCAAATAATTGTAATTGTCTTTGTCCTTACAAATTAAGTTTTAAATCTGATTTTACTAAAATCTAATCTATACTAAAATCATTTTAGTGATGTCAATTGCATGTGATTTATTGTCATTTTATTGATATATCTAATTGTTAATGTCGAAATAGCGTCTCGATATTAAGTAAACACTGACTTCCGATTGTATTCGACCCAAACACACTACAAGTGCCAAAGATGCTGAGAATTCTACTCACAAATGTTGCCAAAGAATTGGTAATTCGGTTGAGTACGCGCGAGGCTGGCGGGCAAATATTCTTTTAGTCATTGCTACTTTAATATAAATATGAAAAGAAAATAATTATTTGTATTAATCATTTTTAACTTTTTGCAATTAAAACTATTTATACTCATTCACGAAAATGAAATGAGTATATTGGTTTTGTGCCATGTCCGTCTTGCTATCCGTCCGTCTGTCCGTATGAACGCAGTTCATTTCGACGCTATTGAAGCTAGAGACTTGAAATTTGGAAAACATACTCGTGTATAGCTTCCATTTATAAAGTGTTAAAACTTTCCCGATCCGCTCACTAGGGGCGTGGCAAATCGGAAAATGCATTTTCCGATATACCAGAAATCATATTAGTTGATGAGCTAGAGAGCTGAAATTTGGAATATAGATCCGGGTCGACTACCCTAGATCACATGCTATGGCGGATATATCTACGCCCATTGGGGGCGTGGCAAATCGGTTAAAACTGTATCTCCTAGAGTTTTAAAGCTAGAACATTGAAATTTGTCATGTGAGCTAATGTTATGATTTCAGAAAGATTGGTGAAATTGAATTTATATGTCTACGCCCACTAGGGGCGTGACAAATCGGACATGAAGATATAGTGATTTTACAAATTCTGCAATATTTTGGGTACTATTGAGGCTAGAGACCTGAAATTTGGTATATATACGCGAGTTGACCACCCAAGTCCAACAAGCTATGGTGGATATATCTCCGCCAAAAGGGGGCGTGGCAAAACGCAAAAATTTATATCTCCTAAATTATAAAAGCTAGGAGCTTTAAATTTGGATATTTAAGTTACTTGTAACCTCCTCTATCGATGTCTCAAAAACAATTTTTACGCCTCTTTGGGGGCGTGGCATATCAAAAAATACCCTGTAATTTTCACATTTTTGGAACGTAAGCATCCAAACTTTGCAGTTAGACTACCGTTAGCTCGTTCTAAGAACTGGCGAAAAATGAGGTGTCTACGCATTTTCTGCAGTATTAGAGCTAAACTTAGCTACTAAATTGCTGATGGGATGTGAATGAGTATCCCGCAGTCGGTAACGCCCGACTGCAACGTTCTTACTTGTTTTAGCTTATACCCATAATGGAGAAAATGACCAGACTTTGTCTCAACTTTTCTCTACAATTCCAATTGGCTACATTGCTTGGGGTAATTTCTCAGTGCATCTTGCAGATGCTTATCAATGAAAAATTTGAATTATATTAATTAATGCTACCTTTTACTATTGGAAAACATATATCTTATTTAACTAATTAGTCTATTATCAGCTATTCAAACCCTTTATTGTCGTTTAATATTATCTTTAAATTTTTCTTTATATCTATATTTTGTAACATTAGGCTGCACTGTTATTTTTGTGGCCATTTAAATTTAATCATATTATGAAAAGTATCGACAAATATTGACCTTTTGTATATTTTAAGTATCTTATAAGCGCCAACTATATTCTTAAGAAATGCTATTGTAAAGTATTGTTTGAATAAAAAGTATCTCCGTACTTTCTTCTCCTCGCCATGCAGCTGCAGGACAGCTGATCATGTATGAGAGGTGTGTTCTCTTGTAACAGACAATAGTGACTTTAAAAAGTTGTGACTCGATTCAATATTAATATTAATATATTGATTGATCAATTTAGTGCCGGCGTACGTGTGTGCTTCGAATTCCACGAATACCTGACAGCCTGATCAACAAGTACAATGCACTCTCGGGCACCCTCGGGACGAGGACTAAGTGCTGAATGGTGGAGAGGATGTTGATGAAGATGACGACGTCGATGTTGACTCAGTGGATGACTATCTGCTGGCTGGAATTGGTATTGGCTCACGCGTTGCGAACGAGCCAAATCAGCTTGGTGGTGCTAGTAGAAGAAAATGCTGCAACTCTGCTGGCGCGTGCTTTGTACGCAATGCTAGCGGAGGAGCAGCGCATATGATACTACTCAACTCAGAAAATGCAAAGACTTTGCCCTGCTTTTTCACGCTAATTCAAATTACTCACTTTGTTCAATGTTCGCTAATATAAATCCTGTTATTACCTATTATTAATACATTTACTAAAATTTTATTTTCGGCAAATTTCTTCCTTTATACTTAGTTCATAAGCTAGTACGTAAGGTGCTATGTTAAATTTCTAAAAAAAGCCATCGAAAGGCACTGAGAAATAAAGAGTCACCTCGTCCCTGTCCCCTCCTCTTATAGCTGCAGAGCAATAGTCTATACAAAGTTGAAAAAGAAAGTAAAGTAACAATAATAATAACATTAATAATAATTATAAGCTCAACAAAATAAATGACCCAAGTAAATCTAATAAACAATGGATTTTGTTCAGCAGACACCGAGAATTGAATTACAACAAATAACGTACAACACATCACTAATCTGTAAACGAGCTAAATGAACAATTTACTTACCGACTCCTCAATTTGCAATCTCCCAAAATAAATAACACAAAATTGATATAACTAAACAAAATAAACTAATTTAATATACCTGAATAAAATTAGAGAGTAAAATAACAATAAAAATAACATTAATAATAGTTATAAATAACTAAAACGCTTTCCTGCATTAAAGCTGTGTTAGCAGTTTGATTGTCATCACTCCTGAAATTAAACGCCATTCCATGCCCTCATATTGGCCACGCAAACAAACAAAACGCCTTCCCTGGCACGCTTAATCTGTAAATAAAAAACACACCAGTAATCTGTAAACAAGCAAAATAAACAAACTTACTTACCGACTCCTCAATTTACACAATCCTGAAATAAGTAAAACAAAATTTATATAGCTATGGGTGTGTGCACACTTATAAGAAAACTGTTTTGACTGCTGCATGTGCGTTTGTTAAATGGCCAAACATTTGATGATTTTTTCAAAATTGATTGACTTAATGGAATTTAATGAAACTTTCAGCATATGATCTACATATTCCATTGAATATATTACAAATTAAAAAAAAAAAAGAAAAATCATTCACAATTAGCTATACTGTTTGTTTTTATTCAATAAAAACATAACGAGATGACTTATCGAATTAAAAAGCAAAACTCGACATCCGCGATGTATATACGGCCTTTTTAAAATCAAAATTCTCTAGCTCTTATATCTTCTGAAATCGACGCGTTCAAACATACGGACAGACAAACAGACGGACAGGGCTAAATCGACTCAGATCGTCGCACTGATCAAGAATATATACACCTTGTGGGGTCTGCTACGCCTCCTTCTGCCTGCTACATACATTTCAACAAAACCATTATATATACAATAACTTCGTTTCATTACCCTTAGTACGTTTTTTATCATTCATCAAAATATATTTTTCCAGATCACACCTGATGTTTTCTCTGTGCGCTCACAGATTATGCGAGCAACTAGCTCTTTAGAATCCTTCAACGCGGTATTATCGAGAAAATTACAGAAGCATGGCCGATTTATCAAATTTCTCGAAGTTATTCGAGATGAGGACTATGCTTCGTCCGTTATGCTAGCTAGTGCAATTGATGGCGATATAACCGCTCTTAGCACAAAGCGCAAAAAACGAAAAGCAAAGGAAAATAAAATTGAAGACCTTCTCAAAGATTTGGAGAGCAAAAACATTTCCGAAATAGAATTTTTTAGTTGTCTCTTAAACGAAAATAATGACCTAATTAAGTGGGACACCAGCTTGGAAAATGCAGAGTTAGACTCTGAAGAGGACGATATTGATAGCAATTTGCACTTCAGTCAAATGACTGATGTATTAAAATGCATAATTTGTGTTGACAAACCGAGAGA
This sequence comes from Drosophila aldrichi, assembly GCA_035045965.1. NCBI lineage: Eukaryota > Metazoa > Arthropoda > Insecta > Diptera > Drosophilidae > Drosophila > Drosophila aldrichi. The sequence goes on along the minus strand of JAWNOM010000212.1, from coordinate 538 downwards.
TGTGGTACTTCTGCCTTGCAACCACTTCAAGATATGTTTGGAGTGCCACACAAATTTACTAAATCGAACTGCTAACTCTTTATTGCTCTGCCCATATTGTAGACAAATAGTTGAGAATCACATTAAAATTTTTCAATAAAATATTTAAAAAATGTAATTGTTTTGTTTTCTTATTTTTTAAAGCCCTTTAATCGTGTCATAACGCCCATAAAAAAAGTGAAATAAAGTCCGGCGTGCTTTATGTCACATTTAAAAGTGTCATTGCGCCCGTGGGCTTTATGTCGCAAAAATGTGTGTCTTAGCGCCCATGGGACTTATGACACTGGGCGTTATGACATGTACCCTAAATCCTGTTATTACCTATTATTCCTACATTTACTAAAATTTTATTTTCGGCAAATTTCTTCCTTTATACTTAGTTCATAAGCTAGTACGTAAGGTGCTATGTTAAATTTCTAAAAAAAGCCATCGAAAGGCACTGAGAAATAAAGAGTCACCTCGTCCCTGTCCCCTCCTCTTATAGCTGCAGAGCAGCTGT
>JAWNOM010000211.1:0-32059 GCA_035045965.1 Drosophila aldrichi | reverse complement strand
CAAGTAAGAAAACTCTAGTCGAGAGTGCTCGACTAGATACTACCCTGAACCAAACTAATAAATATTCACATTTAGTGTGGTTAAAATTTCAATTTTTGAAACAATTAAAAAAAAATTGAACAATAATTCCGCCCGATCTGGGGTTCGAACCCCAGACCTCTCGATTGAGTGGCGCGCTGCTATTCACTATGCCAAGTCTCTACCTTCCAGCCATATCCTGATGGTAAAACAGTAATACATTCACTGCTGCAGCGCCATCTAGCGAATCTAAACTAAAACTAATTGTTTCCTTGAATGGATGTGTGCACACTTATAGAAAAAAACTGTTGTGGCTGAATAGTAAGCTCATTTAAATAAATATATGTATAAATATTTTGAAAAAAATTAAAAAAAAAGAAAATAAACATAAATTAACTCCGACCGCTCTGAGGTTTGAACCCGAGACCTCATGATCAAATGACGCGCCGCTAGCATCTGTACTGGCATCTGATTTGAACTTGAATGTTTGTATCTGATAAAAACATAACGGGATAATTTATCGAATTCTAGTGATAAACTCGACATCCGCGCTGTATATACTACCACGTTTTAAAAAAAATTCAAGTCTCTAGCTATCATAGGTTCGGAAATCGACGCGTTCAAACATACGGACAGACGGACAGACGGACAGACGGACAGACAGGAGGGAAGACAGACGGACAGGGCTAAATCAACTTATCTCGTCGCCCTGATCAAAGAGATATGGATATACTTCGTGGGGTTCGCTACTGCCTCCTTCTGCCCTGTTACATACATTTTAACAAAAACGGCCGACACTTGATTTCCCATTTTCAATGGGTCTAGGGTATAAAAATACAAATACAAAGTGCAACAAATATAAAATAAAAATAAAAAATAAAAAAATTTTTTTTTAAAAACACAGATTAAAAATACTAAACCTACATAAAATTTGTAAACAATATTGTAGGTATATATAAAATTAAATTAAAAATATTTTATGTATAATATTTTCCTTTTTAACTTTATGTAAGTCTAGCAATTTTATTCATTTTTCACAAAAATATTTATTTATTTTATTTTTTTATGTATATTTCCTATTTGTTTATATTATTATTCATTATTATTATTATTATTATTATTATTATTATTATTTTCTTAATTTTTGTTTTTCATTTATAAACATACTTGAATAGTTGGGTATTTTTATTTTATTTTTATTTTTATTTTTTTTTTTTAGCATTTTATATTCATTTTTATTTTTCTTTTTACTATTTTATTGAACAAGATGCTAAATCATTTTTCATTATTTTAGTCCGCATTTTCTTCAACTTCACTTAACTAACTCCAAGCTAGCTTGATAATGATGTCTCTTCACTTGCAATTGCAAAGCCTCAGAACAAGCCCTTCTCTTCGCTTCTCAATTTCGACTAAAATTGAGCTGAGCATGCAGCGCATTTGCTGTCCGGCCACCTCCGTTTGACTGCCGTTTCCCTCTGCGTCAGTGCAGTGCAGGTCATTAGCGCTGATGAGGTGGACGACTAAATGGGGCTTCTAGAGCGACAACTGAGCCACTGTGTGAGCGAGCCGGGCACCGTTAGCCGTGCAACAACAGTTGAACAACAGAGCGTGGCGCAAACGTTGAGCAAACAGTGGAAACGCCTTCATGTCCGCCTGTCACCTGGCACCGGACAATCGGTACGGCAGGAGATTGTTCGGGTTAGATTGGCCGTAGCTGGGACAAAAATCGACGAAAATTCATCAGAGGGGGGGAGAGAGGCGGAGGCGGAGCGGACTACTAATGGCATGCAGCTTAGCAGCTTGACTGGGGCAACAGTGCGTATACGTGATTTGCGTAGCCAGAGCGAAAGACAACAGAGCGCTAACAATACATGAATTTCAACTCACTCTCACTAGCTCTCTCTCACTCACTCACTCACACTCTCTCTCTCTCTCTCTCTCTTTCTCTATTTGCAGACCTACTTCACATTCGATTCACGCGCAGAACAACAAACCGAAGTCTATTTACGCTATGGCCAACATCCGGAATTATATCCAAATCGACGCGGCGAAGTGGTGCAAGGGTACGTATACGTAACGAGAGGGGGTGGGGGGTAAAAGGGGAGGCTGAGTTGACTGCCCGCTGTGCTGCGAGCTTATCGATAATGTTTAGCGCCTTTGTGCCATTTTTATGTGCCCGGCGTCGCTGTGAGGGGGGGCGTGGCTGACAACTGACAGTTACTACTTTGTAGCCAGCGATGCGTTAATTTAATTTTATTATGTTGCACGCAACTTGAGTGGTTTTTCGCGCCGGCCCTGAGCAGACCCAACAATGTCGCCAACAATTCTGAAGCCGAACATTCCATAATCATATGCGAACAACGACAGTGGGCGTGGTGATGGGCTGAGCGGGAGCTGGGAAGGCTGTAACAGAAGGTCGCATAAAATTGAATTACAATTTGCCCAGCCGGAGCGTGAGTTGAGCTGGGGATGGAGCTGGGGCTGGGGCTGACTGCCACGAGGCACTGCGGCAACATAAACTCGCGCAAAATGTTGAGAGAGAGAGAGAGAGAGACAGAGAGAGACGCATTGAGACAGAGAAAGAAATATATATATATAGATATAAAAAAAAGACGAGCATTTAGTTAGATCCAAAAAACTTTGCAGACATTAAATTTCATTTGATTTGCCCGCTGCTCTGCCGACTCCTGCTCCTGCTGCTTCTCTAACTTTTATCTTAATAAAATAAGTTGCAAGTTTTGGGGCATTACTTCTGGATCTCTAATAGCCGCTTTTCACAGCCAGCTGAGCTGCCGCGGCATTTGATAAGGTCACACGAAAATTGTGGAAAATTCAAAAAAAGTCAAGTAGAGAATTTTTGGAGTAGAGCTCAATCCAGCCCAATCACAGTGAATCAGTTACGCCCTTGGGCTGCCTTAATTTGTCTGTCTGTCTGCAGTCATCAGATTTTTTGCCATACCCAATGCCCAATGCGAGCCAAGCAAATTCCCAAGCGTCCACATGGCCAATATGATTTTTATGCTAATTTGGGGTCACGCACATTGACATCGACTCTGAAACGAGAGCAAACCAATACAAAGCCGCAGAGCAAGAGCTGAATGAAGGAGCTAGACTAGCAATACCCTGTGCTTAAAGAGTAGCAAAAGTTGGAGCAGTTCTAAAAGAGAACGTCAAAAGTGAAGTAGAGGCAAGGCTTAGTTCTTTTTCCTTATATATATGACAGATTTGATCTACATCTATATATCAACTTTTTCATATAGAGATGTCTTAAGGGAGCTGGTGCTTCCTAATAAATAGAGAAAAGAATAAAATATATAGTAATTTGCTGCATCGTATATTATTATACCGTATTATTATTATATCGTATTATATACAGTATATATGGTATATAGAAAGTAGCAGAAGTTGAACAAGTTTCGGAAGAGGATTTCAAAAGAGAACATAACAAGTCTTAGTTCCCATGGATATAAACAATTTCTTTATATATATCTATATATATCACATAGTCCCGCCCCTATTGAATCTAGGGTATTAATATTCAACGGAAGTCAGAAGCAAACCCAAATGAAAGGCAAATTTCCTAGAAGAGCAAAAAAAAAAATTTGAATCGAAATTTAGAGTGCAAATAAAATGGTAAATGGTAATCATATTTATGCAGTCCGTCCGCCGCCAACCCCGGACAACCCCGAACAACCCTGACAACTCTGGCTAGCATGCGCTTTGTTTGGCTTGAACAAATTGAAAATTATACGCACGGCTCCGTCTTACACTCTCGAACAGTTGTTCTTGTAATTCAAGCAACAATTTTACAAGGTCTCTCTCTCTCTCTCTCTCTCCTCTGTGTCCCAGGCAAAAGCTCAAGAATTTCCAAATCACTGAGCACAATTTTCTGCTTTTGTTGTTTCACTGCACGCTGCCTGGGCTAGCAGTGGGCGTGGCTGGTCTCGGTTCAGCCTGACAGGCAATTCCAGCGATTAATTTGTTGGATTTGTGCCCAGGAGAGAAGCTGATGAGAAATTTGAGACTTGGCGACATTTATTTGAGGCGACACAGAGAAAGAGAGAGAGAGAGGGAGAGAAAGGAAGAGAATCTACAAGAACTAATTGAATTTAATTACAATTCTTCTGCAATTCACAGTTCGTACTGCGAGCGAGAGTATCGCGATTGCCGACTGCAGACCTGCTACGTCCAGTCGCCCGCCTATCTGGGCCTATATCCGCGCGCCCTCAACTGCCGTTACAAATTGCATACGCGACAGCCGTACATCAAATTATATCTGCAGAACGAACAGTTCGCGGTCGAAGAACAGCGGAAATTAAGTGCGCGAGCTGAGATATGTCACAGAGAGAGAGAGAGAGAGAGAGAAATTTTTTATATTCGAAAAGCCATATGAATGCATGTGTGTGTGTGTCTGTGTGTGTGTGCAATATATGCAGCTGCTGAGTGCCGAAAGAAATTAGCGCCAAGTTAACACCCTGTAATTTGTCATTTTGGCACAGACAACGTCGACTGCAATTCCAAATTTTTAACATTCTTGCTTTTGTTTTTAGAGAACATTTTTTATGCAGGCTCAATATTTTAGTAAAAAGAGTATATTGGCTTTGGGAAGTGGGTTGATATTTTACTGCACCACACTGCAGATAAAAAGAAATAATAATAAAACTAAATAATAATAATAATAATAACAAATTTATACAATAAAAAAAATGTATGCAAAAAAATATATATATAAAAATTTATACAAATATACATTTTTAATTATTTTATTTTATTTTATTTATTTATATACAAAATGTACATTTTTATCATTTTTATAAATTTTAAATATATTTATCATTATTTTTATTTATATAAAAATAAAAAAAATATAAATGAAATTTAAAAAAATTTTAATTAAAAAAGATTTAAATATAAATAAAAAATATTTTTAAAAATAAAAACTATAAATATTTAATAAAAACTTTTAACACCAATTTTTATTTTTTATTTATAAAAAATTTTTTATAAAAAATTTAATTAGGGATACAAATAAAAATAAAAAATAAAAAAAATATATTAATATTTCACAAAATGAAAATAAATAAAAATAAAAAGAATAAAAGTATTTTTAATAAGAAATATTAATAAAAAATGTTAACTTTTAATTTTTATTTATTTATTTTTTTATTTATAAAAATTTAATATAGGTATACAAATAAAATAATCTATTTAACAAAATGAAAATAAATAAAAATAAAAAGAATAAAACTATTTTTAATAAGAAATGTACATATGTATATAAAAAATAAAAGCAGACTTTTTCTAGAGAATAAAAAGATTTTTAATGAGAAATTTATATAAATTAAATAGTCTTCATTGCCTTTATGAAAAAATAGTTAAAAATATTTTTGTTAAGAAATTTATATAAATTAAATGCAGACTTTGCATTAAATATAAAAATAATTAAAATATTTTTAATAAAAAATGTATATAAATTAAAAGTAGACTTTGACTATAGATCCCTATAGATCATACAAATATATACGTACATATATTTAACTATAATAATTTCTATGCAAATCGTAAACGAGCATTGTACAGTTGCTTAGACCCGTCTTCCTTCCCCAGTAACTCCATCTTTTTTTCTGCCATTGGCTAACAGTCAACATTACGTGTATTCTGCTTTTGCACTTCATGTTGTTGTTGTTGTTGTTGTAGGAGACTCTACTACTGCTGTTGTTGTTGCATTGTACATGCATTTGGCATGCTGACAATGACAATTTGACAGAACGCTTGGCAGAGATTGGCACCAATTTCGTGGAAAACGTTGGCGACATGTCACAGACCCGAATTCCCCAATCCTAGATCCATACCACAAACCCATTAGTACCTTTGGCCCACCGCCCGCTTCCTCCTGCCTGCCGCCTGCCCCTGCTCCTGCTTTCACCTTTTCGGCATTCGCCTGCACTTTGTCTGTCTGCATTCAAATTGGCTAAAGGATTACACTCTGAGTGATTTCTTGGGATTCGTTGCGGAGCTTAAAACAGCCATTTGACGATTTTCTGTGATTGATGCGAAAGCTTAACGGCAACGCTTGCTATCTAAATGGGGATATTTACCCAAGATCTTAGAGAGGTTTGCCACTCCAAGAGATGTTCCAAATGAAATGTGTAACGAATGTGTGGGGAAATATATAAATAAATGTTTTTGCAGTTATAAAAACTAATTTCTATTCTTTACAATCTAACTAAATCTTTATGCAGAGTTAAATAAATGGATTCTCTCTTAGGTCTTGAAACTTTGCCAGCTAAATTATGTTTTCCTTCATCTTCATTTTCTTCGTGTTCATCTTCTTCTCTCTTTTAAAGCCGAAATGCAAGTAGAAATTGGTGTTATCCGAAAAGTTCCATCACTCGTTGGCATAAAAAACTTTTCACTTTTTACGAGCTGATTTACGATAAACAAGAAACTTGCAAATATTCAATATTTTAAAGCTAAAGTAAGTGGATAAAATCAAGTAAAATATAATAAAAGGAGTTGATTTTTAAGAACAGCCATGAATTTTCGATGGCTTTACGAAGTCTTGAATGGTTTTACAGGATATGCATAAGGATATGCATCCTTAAATACATGCAACTTTTCATCTTTTTTTGTACTTTCAAAATATTTTTTTTTTAAATTTATAATAATTATAAAATTCTAATTTTAATTTTTTTTAATCAATAATATAAAAATGTACATAAAATAAAAATTTTTATTTATTATTATATATATTATATTTTAAACAAAATATGTATAAAATAGAAAAATCACATTTCGTTTTTTTATTTATTTTATTTTTGTTTTATTTTTACTTTTATTTTATTCTATATTTTTTATTTTCTTTATACTTTTATTTTATTTTATATATTTTTTATATTTTATTTTTATTTATTTATTTATTTATTTATTTATTTATTTTATTTTATTTATTTATTTTTATTTTATTTATTTATTTATTTTTATTTATTTTTTTTATATAGAAAGTTTACTATAAAAAAGCACCCATAAAAATAATATATTTATTATTATTATTTATTTTTTTTTAATAAATATTTTCTTTTCATGATAAACCCGTTTTCCTTTGTCTTTTCTCTTGTCTCTATGTTTGTTTTTCTCCACATAATCAACTATTTAATATGTATATATGTATATTTGATGTTTTTTCTTCCCTCTGATAGCCATAAACCATTTTTTCTCCCCTTGAAGGCTTCGGTCTTCACACAAATGCCAACAGAGTCATATGCGTCACTTGACCTCAGCCCTGGGCCCTCGTCAGCTGGCCAACTGTTTAAGCCAATACATCAGCTAACAGCTGGCGCCTGCAGCACTCGAGTCCAGTGTCGATTGAGTCATTATGGCAGCGACGTTGTCCACTTGATTCGCGCAGGCCTCAACGAATTGGCAGTCGTGCGCAGAGATGAAACCCAGGGAATAATTATGAATTTATGCCGTTGAACAGGTTCTCATTTGATGAAGGGATTGATGGAGGTATTTTAATTGAAGCTTGTCGAGTCAAGAATGGAATTTGAGATTGAATGCGAAAATATTGAAGCAAAAAGTTGAATTTAGTCAACATTTCCTCTTTAAGCTGGAACTGCGAATCGTCTGGGAATATTAGCAACTCAGCGGGGACACAGGCAAAATGCGAGCTGTGCGTGCTGGGACTTAAATCAGAGCTTAAATATTTGATGTGGCCAAACCCCTACCTGGCCCTGCAGACCTTCAGCCCTTTAACTCACCTGGCTGGCTGGCTGGCAGTAAAGCACAATTTCCATTTGCCCTTCACGGAGGCGACGGCCAATCATTAAACAGCGCCTGGCATTTGTGCGTTATCATTGAGCTTCACTGTTCACTGTTAACGATATGCGAATGGCGAAGACCCATGTGCCAGGGCCATTTGCAAATGGCCAGCAGAAGTGGCTCTAAGTAAGTCAAAGCTGTTTCGAGTGCAAATGCCAGTCGAGTCAGCATATTTGACAGAGACAGAGGGAGAGGGAGAGAGGGGGAGTGTCGCGTTCTGCTGCTGGCAGGAGTCGCACGTGCACATCAAGTCGGTCCAAGTCGAGCCAGCTGAAATTAGATAAGCAGCATTCAATTTATTTTTATAGATTCAATTTGAATATTTACCTTTTGAGCGACTGTAAACTCCACGTCGAGCTGAGTGAGTTGGCAACTTTTGGGTCTAGTTGGGAGGGAATCCGCTTTAAGTGCGTATTAATTTGCAAGTCTAAGTTGAGACAGAGTACGGCCCCAAAAAGGATTAGTCAAACAAAACGAGCTAATCGCTGATTCTCTCTCTCTCTCTCTCGCATCGAGTTAATCGAAAGGCTTCGCAGTGCCGAAATTCCATTAATGTTGTTTGACTCGGGTCACTGTTTGCATTGGCTCGCCGCCTGTCCTAAATTCCTCAAACATTTAGTCAACGTAGTTGGGTAAACTAAACCCAAAGCATGTTTGTTGTCCTGCGTATTCAATGGGGCCCTACCAGGAACTCTGCTGACTGAGCTCAGTTTGCAAGTCTCAGACATTTATCGGGGATTTTTTTTTAAGATTTACGAAAATCAGCAAAAAGTTGCTTGAATAAATTTCAAGTACTTTAAATAAAATGAAATGCGAGTTGGAGATTTAATAATCAAGTTTCACTTTAGAACTGGACAGCCCTTTATAGCTCGCAAATAACTGTTGATACTTTTTCGTTGTCTGCATATAAGTGTCTTTCACTCACACAATAAAAAAGACTCAAACTGAGCTGCGCTTCGCGCTCTAAGCGCACAGATCGTTTGTTTGAGTTAAATGAAGCAAATGCGTATGTATGCACGCGATTGTTGCGTTCTCTTATATTATTTATGTATGTATGCATATATTTACATGCACACGAAGGCAAAGATAATTTCTTTTGAGTTTTTGAGTCCAACTGTCTTTTGCTGAGAGTCTTTGTGTGAGCGAAAATCTCTCTCTTTACGCAGCACTCATTTGAAAGCTTCACACGAATGAGTCAATGCAAAGCGTTTGACCGAAGCCGATTCTAAACAAAACAAAGAGAGCCGCTCAGAGCGAGATCGTGTCTGCACAATCTCTTCAGTTATGTTACGAAGCAGTTTAAGAGCAGCTAGAAGCAAAAGCCCAGTCAAGGCGTTTGCTACATCTTTATCCACTTTATGGTTGCCAAATTTGTTTATGCACACATTGGATTAGGCCATTTGTGCAATGAGTTCAATCAAATATTATTGTAAAGCCACTTGCTTAATTATATGAGTGTATATGTGCGTGCGTGTGTGTGTGTGTGTGTGGCCATTTTGTTTACAAACAATCAGCGTAATCCATCTAAGCCATTACAATAAAGCTCCATCAAATCCAGTTCATAAAACACTCAAAGTTCCACACACACACACACACACGATAAGCAGGTTCGATAGCAATGACCTGCCCACAACTGTGTGTGTGTGCGTGTGTGTGTGTCTGTATTTGTATAAGCATGTGGTTATATGCCAAGTCAGCGCTGGGGCAACTTTTGCCTTTGGCTCCTTTATAAATCAGTTCAGTTTATTTCGATGCCTGGCGAGGCTCGTTTGCCAGCCGAGTTTTGCAAAACAATTTTTCTAATTTCTGCGCTGCAAACATCGAAAACATTTTGCCAACGTAGCAGTTTCTTCTCCACAAAAGCCCAGCACAAACTTACAAACACACACGCACACACACACACACACACACGAAGGGGGGGCAAACTTTTAGTGAAACTTTTTTCCTTTTTCGGGGCGAAATAAATGCAAAAGTCATCGAGAAAAAAAGTTTTTATACCCTGAACCCATTGAAAATGGGAAATCAGGGTATAATGGTTTTGTGAAAAGTATGTAACAGGCAGAAGGAGGCGTGGCAGACCCCATAAAGTATATATATTCTTGATCAGGGTGACGAGCTGAGTTGATATAGCCCTGTCCGTCTGTCCGTCCGTCCGTCCGTCCGTCCGTCCGTCCGTCCGTCCGTCCGTCCGTCCGTCCGTCCGTATGAACGCCTATATCTCAGAAGTTATAAGAGCTAGAGAGCTGAAATTTTGTATGTAGACTCGTGTATACCATACGCAGTACAAGTTTATCAAATTTTTTCGATAACTCATTCGATATCTTTTTTATCGAGGATATTCGATAAATTTATATTGTTTTTTCAGTCTAATTTGAACACTTTTATACATAAAGATTTCAGATTTACTGTGTATACGCATTAGATGGATACACACATTTTGTCATTTACAGATTTTGGATACCACGCCCCCTTCGCCCCCAATTCGTAAAAAACGCGTATCAAGTACTAGGGACTTGTGCTTTAGAATGTACACATATTTACACGTTATGATTATATTCTGAAAGTTTCATTAAGATCATACGTCTACAAAAGAAATTATTCAACAAATAAATTCTCATAATATTGCCCACACTGCAGCGCAGCCCAAGCGCAGTCGCTGCTTACTGCGCAGTTAGCAGAGCGCGGGCTTATGCGTGTGTGTGTATGCATGAGTATGTATGTGTGCATAAAAAAAGTGCAGAATGATTAGAATATCAGTTTGGAGGGTTCAGGGTATCCCCTAGTCGAGCAGTCTCGACTAGAGCCTTCTTACTTGTTTAATATGCCGAAATTATTACCAGTCAGTTATTTTTGATATGTCTGTTGGCCGACAAAACTTTCGACGGGCCAAAAGAAAATTATATATATATATGTAATCAACTTTTTGCCCTACGCATTTATTATCAATAAGTTAGATTAGGTTTGCGCCAGACACAGCAGAAAGCGGCGAGCGAAGGCGCAACTTTTGCTGACAAAGTGATTAAATTGAGTGAAACGAGAAACAAAACTGTCCGGCTAATAGATACGTACAGGCCAGCCAGACAGACGGACAGACATTGTAGGAATAGATAGATCCCAAAACTTTTAACGGCTAGCAAAAAGTTCTACTGCCGCTGCCGCTGCTTCTTCTTCAAAGTTTGTGAACGACAGTCAAAGGCTCAATAAAATGTCAATTAAATTGGCATTTTTGTTGCACTTTCAAATCACACGGCAGACGGACTCACGACTCGCCTCGACTCGCTACGGCTGCCAATTGTCGGCCCGCATTTGATTAAAGGCCAGTACGTAATTGCCAAAGTTAGCTTTCAATTAGAAAGTTCACAAAAACACACACACAGAGAGAGAGAGAGAGAGAGAGAGAGTGTGAGTGTGAGTGCGAACGGGACGAGAGTCAGGTGAAAGGCATTTCGTTTGCCTTTTGAATCGGCATGAAATTCTCCACCTTCTCACAAAATTCTATTGCTAACAAATGGCTGGCAAAAGAGCATCCGGGTTTCAGACCTCATCAATGGCCCAGCCAGAGCGAATCGCTGCACAAAGGTCACTTTGTCTAGGCCAAACTCAGAGTCAAGTCAAAACGAAAAAAAAAATAGGAAACACAGAAGGTAAACAGAGAGCAGCGAACGCCTCAAGTTAAAGTTGGGGGGGAAAAAAGAGCTTTAAAAACAGAAGATTTAGAAATGAATGTCAGCCGCATAGGCGTAGCCAAGGGGGGAGAAGAACATACATACAAATAACTATATAGAAATATATTTGAGTGAACAGATAAATTAATGTGTAAGACTATTCAATTAGATTTAGTAACTTAGAGCAACTCCCGCCTAGCTTCACCTTCACCTCAGTGGGGAAACTTTTCACCTGTTTCCCTTGCTTTACACTGTGATCCCAATTAAAATGGATTTTCATTGTATAATCGATATCTATGATTGGCCATGGCCAACAGAAGCTTGACAACGTTTTAATTTTATATTAATTATAATATTTAATAAATAATTCAATATACATATTTATATTAATCTAAGTGTTTGTCGAAATTAATAAATTTAAATTTAAAATAAATTAAAATTAAAATAATAAATGCTTAATACTTAAGTCAATTTTTAATTTAATATTTATTAAAATCTATAATATAATATACAAATAAAAATCATTCCTCGCAAATAACTGTGGACACTTTTTCGATGTCTGCAAATAAATGTCTTTCACTCACACAATCAAAAAGACTCAGAGAGAAACTGACTTAGGTCGCTCGCGCTGTTTTCGTTTCGCTCAAGTCAAGCACAGATCATTTGCTTGAGTTAAATGAAGCAAATGCGTATGTATGTACGCGATTGTTGCGTTCTTTTATGTATGCATGTATTTACATGCACAGGAAGGCAAAGATAATTTCTGTTGAGTTTCTTAGTCAAGCTGGCTTTTGTTGTGAGTGTTTGTATGAGCGAAAATCTCTCTCTTTACGCGACACTCATTTGAAAGCTTCACACGAATGAGTGCAATGCAAAGCGTTTGACCTAAACCGATTCTAAACAAAACAAAGAGAGCCGCTCAGAGCGAGATCGTGTCTGCACATACGAAAAAACGATCAACTTCTATTTGCAAGCTCTGATAAAAATATAAAATAAAAAAATAAATACAAAATGAGAAATTTAAAAATAATAATAATAATGCTACAAATATAAAATTAATATTATTAATAAATTTAATCATCTGAACAAATTATAAATATAATAAATATAAATTTATATAAATATAAATAATAAATTTCAAAAAATGCCAAAAGTAAACTACAATATTAATAAATTTAATAAAATGTTAAAATTAAGTTAAAAATAATAAAAGCATAGTTTAAAAATATTATAATATAAATTTGCAAAAAAATTATATTATATATAGTATATATATTAATTAAATAAATTATTATATTAATTAAATAAATATAACAAATTATTAAACATAAATTTAACAACAATTCGTATTACAAGGTATCTCCCAGTCGATCACTTTTTGCCAAAATAAAGCCAGCAGTAATTGCAATTTCTGCTTTGTGCGACGATTAAAAACAGAGTTTCATTAACTTTCCGTCTGCAATCGAGCCGTTTGCTGATGAATCAAAGCATAATTCAGTGCGCTGTATGCGAACATTCGATGTTCGAGTGTATGTGTGTGTGTGTGTGTGTGTGAATGCCCTTTGAATGGATGGAGAGTGACAAATGGTGAATTGAAATAATTTTGCTCTCGTTGCAGATGTGAGAACGTGATGACCTGCCCTATAAGGCCGATTGGGTCGGGCAACGAGCACTGCCCCTACGATTGGCTGGCCGTTTATGATGGCCGCGATGAGCACTCGCCGCTGATAGGCAAATTCTGCGGCCTGGGCAAGTTTCCGTTCAGCATTATTGGTAAGCACAATGCCGGCACTGCCGATGGCTTTGTAGATAACCAGAGTTTCGCCCCGTTTTCCAACCGCAGGCACCTCACAATACATGTACGTGGAGTTTGTTACGTCGCCGGCGGGGCCGCTGCTCAATACGGGCTTTCATTTCAATGTTGGCAATTGGCCGGGGCATGTGGAAACGGCGGGCATAAAGCACGGCGTCTGCGACTGGCTGCTCAGCTCCGATTCGCTGAAGGACAGCAGCGCCAGCGAGGGCATATTCCTGAGCATCGCCCACTGGTATCCACCCAACACCTCCTGCAGCTATCACATCAAAGGCCATCCCGGCGAAATTGTTCGACTCTACTTTCCCAGGTGAGCATCAAATGACAGATAACTGATTGTTAACCGAAACGAAATATGAGGTGGTTAAATAGATATATTTTGATGGTGGTAATACCAATAATACTTACAAGTCAAACTTCTCTGCAGACTGTCTTCTTCTTAATATTTTTATCCTATAAACTCCACAAATATTTAATAATTTTTCTAAATATTCCCAGTTGAAATTCTTCAGTCAGCTCTTATTTAGTTAACTGGCGTCTCTCGTATCAATTTCGCCAGCTCTTGCTGACAAAAGTTGAGTTTATGGCAATTGCAAATGCCCCCACACTCCAATGGGGGGCATTGTCCGAGTGGCTTCTATTCAAAAATCCAACGTCGTCGTCGACATTTCACTTAAAGTGCAAAGTTTTGTGGCTTTGTGGGCGTATGCGAATGTTTCATGAAGAAGGGGCCGAACCCCACTCCACTCTCCACTCTCCCCTCACTCCCCTCAACAGTCTGCAATTCATGTTGGCGCTGCGCTCTATGCTGTAAGCGTATTTTAATGAAATTTGCCGCAAAGATTTATGTGACATTTTAATTTAACGTGTCGAGTTGAAGTTGTTCTTTATATACATATATAGTATATATATATTTTTTTTTACTTTGTGTTACGCCCAGAGTCACATAGTTTCTTTATCCCTGCGTCGTCGGCGTCGTCGGGCCGTTGTTTGTGTCTGGATCCTGAATGCTCGGAACTTTTGTGCAAGTGTCGCATTGGTCCGTGCATTCTGAGTTTGCATTCAACTGAATCTGCTGTGCGCCCTCTGCACTGCCCGGATAGGGAAATATTTTATTGTGCTGCGGTTTTGCGGGCTTCATTTCGACTCCTGGCAGCCGCAGTCCGGGCTGAAGAGAATCTGGCTGGGGCAGTCGCCAAGACGATGGCAAAGTTTCGTAACTCTGACATTTCGAGGACACTGATGGTTCGCTTCGTCTTCTCGTAAATTGAATGCCATCGAAGGGTTGAGGAGTAAACAGCAGAACGTTGCTCAATTGGCACGAGGCACTGGGCACTGGGCATATGCATTTGTGCTCTCAGTTGTTTTTGAGTAATTAAAAGTTATCACAGCAATAAGCTCTGTAAAAGAAAAAGTTGTTGAAGCATATATATTTTTAATTGCAAACTTAGATTGCAGAATACATTCTTATTGAATATTAAAAGGGAATTGCAACTTACACATATGTGATATAGAAACTGCCTGCAGAAAATTACATAAATATATTAATTGGATTAGCACAATAATCTGTGCACTATTATATTTATTGTCCCAGCAGAAGCCAAGCTCTGCCCCACAACTTCGCTAGACAAGATCTACTTTCACACTGACGCTGCTCTGGCAGAATCCTCAGTAATATACCTACATATACACACACACAAGCCTAAGTACTTAGTACTCTCTCAAGCTGCAACCAACACACAGTCACTATCTATCACTCACTCACTCCATAATCGCTTACTCACTCACTTACTCCCATGCCCAGACGAAACTTACATGATCGAACGCACATACGCACACATACACATGCACAACCAATCACCCAGACAGCTACGCTCACATTTAGTATGAAAGCTCGCTCAATTTCACTCATTCCCATAGCCAGTAGAACCTTACCATCGTATATATAATTCCATAAATACACAAACTCACACACGCACACACTTTGACTTAAGCTTTCCATTGCTACTACTAAGAAGGCAGTACTGCGCTCTCGCCCATAGCCAATAGGATCGCTCGAATATCACGACACAAAGTCTTACACACACACAGCTGGTCAAAAGCCTTCCACTACTACTACTACTTAGTAAGTACTACGCTCTAACTCTCTCTCTCTCTCTTTGCAAATTCCACTCATTTAACCGATTCCGTTGCTTAGGTGCAGCTTAAATGAGTCTTTTTCTGCAAGTTTAGAAAGCAGTTCGCTCTCTCTCCCTATCTCGCCCGCAATTCACATTTAACTAAATGCAGATATGTATACACAGCCATAATATATCGAGTATTTTATACCATAATGTCTCTTTTAAACCATATCCAAAGTCATCTCTTAATATTTTCAATTACCTCTGCGCGTTTAGTAATAAAACTAAATAAAAAAGCAACGTTCCTCTCTGTAAATCTGTTATGGGAATTTGCTCTGATCTGCTGTAGCATAATATATTGCTGCAAACATCGCCGTCAAAGTTGTCAGAGTAACTGCAACGATTTCGGTGCATTTGACCATGTTGCAACCTTATAATTTATGCACAGAATGTTGCAAAACATTGCCAAGTTTTGGCTGACAAAACTGCAAAGAAAACTCTGTGTGCATGGCCAACATCAGACACAGAAACACAAACACACACTCAGACACACACACACACACGCTCGTAGATAGGGAAAAACTGAAGTAAAATATCAAACAAGTTTTTGCCAAAAGATAAATATTTATGTCCACCTACAAAACGAGCACAACTACTAAGCCCGGAAAACTTGAGCGCACGTTTACACCGATTGCCATTAAGAGTTCAGAAGTGGGCGACACGATTTCGTGATTACAGTGCACAAAACGCAATACACCCAACTGCAATGGATGTGAAGAGAGAGAGCGAGTGAGTGTGTGAGTGAGAGTGCGAGAGATGAGCAGCTGTGTGTGTGTGAGGCTGCTCACTATTATTGAGTACCTTCTAGTCTAGTCTAATTGGAATCATTTGAGCATTATTTTGAGTACATTTCTTTAGAAATTATATAAATAATTGCATAAATAAATAATAAGTGATATATACATATATTAAACATATTTTTATATGTATGTTGATCAAATAAATATGTATATCAATATATATAAAAAAAAAACAATACTTAAAATTAAAAACAAAACTTTGTAACTAAATAAAATAAAATATTCTTCCATATACATTTCGGTTTGGTACACTTTCATTTCGACTTTGGTACATTTCCATTTTACTCGAGTACAGCACACATATGCACACACACACACATACGTATGCATATGTATATAGTTTTTCCCCAACTCTGATGTACAGTTAGCTGATGGCCAGCCAGCATTGCAGTTGCAGCAGCAAAAGTTCAAAGTAGACGAAATGGCATAGAAGGAGAAAATTGCGTGCGCTGTGCACAAATTTTCGTACTTTAACGATAAGTTTTTGTCTTTGCTGGATGCTGATTGTTGTTGTTGTTGTTGTTGTTGCTGCCGTTTGTTTTTCTACTGCTCGTTGCCAACTTCACTCAAGTTGTTGCCACGCCCATGACAACAATTGCACGCCCACGCGGCCCTTTTGCCATAGTCGTTGTTGTTCCCAATCCTTGAGAGCTTCACTTACATGAGCAAGATTCAACTTGGCTGCTTTAACTGCTGCTGCTGCTGCTCCTGTTACTCCTGCTGCTGCTGCTACTCCTGCTACTCCTGCTGCCGCCTGATGTCTAGACACTGTCGACATTGTTTCCAACAAACTTGCTCATTTAAGTAACATGTCATTCCTGCACCCTTTTTTTTCTTTTTGGCTCTCTGCTCTAAGTATCTGCTACTCTTTCTTTGTCTCTCTCTCTCTCTGTTCCACTCTTTCTCTGTGAATCTTTTTTATAGTGCGCTACCTTTTCGTAGCGGCCAACTGCGCTGTTAATTCCTTCAAGCATCCTTAGCTACAGCTATATATATTTGTGTGTGTGTGTGTGTTGTGTGTTGATATATATGCTCTTCAAGTACAAGTTTGCATTAGCTAAATCGGTAATTTTTTTCTTTTTTAAATTTGCTAAATATTTAGTAAGCTTAACTATATATGATATCATTGAAAATCTAGTATTTTATTTAATTTTTCTTTAGAATTTAACTTTAGGTAAATTCTATTCCATATATAAGAGATATCATATATAATTAAGCTCTTAAATAATAGTTATTGGAGTTAAAAAAATAAAATTTAGTTTGTTTTTATATATATATTTAATGACAGTTAAAGCGAACTATATGTTGTTTTCTTTTTATATATTTATAATGTCAGTTTCAAGATATTAGCTTAAAGTAAAATCTGCTATAAAATAGAGCTAGTCTCCTAGCAGTTAAGCCTAACTTGAACTGAATCTCCTTAATTTAACTTCTTTAGTTTGTTCCCGCTCTCTCTCTCTCTCTCTCTCTCTCTCTCTCTCTCTCTCTCTCTCTCTCTCTCTCTCTCTCTTCTTCCAAGTTCCCTATCATATTTTTCACAAACAAAACATGGAAACTAAAATCAGCTCTACCAAAATCAAAATCCGCCCCCTCAGCGAAAAAAAAAATTGAAGGGAAAAGTAGGCAGGTCATAAAAAAATGGGCACGCCTACGCCTTACAGGACTCGACACGCGACAGGACACGACACCAATTCGATCGCCATATGCACATAACCAAGCAGCTGCTCCCCAAACAGTTGACAACGGACCCGCGAGGCGCTTTGGGGGATAGGAAGTGGCGGCTCAGTGTTTGGGGCTGCGACCTGATCGTCCGGACTGCTGTCGCATTGCATATTTTATGCGGCTGGGAGGTGGGCGTGACAGTTGGTTTTTTTTTTTTTTGCAGTTCAGCTGAATAAACTCCCAACTGAGTCAGCATAACTGGAACTGGATTTCAGAACTAGGCTGCTAACGGATTATGAGGACATGCCGCAGGACGTCAGGCTTAGTTTTCCAAGTCGCGTACGTGAATAACGGCATGGGCACGTAGAAGAGGGAGAGAGGGGTGGGGAGAATAGTAACTCGCCTCCATTATGAATAGAAGTAACAGAGCAGAGCCAAACTGAGTTGAGCTGCGGACGAATAAAAAGTCGTAATGTGGCAAACAAAAAACGTTGCGAAACGAAAATGAAATTGTGGCAAGCCCGCTGCTCCTGATGATGGTGATTTGTCCTGTCCTGTCCTGTTATGTTCATTTTTTTTTTTTTTTTACTTTTTTTTCGTTTGCTTTTGACATTTGCCAACTTTGTGTGGGTAAATAAAATGTTGTATTATGTCATATATATACTCTTTTTTTTTTGTTTTCTCTTCTCTTTCTGTGTGTGTTTTTTTTCCGAATAAAGCTTGTCAAATGTAATTGTGGAAAATCCTGCTTAGCAGCAGTGGTCGGCGCTGGTTACGTAAACTATTTTTGGTTTGGCTGGTGTGGTTGGTTTTTTAGGTGGATTGGCTGACTGCCAAGAGATAATTGGAAAAGTTTTGCGCTTTAGTCGTGAAATATATAGGAGGGAAAGAGAGAGAGGAGAGAGAGAGGGAGGGAGAGGGAGCGCGAAAAAAAGGATTGAAAGGATGATTTGAATGAAATGCGGGATCTGAAACAAGTTAATTTATATAACTGGTGAAGGACTGAGTGTGTATAGGCTGACGGAGTGGGAGATAGATTGAGTGAAGCACAGGCTGAAATAATTTCAAATTGTTTGATTTAATTCAATTTTTATCTTAAGTTAATTTTAACATTAATTGTTTTTATTTATTTTATTTTATTTTTATTTATATTTGATCTCAAATTTAATTTCATTTTTGTATTTGTTTTTACTTTTATTTAATTTCAATATTTAATTTAATTTAATTTTTATTTTAAGCTAATTTTTATTTTTATTATTTATTTTTATAATTTTTTTATTTTATTTTTATTATTATTTTTTTTTATTTGTTTTCAAATTTAATTTAATTTTTAGTTTTGTGTTTAATTTTACTTTTTATTTTAGTTTTAATTGCCTTTTTATTTTATTTTATTTTTTTATTTTTTTTTATTTATTTTTACTTTATTTGTATTTTATTTGTATTTTAATTTCAATTTTATATTCAATTTTTAATTTGTATCTTAAGCTAATTTTTATTTGTATGATTTATTTTTATTATTAAATAATATTTTATTTTTATTATTTTATTTTTATTTGTTTTCAAATTTAATTTTATTTTTTATTTTGCTTTTATTTTTATTTAGTTTAAATTTTCATTTTTTTATTTTTGTTTAAGTTAATTTTTATTTTTTTTTATTATTTATTTTATTTTTATTATTTTTATTTTTATTTGATTTCAAATTTAATTTTATTTTTGTGTTTAATTTTATTTAATTTCAAATTTTAATTCTATTTTTATTTTAACTTTATTTTAATATTATCTTCAAGCTATTTATTATTATTTATTTATTTATTTGATGGCCCATATTGTATTCATTAATTCACAGCAGCATTTATTAATTATATTATTGATTGATTGATAGAAAATGCCTCAAATAACTCTGTAAGCATATGCATTGTAATTATCGTATTAAAGGCATATTCAAGCCAACTCTGAAGACAGCTTGAATTTCATTTTCTATTTTCATTCACTCAGCCGCAACTTGCAGACATGCTGCACAATGATATTTGATTACTGACGCCATGAAACGCTTTTGACTGCCATAAGTCGATTTATTATGCTCGAGAAATACTTTACAAATTCCTCAATAATTTGCTAGAATCAACGTGCCAAAAATTTACTTTGGCCAACAAGCAATTTGCATTCATATTCTTCTTCTTCTTCCTCGTCATCTTTTATGGTTGCCAACTGCAACTGCGAATGCAGCTCACATCTAACGTGAGTACGTACGTGTTTGTGCCCGTAAAAAGTGAGATTTTACCTGTTACCAGACGGAATTTATATTAAATTGTGGCAGGAGGCGGCACGTAGAGGCTCGTGGAAAATATTGGAGTTGGGTTTTGCATGGGGAGCGGCCTGGCAACGTGCCAACGCAGGCCTGCGTAGTTTTTGTGAATCGTATTCCTGATATTCTATTTGTCGTTGCGTTCTCATTGCAGTTTTCGCATCAATCGCATCGAGTCGCCCATATTGAAGTACGAGGGGGATTGCGGGGAGTCGCTGACCATCTACGACTCGGATCATGCGGATCCGGCACGCATCATCAAAACGTTCTGCGACACCTTCTCGCGGCCCATGGAGAAGGTGGACTTTGTGAGCACCAGCCCCTCGCTCTACGTGCAGTTCGAGTCGAAGACGGGCAGCTATAGCGGCAGCTCACTGTACTACTGGGCGCACTATGACTTCTTCAACAATACGCGGTTCGGTGATCCGGTGCCCAACACACTCTGCGACGAGGTCATGTACGCCTGGAAGCATCCGGGCGGACGGCTCCGCTCGCCGCTCAACTCGCTCATCTTCAAGCGCACCGGCGGCAGCGACGTCCGCTGCCAGTACAAGTTCGTGACGGATCGACGGCTCTATGCCCGGGCCATCATCGAGGTGAACTCGGTGTCGTTCAAGGAGCTGCCCTACAACAGCAACGCGTGCACGCGCTGCCACGAGGAGCGCGTGGACAAGCTGGTCATCTGGGAGGAGCGCGACAAGTTTCAGAACAACTTGGCCTGCTTCTGCGACAATATACCGCCGGGCAGTGCGCGTCATCTCGTCGGCGGATCAGATGAATCTGGAGATGATTGTGCAGGGCCAGCACGCCATCACCTCGTACTTCAAGAATCCCAATCCGCTGTTCGAGGCGACCTACGAGTTCGCCCACGGGGCGCTCTGCGGCCCCATCACGCTGGGACCCTCGCCGGACGGGGAGCTCGTCTTCCCGTACAAGAAGGCGCTGGCCATGGTGGCGGGCCCGATGGCGCCGCCGGAGCATCACTATCGCCGCGAGAAGTGCATCTGGGAGCTGAAGGTGGCCGCCCAAAGGGATCTCTGGCTGAACCTGGAGAAGGCGCGCTTTGCCGAGCGCAGCTGCGAGAGCGCCAAGATCGAGGTCTATCTGGCCGGGCGCCTGGAGCCGCGCTTCGTGGTCTGCCCGGACAACATTTCGCTGGCCCGCGACTTGCCCATCCTGAGCACCGCCGAGCTGGGTGCCACGGGCGCCGACCAGGAGCCGCTGCCGGTGCTCATACAATACACGGGCGACGGCCAGCCGGGCAAGAACATCTTTCGACTCGTCTGGACCGAGCTGTTCCACTTGCCCTGGCATCCCGACGGTAGTCTGGCCGCGTCCCTGCTGCAGGATGGCGACTGTGACTTCCGCTGTCCCGGCGACACGCAGGTCTGCATACCGCGCCACCTGCTCTGCAACGGCATCGCCAACTGTCCCAATGTGACGCACACCTCGACGCTGGCCCAACTAACGCGGCACATTGAGTGGAATCTGGAACAGCTCGGCCTGCTCCACCACGCCGCCGAGTACCGCCAGCTCGTCCTGCACGACGAGTCCCCGGAGATCTGCCTGCGCCGCGATCTCAGCCAGCTGCCCTACGGCAAACTCTCGCTGCTCGCCCTCGGGCTCTGCGCGATATTCGCTCTGCTCATCGCCATACTGCGACGCATGTGCCGAGGGGCGCCGAAGCAGCCAGGGCTGCAGCAGCTACAGGAGGATTACTAAAACTACATTTGATTCTCTCTTTACTCTGTTGAGTTGCTCTCTTTGAAATGCAGTTTAATTTCCATTTTCATTTTCCTTTTCTTCTCGAATATTTATTAAATATTTATTCCACTGCCAATTGCCGTCAGTATTTCATTGATTTCTGTCTCTCAATACAAAAACAAATTAAATAAAATATAAAAAAATAAAAAAAACCTGCTTAATAGCAAGCACTTATATGTAAGTAGTTTTTGCAAAAAACTCAACTCTATAAATTTCTCTCGTGACAGCTATTGAATATTAATTGAAATAATTATGCGATAAACACTTCAAGCAAACAACAACAACAACAACAAAATGATTAACTGCCCTGAATAAATTAATTAAGCATAAAATTGTCACGTGATAATTGTTGGAAAAGTAAAAAAAAAAAAAACAGACATACAAAACAAAGGTAAAACGAATAAAAAAACAAGAAACTAATTAAGGTAGACAGATAAAATGGTAAACAAAAGAAAAAATGATAATTGAATAACTGAAAAATGCATATAAAAAATTGTTGGTGGTTTTATTAGTTAATATATGTATCAATAAAATATAATTCAATGAAATACAAAAAAAAAAACGTATAATAATAATCATTGGCAAATTGTCAATCTAAAAATAACAAATTAAAATAAAGTCGTACATAAGCAAATGCATACTTGAATAAATATGTATATAATGTACGATATACAATACATATATATATTTTTTGCACATGGATTTTTCTAGACCATAAACGAAAAAAAAAAGAATATGTAAAACGAAATGGAGATCAAATTGCATTTTAATTCGTGGTTGAAATTGTCCACAACTAAAAGGCAAACAAAAAACAAAAAACAAAAAAAAATAAACTTTTCAATGAGAAACAAAATTAAATTAAATACAAAATGAAAATAAAATTCCTTTCCCAAATAAATAAAGTAAAGAAACTTGTAAAATTCAACCAAAAAATGGTTATAGAAATTAAGTCGTATTACCTAGATATATGTAAGTGGTATTATTATATGAATAGAACGAGCGAGTCGAAATGGCATTGCAGCGATCCAGAATTTTAAATAGGAGTAACCCCAGCGTATATAAACAAAGCCTATGTGTACCAATTTATTCAAGTTTGCAGTGAAATTACAAAAAAAAACAAATACTTTTAATTTTCTATGAAAATATTTCAAAAAAAAAAAAGTTCACACTTGAAAAAATTTTTATCAAATAGAAATTTCTATTTTATATTTAAAAGCTTGCCGTGAGGTCCAAAAATGCAATCTTCATTTTATTAAAAGCAACTAAATATTTTCTTTCTTTTTTTATTATGCATATTATATTATTTTATTAAAAATTTATTTTATTAAAAAATGTGTTTTTTTTTAATTTTCATTGAGCATAAAAATAAAAATTAAATTTAAGAAACAATTTGAATTATTAGCTTCTAAATGATACAAAAAACAAAAATAAATAAATTGATAAAAATAAAAAATAAAAATATTGCTATTAAATGAAGAAAGGCATTTTACTGAGTTTTTAACGAACATAAAAAAATAAATAATAATGATATAATTAAATTTTTTATTGAATTTTTTACGAACATAAGAAAATAAATAATAATGAGAAATTAAATTTTCTTTTTTTATTTAATTATTTCATTATTATTTATTTTTTATGTTGGTTTTTTTTTTTAATTTAATTTTTTCATTATTATTTATTTTTTTATGTTCGTTAAAAATTCAATAAAATGCCTTTTTTTCATTTAATAGCAATATTCTAGCAACGTGAGGACAAATTTGTTGTTATTCATAAACTCTGTTTATTTCGTTTGATTTATTTTATTTGATTCAATTTCAATTTTCAATTAAACTTCAATTTAGTTTGAGAATCAATTATGCTAGATACGTTGGTATCTGCTCTTATGAAATTTTTGAAGTATTTATACACAAATAAAAAGAGCATCAAATTTTGAAAAAAACATTCATTTCAAAGGCTTAATTATCGTAGAGAAATCTTAGCAAAAAATAATTCAAGCAAGTGAGTCTCATATTGACACTCAAAGGCCTCTAATTCTAGAGCAAGAATTATCTATTGAGGAATATCCAAACGCTCTTATCTTACTTAATAATCATTAATGGTTTGTTGTTTATAAAATTCTTTAAGTCATCAAATTTCTAAAAAATGAAAAAAACAAGCCATGCATACTTTTTTATTAAAAAGAAA
This sequence comes from Drosophila aldrichi, assembly GCA_035045965.1. Taxonomy (NCBI): domain Eukaryota; kingdom Metazoa; phylum Arthropoda; class Insecta; order Diptera; family Drosophilidae; genus Drosophila; species Drosophila aldrichi. The sequence continues at coordinate 7,847 of JAWNOM010000211.1, read as the reverse complement.
ATTTATTCCTATTTTTAATTAATTATCACCCTCACAAAAACCTAATTTTAACTCTAATATCTTTCACTTGAAGACCCTCTAGATAAAGCTTAACTAAAAAAGGTGAAAATTTAAAATAAAAATACACTTTAAAATGAAATTCGAAATATAATATATCTTAAAATATATTTAAAAAAATTTTCCCATACCTTTAATCCAAATGCAAATGCATCGCTGCAGTGCCAGAAAAAAAAAGAAATTACAGAAATTTACCCACAACAATAATGAAACGAGAGAAAGAAAACCAAAACAAAAACAAAAAAATAGAGAAATTGATCACATATTTTAGATGTACGTCAGAATTAAATGTAAGAAATTGAAAATAAAATACAAAAATAATAAAAAAAGAGAGAGAAAAACTTGCAATTGTGGTGGAGGGGGAAATAAAGGAGAAGTGACAGTAAATTTATAATTGGAACCGGAAAGCAGTTAGCAGCACCGCCTAACGGTCCCTGCAATGATGCGACCCTGGTCCGGCAGCTTCAAAGAGGCGAGGACGTGAAGAAGAAAGTAAACAAAAGCTCAAAAAGGAAAGCAAATGCGAGCAAACGCGAAGAAAACGAACCCACAGCGATTTATCTGTCGTCTCGTCAGGGGACAGGCACTACTGTCAAATATCTGGGAAAGGGTACGATTCTGAAAAACAGACACAGATAGCGACGCGCATGAAAAAGCAAATTCATTGAAATTTATAAACGCGATAGTCGAATCAGCTATACACCGAAAAAAAAGAAAATAAGTGAAAAACGAAAGAATGAAAAAAGTGAGAAAAAGTACGCAGACAAATCAAGAATCAAAACTTTAAATACCATTTGAGCTCAGGTCAAGATCCATGAAGCGCAGCTCAGTGCCGCAGACCAGACGTCCGAGAGTTCAGGTGTCCATGGACGACAAGGAGCACGCTATTGCTCGCATACGCAATGGTGGAGACGAAGGTGGGCATCTCACGCGAGCTGGGCGTGCCGGAGTCGACGGTGCGTGGATGGGTGAAGCGAGCCGATCGGTGCCTGGCTCGCGAGGCCAGCGAAGGCAAGCAGGGTGTTGAGACGATAGCTATATAGATATGTCCCTCACTCTCTCTCTCTCTCTCTCTCTGCCCAGCTAGGCTCTGCCACTCCGTCACCGCCATTGCTGATAGCGCACTCGCTGAAGCCGCCCGCCAAGCAGGATTGCAATGGGCGGCCGTGTACGCGCACCCTCGCACCCATGAACGTGGCCGTGCCGCTGCCCATGCAGCTCTTCCAGCAGGCGGCGAACAGCCAGCTGCAGCTGAACGGCTGGCTGCACATCTTCAATGCGGGCATGCTCAGCTTTACGCTGATTGCCACCGCCGCCTGCTTGAGGGCGCGCATGCGCGGCACCACAGATCACCAGTCGCTCTGGCAGATCATCTGCGAGTATGTGGACGAGGGCTGGACACAATGTGGCCGCCAATGGGGGGCAGTATGTGGCTGCAGCAGGAGCAGCACTGCCAGCGGCAGCAGCAGCAGCAACGGAATCATTTAATCGACAGCTTAGCAGTGGCGGCTTTGTGGCGCCACGAGTGCACATTACGGCCGAGGATGACGAGGAGGCCAGCATGCTAGCATACCGAGCCCGATGAGGAGTGGGAGGTCCATGACAACCGCATCGATTCGATTTATGTACATACATATGCAAATAAAACGCCCGTCAATGGGATTATGTTGTTTAAAGCAAATATTTGCATTTTAATTAGCAGCGAAATAAGTTGCGATAATTGGCTGAGTTCAGTCCACTCATCTTCTCTCACTCTCTCTCTCTCTCTCTCTCTCTGAGTCTCTGTGAATTCGAATCTGATGCGGCTGACTTTATTAACCATATTATTATTTCATTTCATTGCATGTCATGCAAATTTCCAATTGAAATTGTTGTCGTTGTTGTTGTTGTTGTATATATTTGCATTGTTTTTATCATCTCCTTCTCTCTCCATCTCTCTCTCTCCCTCTCTCTCTCTCCGGTCAGAGTCACGTAATTAAGCGGTTTTATTTGTAGCTTTGCCACACATTAATTGCGTATGCAAAATGTAAAATTTATTTAGTACAGCAACAACAAATTTAAAAGAATTTACAATATAAAAATATATATATATATATATATATATATATATATATATATATATATATATATATATATATATATATATATATATATATATATATATATATATATATATATATATATATATATATATATATATATATATATATATATATATATATAACATATATATATATATATGTTTTTTTTTTTTTTTTTTTATTCATTCACATTTGCATTTTTTAGCTGCAGTTCGCTTGACTGCGGATTAAACATGAATTCGTTTTAGTTTTTATCAAAGTTTTATTTTATTTTATTTTTATTTTTATTTATTTTTTTTTTCTTTTCTTTTTGATCTCTTGCACAATTAAATATAATAGTAATTAAGAAAAAATATTTCAGTGTCAGAATATATTAATTTTATATAGTGCATATGCATTTATTATGTGTAATTAATTGAGCTTGTCGTCAGCTCTAACAAATCGATTTATAAATACATTTTTCTTATATACATAGTTTGGAGCACTTCAACTGACTGTTAAATACAATAAATTCTTCCACTAAAATTGGATTTTACGAATGTGCTCAAACATGAACATGTCATATACATAAATTTTAGAGACGGTACTCGAATAACCTGCGCATTATCCGACACAAAGTCAAAGTAATAAACAGTTCAGTTCAGTTTCGATCTTGAATTCGGCAAATGTGGAGTTGTTTTTTATTTAACGCTCTAAGAAGTATCTATAATGATGTCTCCTTACATTCCTATTCCTAAATAGAACTTTTTCCCTAGAACTAAATCTATACTAATCTCACTTTATATCAGACCCCAAACGCTTGGTTTAACTGTCCAAAATCAACTGCTAACCAAACTTGATGAAAGTTCACCTAGGCAATCTCTCTCGCTCTCTCTCTCTCTCTTCTCTCTCTCTCTCTCACTCCATCTCTCTCTCTCTCTCTCTCTACTCTCTCTATGAGCCAGAGTCCAATTACTTTGAGGCATATGCCGGCTATATAAAAAGTAAAACACCTAATTGAAGGCTAATCTTCCCCGAGCGATTCACTCGCTATTTAAGGTTGCTCTTACTACTTTTTTGTGAGCAAGGCAAAGCCAAGCAGGAGAGAGAGAGGAAGAGAGTGAGAGAGAGAGGAGCTTAGCAAACTAAGCCAATATCCAGTGGGCAATGTAGCACGCAGCGATTATCCGGCAGTTCATCGAAAAATATTACTTCCTTAACACGAAACTTTTTTCATTTTTCATTTTGCACGCCGGACCACCAAAAATATGGTAAAAGGGGCGGCCCAAGAAAATGGTTGCTGCAGGCGTCGTGTCTAACTATGTGTGTGTGTGTGTGTGTGTGTGTTTAGGGGATTTGGTTTGTTTTGCGGATTTCTGGTGAATTTCGGATTTCTTTTCTTTGCTTGCTTGCTTGTGAAGCAAGTCAAAGTCGTCGGCCTATCAAAGTTGATTATCGTGAAATATTTTGCCCGGCCTGAATTGAGCTGGAGATTTGTGCGGCCTGTGGCCTGTACCTGATTTAGCGCATAAGCCGCAAGGGATTTGCTTCGCAGATTGGCCGCACATTGATTGACAAGATGAAAAAGTGCAGCATATTTGGCATGTGATCTGCAGCTGGCCAAGTCATAAAGGTGTGCGCTGCGCTTTTAATGGCCTGCAAGAGAAACTGCAACTGCAGCTGGGCGAAAGGCAAAAAGCAGCAGTCCAAGCAGAATGGACGCAATTCCAATTGGAATTGTGGTTGGCAGGCAACCGACGTCCAGCTGGAAGTCATAAATCAAATACCATTTAATTAAACTTTTCCCTGTGCTCTAACGATGGGAGCGTGGCAAACTTAAGCGCGCCAACTAAGTAAAAATGCAATTAGAACTGGCATTGGTCACGTTGCCAGCGACAAAATGCGCATAATGTTTGCAGTTCCAGCCGTGAATTGTGAATCGTTTACAGAGCGAGAGAGGAAAAAAATAAGACTCTGGCTAAAGTGCACCCAAAAGTATGCTATAATTTACAGTAGACTAGAAAATTTAATCGAATTGTCTGTTTTATCAACACTCGAAATTCGATCATGGAAAATCAACAACTGAACAAAGTTATTAAACAGTTAATATTCCACTTCATGTTTGGTTAATGGAATGCTCTGAAAGGCATTCGATTTGCTGTTCCTGATGTGTGGAGCAAGCGATGAAATTAATTAATGAGCCATGCTGAATTGGGGAACAGAAGTACAAATATATTTTAACTTGAATTTATTAAAACTCTTTAAATATTAAGTAAATAGAGCAAGTTGGGCATATAAAGAATATTAAATATTTAATATAAATAAACTACTTTGATATAACAAATTAATAAGAACAAAATGTGTTAATGTATGATATATGTTTGGCATAGATGTTCCTTACATCGAGTCTTGTAGCAGTCAGCTTTTGTCAGGCAGCTGCCTTAACTCAAGTTTCAAGTTTTATTTTTGCAACATTCATTGGAAGAATTGAGCACACATTCATAGTCAATTATAAGGCTAGGACGTCTATTTGTACAAAGCAGGTAAGATACAAATACTTCCAGCAGTTTCAAAGATGTCTTTGGCATAGATGTTCCTTACATCGAGTCTTGTAGCAGTCAGCTTTTGTCGGGCAGCTGCCTTAACTCAAGTTTCAAGTTTTATTTTTGCAACATTCATTGGAAGAATTGAGCACACACATTCATAGTCAATTATAAGGTAGGACGTCTATTTAGCGAGCAAATAAGATAAATACTTCGAGCAGTTACAAAGATGTCTTTGGCATAGATGTTCCTTACATCGAGTCTTGTAGCAGTCAGCTTTTGTCAGGCAGCTGCCTTATCTTTCAAGTTTCAAGTTTGATTTTTGCAACATTCATTGGAAGAATTGAGCACACATTCATAGTCAATTATAAGGCTAGGACGTCTATTTAGCGAGCAAATAAGATAAATACTTCCAGCAGTTTCAAAGATGTCTTTGGCATTATTGATGAATTGAGCACACATTCATAGTCAATTATAAGGCTAGGACGTCTTTTGCAGGCAAATAAGATAAATACTCCAGCAGTTTCAAAGATGTCTTTGGCATAGATGTTCCTTACATCGAGTCTTGTAGCAGTCAGCTTTTGTCAGGCAGCTGCCTTAACTCAAGTTTCAAGTTTTATTTTTGCGACATTCATTGGAAGAATTGAGCACACATTCATAGTCAATTATAAGGCTAGGACGTCTATTTAGCGAGCAAATAAGATAAATACTTCCAGCAGTTTCAAAGATGTCTTTGGCATAGATGTTCCTTACATCGAGTCTTGTAGCAGTCAGCTTTTGTCAGGCAGCTGCCTTAACTCAAGTTTCAAGTTTTATTTTTGCGACATTCATTGGAAGAATTGAGCAGACATTCATAGTCAATTATAAGGCTAGGACGTCTATTTAGCGAGCAAATAAGATAAATACTTCCAGCAGTTTCAAAGATGTCTTTGGCATAGATGTTCCTTACATCGAGTCTTGTAGCAGTCAGCTTTTGTCAGGCAGCTGCCTTAACTCAAGTTTCAAGTTTTATTTTTGCGACATTCATTGGAAGAATTGAGCACACATTCATAGTCAATTATAAGGCTAGGACGTCTATTTAGCGAGCAAATAAGATAAATACTTCCAGAAGTCCCCTACAAAATCAACGAATGCAAATATCGATATATCATAGCCGAAAAGTAAGAATAGAAAATCGCAGTTAGTTGGTTCATAAACAATTTCTTGGCAGAACTCAAAAATTGGGGAAAGAAACAAGTGCTAACTATGCTCGCTTCAGAAACTATGGCGAAACTTGTTAAAACTAAATAAATAAAGAAGCCGAGCCACAAATATACTAACAGCGGCTGTAAATCATAGGGCAAAACATTTTACCACCTTTAAACTAAAAACTGAGCGAACTGGGAGCCGTCGTGGGTGAGAGAGTGGGAGAGGCGGAGAGAGGCTGGGTTGAGTCATTGCAAAGGAAATCACGCAATAAACTAGGGGCGAAAACAAAACTTTAACTACTTTTTCCCGTTAGCCGCGAAACTCAACTGGAAAAACTTTTCGAAACAATACAATTTATATTTATGCGATGTCGACGAGGACGACGCTGAGGACGGAGTCGACGATGACCCAGAAAAACGAAATGGCAAAGAAAATGCCGGACAGCATTCAGCTCTCGCCCGTGCCAATGCAGAAGAGTTTATTTAAGTGTTGAAAACCACTTGACCCACTTTCTTGTGGTGTTGTTGATAGCGGCCAGAGAAACTTCGTCATGTCAATTTAAAAGGCTCGTTGAGCGAAACTTCTACATGCAGGCCGACCAGAGAGCTTCCACAATGAATTAACTGCATTACAGCAAAATCGACATTCCATTGTTCAAGCTAAGGCTGTTAGCATTTTTCCATAATTTCAAATCAGTTAATGGCAGACAAAATGCTAGCCCCAGGGCTGCATTAGCAGCAGCCCAACAAGCACACTTGATTGGAGTTGGGGCTGGTGCGAGGCATCCCAAAGGATGTTCAACTATGCCAGTTCCTAATTAGTTTTCAGACGAAATCTTATTGAACTCGGCTTGGGCTGGCAGCATGTCATAAGCGAAACTTTCCAATCAATACAATTTACTCACATGAGCAGTAGTCTAAGGCTGAACAATGAGTCGAGGTGATGTACTTGGAATACTGAGCATAAGTTACCCTAAAGAAAATTCTGCGTGAAAATGAGAGATAAAGAATATTTCATAATGATAATATATATTGTATTATTAAAAATAAATTACAATATATATAATAATAGATTCACATTTTATTTATCAAGCAGTTCTTCACTTGTTCTGCGCTCATCCACTTCTAACCCCTTTTGACAGCACAGGGTATTCGAACAAAGTTGATGGCAACAAATGGCTGGCGGATATTGTGGATTGTGGAGCCCACAGAGAGGCAGACAGAAAGACAGAGACGGATAGAGCGCATAATGACCCAAAATCCTATCACTCCAAATGAAAATTCCCCAGTCGTGCGGATAATTGGAATTAATACAAAAAGCAGCTGAGATATTTTGGGGGGAGGTGGGAAGTGGTACGAGGCTAATGATAGGGTTAGCTACAGAGACAGCCGTAGTTGTAGCTGTCATATGTAATATGATAGCTGGAGATATGGACCACCACATCCGCACATCCGCTGGCCGTTATTGAATTGCCTTGGCACAGAGTCCAGATTGAGTTGACACTGCGCCTGATATGTGATTCAATTAGCCAGCAAACAAATAAAAACCAAATTGTATGGAGCTAGATCAATACGGTTAGGCAGTTAACAAAGCTAGAGAAGGAGAGAGGATGAGAGGGGAAAGAACTTGAGGTAAATAAGTGGCAAGAAATGAATGTTAAAGTGTTTGAAAGGCAGAATTTAACAAAGATTTACCAGCCATAGAGTGTCATATCATTCAGCTTCTGTCAGCCAGCCACAGAACACTTAGCTTCTGCCACAATTTCGCTAGAAGATCCAAACTTAGACCATTTATATTTCTGTGAATCATGAATATGTTTTCTAATTCTTGAGCATTGAGTATACATTTTCCAACAAGCTTAATATTATTCAGTCATTGGCATTGGTGTACCTTATATTGAGTTTCGTAGCATTCAGCTTTTGTCATGCAGCTGCCCTAATTCAAGTTTCAAGTTTTGTGTTTGTAAAATTCACTGGAAGAGTTGAGCACAGTTTTAGAA
>JAWNOM010000209.1:0-34211 GCA_035045965.1 Drosophila aldrichi | reverse complement strand
AAAGTGGCGCAAGTAAACCAAATTTTTTCATAATTTACACTCAACTATAGAAAAAAAACTTTTAGAAATAAATATAAATATATGTATTTATATTTTTTAATAATATAATAAACTAAAATAATAAAAAAATGTTAAAAAAAATGCAATAAATAAAAACAAGTCGAGTACGCTCGACTAGGAAATCCCCTGAACCCTTCGGAGAACTGATATTTCAATAATTCTTCGCGTCTTTCTGACACACACACACACACACATACATAGACACACATAGGCACGCACGCATAAGCGAGCGCTACCTGCTGTCGGGCTCAACCTTTGAGAGAGACAATACTTGAGTAAAAGTAAAAGCATGGAGAGAAGAGCAGAAGTTCATTAAAGTTGTTTATGTGTATGCGCAGCAGTTCTCATTTGGTATTTGTATGTAGGCAAAACGAAGCTAGAATGCTCACAGCAGCAGAGAGCGTTTCCATTGGCCACTTGATGCTTGACTGGAACGGACTCAACATTTGAGAGAGACAGTACTTGAGTGAAAGTAAAAGCAAGGAGAGAAAAAGTGTCTATGTATGTGTATGCAGCAGCTCTCACTTGGTATTTGAATGCTAGAATGCTCACAGCAGCAGAGAGCGTTCCCATTGTCCACTGAAAGCTCGACTGCAACTAGCGCTAGCTGCTTTTGGGCTCGAAATTTAAGAGAGACAGTGCTTGAGTAAAAGTAAAAGCAAGGAGAAAAGAAGAGCAGAAGATCATTGAAGTTGTCTATGTATATGTAGCAGTATTCATTTGGTATTTGTATGTAGGCAAAACGAAGCTAGAAAGCTCACAGCAGCAGAGAGCGTTCCCAGTGCTCACTTGAAGGTCAACTGCAAAAAGCTCTATCTGCGTCGGGCTTCACATTTGAGAGAGACACTGCTTGAGTAATAGTGGGCATATATAAAGCGCAGCAGACTTATAGTTGTAGTAGTAGAAGTAATGATTATAGTAGTAGGACTTATAGTAATAGTAGTAGGACTTATAGTTAAAGTAGTAGGACTTATAGTTATAGTAAAAGCAAGGAGAGAAGAAGAGCAGAAGATCATAAAAGTTGTCTATGTGTATGTAGCAGTATTCATTTGCTCACAGCAGCAGAGAGCTTTCCCATTGGTCACTTAAAGCTCGACTGTAGCGAGCGCTACCTGCTGTGTTTGAGAGTGACAGTGCTTGAGTAAAAGTGGCTGTATATAAAGGGCAGCAGCTGCAGCTGTTCTTCAGTCGTGCAGGCCTGCTGGTGGTCAGCGCAATAAAAAGGAAATACGTAGAGGAGTTACGTAAAAGAAATACGTAGAGGAACTACGTAGAGTAAATACGTAAAAGAATTACGTATAGGAAATAAGTAGAGGAAATACTTAGCGAATACTCTTGGAAGAAATACTTCGAAATACGTAAAGGGAATATTTAGAAGAAATAGACTTATCGACTCAGCTCGTCACCCTGATCAATAATATATGTATATACTTTGTGGGGTCTGCCACGCCTCCTTCTGCCCTGTTACATACATTTGAACAAAACCATTATACCCTGATTTCCCATTTTCAATGGGTTCAGGGTATAATAATAAATAAACATCAAATAGAAAATAAAAATAATGAATAAACAGATATTTTTTAAAAATAAATAAAAATACTAAACCTACATAAAATTTGTAAACAATATTGTAGGTATATATAAAATTAAATTAAAAATATTTTATGTATAATATTTTCCTTTTTAACTTTATGTAAGTCTAGCAATTTTATTCATTTTTCACAAAAATATTTATTTATTTTATTTTTTTATGTATATTTCCTATTTGTTTATATTATTATTATTATTATTATTATTATTATTATTATTATTATTATTTTTTCTTAATTTTTGTTTTTCATTTATAAACATACTTGAATAGTTGGGTATTTTTATTTTATTTTTATTTTTATTTTTTTTTTTTTTTTTAGCATTTTATATTCATTTTTATTTTTCTTTTTACTATTTTATTGAACAAGATGCTAAATCATTTTTCATTATTTTAGTCCGCATTTTCTTCAACTTCACTTAACTAACTCCAAGCTAGCTTGATAATGATGTCTCTTCACTTGCAATTGCAAAGCCTCAGAACAAGCCCTTCTCTTCGCTTCTCAATTTCGACTAAAATTGAGCTGAGCATGCAGCGCATTTGCTGTCCGGCCACCTCCGTTTGACTGCCGTTTCCCTCTGCGTCAGTGCAGTGCAGGTCATTAGCGCTGATGAGGTGGACGACTAAATGGGGCTTCTAGAGCGACAACTGAGCCACTGTGTGAGCGAGCCGGGCACCGTTAGCCGTGCAACAACAGTTGAACAACAGAGCGTGGCGCAAACGTTGAGCAAACAGTGGAAACGCCTTCATGTCCGCCTGTCACCTGGCACCGGACAATCGGTACGGCAGGAGATTGTTCGGGTTAGATTGGCCGTAGCTGGGACAAAAATCGACGAAAATTCATCAGTGGGGGGGAGGCGTAGCGGACTACTAATGGCATGCAGCTTAGCAGCTTGACTGGGGCAACAGTGCGTATACGTGATTTGCGTAGCCAGAGCGAAAGACAACAGAGCGCTAACAATACATGAATTTCAACTCACTCTCACTAGCTCTCTCTCACTCACTCACTCACACTCTCTCTCTCTCTCTCTCTCTCTTTCTCTATTTGCAGACCTACTTCACATTCGATTCACGCGCAGAACAACAAACCGAAGTCTATTTACGCTATGGCCAACATCCGGAATTATATCCAAATCGACGCGGCGAAGTGGTGCAAGGGTACGTATACGTAACGAGAGGGGGTGGGGGTTGAGTTGACTGCCCGCTGTGCTGCGAGCTTATCGATAATGTTTAGCGCCTTTGTGCCATTTTTATGTGCCCGGCGTCGCTGTGAGGAGGGGGGGGCGTGGCTGACAACTGACAGTTACTACTTTGTAGCCAGCGATGCGTTAATTTAATTTTATTATGTTGCACGCAACTTGAGTGGTTTTTCGCGCCGGCCCTGAGCAGACCCAACAATGTCGCCAACAATTCTGAAGCCGAACATTCCATAATCATATGCGAACAACGACAGTGGGCGTGGTGATGGGCTGAGCGGGAGCTGGGAAGGCTGTAACAGAAGGTCGCATAAAATTGAATTACAATTTGCCAGCCGGAGCGTGAGTTGAGCTGGGGATGGAGCTGGGGCTGGGGCTGACTGCCACGAGGCACTGCGGCAACATAAACTCGCGCAAAATGTTGAGAGAGAGAGAGAGAGAGAGACAGAGAGAGACGCATTGAGACAGAGAAAGAAATATATATATATAGATATAAAAAAAAAGACGAGCATTTAGTTAGATCCAAAAAACTTTGCAGACATTAAATTTCATTTGATTTGCCCGCTGCTCTGCCGACTCCTGCTCCTGCTGCTTCTCTAACTTTTATCTTAATAAAATAAGTTGCAAGTTTTGGGGCATTACTTCTGGATCTCTAATAGCCGCTTTTCACAGCCAGCTGAGCTGCCGCGGCATTTGATAAGGTCACACGAAAATTGTGGAAAATTCAAAAAAAGTCAAGTAGAGAATTTTTGGAGTAGAGCTCAATCCAGCCCAATCACAGTGAATCAGTTACGCCCTTGGGCTGCCTTAATTTGTCTGTCTGTCTGCAGTCATCAGATTTTTTGCCATACCCAATGCCCAATGCGAGCCAAGCAAATTCCCAAGCGTCCACATGGCCAATATGATTTTTATGCTAATTTGGGGTCACGCACATTGACATCGACTCTGAAACGAGAGCAAACCAATACAAAGCCGCAGAGCAAGAGCTGAATGAAGGAGCTAGACTAGCAATACCCTGTGCTTAAAGAGTAGCAAAAGTTGGAGCAGTTCTAAAAGAGAACGTCAAAAGTGAAGTAGAGGCAAGGCTTAGTTCTTTTTCCTTATATATATGACAGATTTGATCTACATCTATATATCAACTTTTTCATATAGAGATGTCTTAAGGGAGCTGGTGCTTCCTAATAAATAGAGAAAAGAATAAAATATATAGTAATTTGCTGCATCGTATATTATTATACCGTATTATTATTATATCGTATTATATACAGTATATATGGTATATAGAAAGTAGCAAAAGTTGAACAAGTTTTGGAAGAGGATTTCCAAAGGGAACATAACAAGTCTTAGTTCCCATGGATATAAACAATTTCTTTATATATATCATATATATCACATAGTCCCGCCCCTATTGAATCTAGGGTATTAATATTCAACGGAAGTCAGAAGCAAACCCAAATGAAAGGCAAATTTCCTAGAAGAGCAAAAAAAAAAAATTTGAATCGAAATTTAGAGTGCAAATAAAATGGTAAATGGTAATCATATTTATGCAGTCCGTCCGCCGCCAACCCCGGACAACCCCGAACAACCCTGACAACTCTGGCTAGCATGCGCTTTGTTTGGCTTGAACAAATTGAAAATTATACGCACGGCTCCGTCTTACACTCTCGAACAGTTGTTCTTGTAATTCAAGCAACAATTTTACAAGGTCTCTCTCTCTCTCTCTCTCTCCGTCTGTGTCCCAGCTCAAGCTCAAGAATTTCCAAATCACTGAGCACAATTTTCTGCTTTTGTTGTTTCACTGCACGCTGCCTGGGCTAGCAGTGGGCGTGGCTGGTCTCGGTTCAGCCTGACAGGCAATTCCAGCGATTAATTTGTTGGATTTGTGCCCAGGAGAGAAACTGATGAGAAATTTGAGACTTGGCGACATTTATTTGGGGCGACACAGAGAAAAAGAAAGAGAGAGAGGGAGAGGGAGAGAATCTACAACAACTAATTGAATTTAATTACAATTCTTCTGCAATTCACAGTTCGTACTGCGAGCGAGAGTATCGCGATTGCCGACTGCAGACCTGCTACGTCCAGTCGCCCGCCTATCCGGGCCTATATCCGCGCGCCCTCAACTGCCGTTACAAATTGCATACGCGACAGCCGTACATCAAATTATATCTGCAGAACGAACAGTTCGCGGTCGATGGCCAGAGGTAAGTGCACCAGCTGAGATATGTCACAGAGAGAGAGAGAGAGAGAGAGAGAGAGAGAGAGAGAGACGAAAAGCCATATGAATGCATGTGTGTGTGTGTCTGTGTGTGTGCAATATATGCAAATGCAAATTGCCGAAAGAAATTAGCGCCAAGTTAACACCCTGTAATTTGTCATTTTGGCACAGACAACGTCGACTGCAATTCCAAATTTTTAACATTCTTGCTTTTATTTTTTGGGGGCATTTTTTATGCAGGCTCAATATTTTGGTAAAAAGAGTATATTGGCTTTGGGAAGTGGGTTGATATTTTACTGCTTCACCTGCAGATAAAAAGAAATAATAATAAAACTAAATAATAATAATAATAATAACAAATTTATACAATAAAAAAAATGTATGCAAAAAAATATATATATAAAATTTATACAAATATACATTTTTAATTATTTTATTTTATTTTATTTATTTATATACAAAATGTACATTTTTATCATTTTTATAAATTTTAAATATATTTATCATTATTTTTATTTATATAAAAATAAAAAAAATATAAATGAAATTTAAAAAAAATTTTAATTAAAAAAGATTTAAATATAAATAAAAAATATTTTTAAAAATAAAAACTATAAATATTTAATAAAAACTTTTAACACCAATTTTTATTTTTTATTTATAAAAATTTTTTATAAAAAATTTAATTAGGGATACAAATAAAAATAAAAAAATAAAAAAAATATATTAATATTTCACAAAATGAAAATAAATAAAAATAAAAAGAATAAAAGTATTTTTAATAAGAAATATTAATAAAAAATGTTAACACCAATTTTTATTTATTTATTTTTTTTTTTTATTTATAAAAATTTAATATAGGTATACAAATAAAATAATCTATTTAACAAAATGAAAATAAATAAAAATAAAAAGAATAAAACTATTTTTAATAAGAAATGTACATATGTATATAAAATAAAAGCAGACTTTTCCTAGAGAATAAAAAGATTTTTAATGAGAAATTTATATAAATTAAATAGTCTGCATTGCCTTTATGAAAAAATAGTTAAAAATATTTTTGTTAAGAAATTTATATAAATTAAATGCAGACTTTGCATTAAATATAAAAATAATTAAAATATTTTTAATAAAAAATGTATATAAATTAAAAGCAGACTTTGACTATAGATCCCTATAGATCATACAAATATATACGTACATATATTTAACTATAATAATTTCTATGCAAATCGTAAGCGAGCATTGTACAGTTGCTTAGACCCGTCTTCCTTCCCCAGTAACTCCATCTTTTTTTCTGCCATTGGCTAACAGTCAACATTACGTGTATTCTGCTTTTGCACTTCTTGTTGTTGTTGTTGTTGTTGTAGGAGCCTCTACTGCTGCTGTTGTTGTTGTTGTAATGCATTTGGCATGCTGACAATGACAATTTGACAGAGCGCTTGGCAAAAATTGGCACCAATTTCGTGGAAAACGTTGGCGACATGTCACAGACCCGAATTCCCCAATCCTAGATCCATACCCAAACCCATTAGTACCTTTGGCCCACCGCCCGCTTCCTCCTGCCTGCCGCCTGCCCCTGCTCCTGCTCGCCTTTTCAGCATTCGCCTGCACTTTGTCTGTCTGCATTCAAATTGGCTAAAGGATTACACTCTGAGTGATTTTTTGGGATTCGTTGCGGAGCTTAAAACAGCCATTTGACGATTTTCTATTATTGATGCGAAAGCAACGGCAACGCTTGCTATCTAGATGGGGATATTTACCCAAGATCTTAGAGAGGTTTGCCACTCCAAGAGATGTTCCAAATGAAATGTGTAACGAATGTGTGGGGAAATATATAAATAAATGTTTTTGTAGTTATAAAAACTAATTTCTATTTTATACAATCTAACTAAATCTTTATGCAGAGTTAAATAAATGGATTCTCTCTTAGGTCTTTAAACTTTGCCAGCTAAATTATGTTTTCCTTCATCTTCATTTTCTTCGTGTTCATCTTCTTCTCTCTTTTAAAGCCGAAATGCAAGTAGAAATTGGTGTTATCCGAAAAGTTCCATCACTCGTTGGCATAAAAAACTTTTCACTTTTTACGAGCTGATTTACGATAAACAAGAAACTTGCAAATATTCAATATTTTAAAGCTAAAGTAAGTGGATAAAATCAAGTAAAATATAATAAAAGGAGTTGATTTTTAAGACAGCCATGAATTTTCGATGGCTTTACGAAGTCTTGAATGGTTTTACAGGATATGCATAAGGATATGCATCCTTAAATACATGCAACTTTTCATCTTTTTTTTGTACTTTCAAAATATATTTTTTTTTAAATTTATAATAATTATAAAATTCTAATTTTAATTTTTTTTAATCAATAATATAAAAATGTACATAAAATAAAAATTTTTATTTATTATATATATTATATTTTAAACAAAATATGTATAAAATAGAAAAATCACATTTCGTTTTTTTATTTATTTTATTTATATTTTATTATTTTTTTATTTTATTCTATATTTTTTATTTTCTTTATACTTTTATTTTATTTTATATATTTTTTATATTTTATTTTTATTTATTTATTTATTTATTTATTTATTTATTTTATTTTATTTATTTATTTTTATTTTATTTATTTATTTATTTTTATTTATTTTTTTTTTATATAGAAAGTTTACTATAAAAAAGCACCCATAAAAATAATATATTTATTATTATTATTTATTTTTTTTTTTTAATAAATATTTTCTTTTCATAATAAACCCGTTTTCCTTTATCTTTCTCTTGTCTCTATATTTGTTTTTCTCCACATAATCAATATTTAATATGTATATATGTATATTTGATGTTTTCTTTTCACTCTGATAGCCATAAACCATTTTTTCTCGCCCCGAGCTTCGGTCTTCACACAAATGCCAACAGAGTCATATGCGTCACTTGACCTCAGCCCTGGGCCCTCGTCAGCTGGCCAACTGTTTAAGCCAATACATCAGCTAACGGCTGGCGCCTGCAGCACTCGAGTCCAGTGTCGATTGAGTCATTATGGCAGCGACGTTGTCCACTTGATTCGCGCAGGCCTCAACGAATTGGCAGTCGTGCGCAGAGATGAAACCCAGGGAATAATTATGAATTTATGCCGTTGAACAGGTTCTCATTTGATGAAGGGATTGATGGAGGTATTTTAATTGAAGCTTGTCGAGTCAAGAATGGAATTTGAGATTGAATGCGAAAATATTGAAGCAAAAAGTTGAATTTAGTCAACATTTCCTCTTTAAGCTGGAACTGCGAATCGTCTGGGAATATTAGCAACTCAGCGGGGACACAGGCAAAATGCGAGCTGTGCGTGCTGGGACTTAAATCAGAGCTTAAATATTTGATGTGGCCAAACCCCTACCTGGCCCTGCAGACCTTCAGCCCTTTAACTCACCTGGCTGGCTGGCTGGCAGTAAAGCACAATTTCCATTTGCCCTTCACGGAGGCGACGGCCAATCATTAAACAGCGCCTGGCATTTGTGCGTTATCATTGAGCTTCACTGTTCACTGTTAACGATATGCGAATGGCGAAGACCCATGTGCCAGGGCCATTTGCAAATGGCCAGCAGAAGTGGCTCTAAGTAAGTCAAAGCTGTTTCGAGTGCAAATGCCAGTCGAGTCAGCATATTTGACAGAGACAGAGGGAGAGGGAGAGAGGGGGAGTGTCGCGTTCTGCTGCTGGCAGGAGTCGCACGTGCACATCAAGTCGGTCCAAGTCGAGCCAGCTGAAATTAGATAAGCAGCATTCAATTTATTTTTATAGATTCAATTTGAATATTTACCTTTTGAGCGACTGTAAACTCCACGTCGAGCTGAGTGAGTTGGCAACTTTTGGGTCTAGTTGGGAGGGAATCCGCTTTAAGTGCGTATTAATTTGCAAGTCTAAGTTGAGACAGAGTACGGCCCCAAAAAGGATTAGTCAAACAAAACGAGCTAATCGCTGATTCTCTCTCTCTCTCTCTCTCTTTCTCACTCTCGCATCGAGTTAATCGAAAGGCTTCGCAGTACCGAAATTCCATTAATGTTGTTTGACTCGGGTCACTGTTTGCATTGGCTCGCCGCCTGTCCTAAATTCCTCAAACATTTAGTCAACGTAGTTGGGTAAACTAAACCCAAAGCATGTTTGTTGTCCTGCGTATTCAATGGGGCCCTACCAGGAACTCTGCTGAATGAGCTCCATTTTCAAGTCTCAGACATTTATCAGGGATTTTTAAAGGGATTTTTTTTTTAAGATTTACGAAAATCAGCAAAAAGTTGCTTGAATAAATTTCAAGTATTTCAAGTATTTAAATAAAATGAAATGCGAGTTGGAGATTTAATAATCAAGTTTCACTTTAGAACTGGACAGCCCTTTATAGCTCGCAAATAACTGTTGATACTTTTTCGTTGTCTGCATATAAGTGTCTTTCACTCACACAATAAAAAAGACTCAAACTAGCTCGCTCGCGCTCTAAGCGCACAGATCGTTTGTTTGAGTTAAATGAAGCAAATGCGTATGTATGCACGCGATTGTTGCGTTCTCTTATATTATTTATGTATGTATGCATATATTTACATGCACACGAAGGCAAAGATAATTTCTGTTGAGTTTTTGAGTCAAACTTTCTTTTGCTGAGAGTCTTTGTGTGAGCGAAAATCTCTCTCTTTACGCGACACTCATTTGAAAGCTTCACACGAATGAGTCAATGCAAAGCGTTTGACCGAAGCCGATTCTAAGCACAACAAAGAGAGCCGCTCAGAGCGAGATCGTGTCTGCACAATCTCTTCAGTTATGTTACGAAGCAGTTTAAGAGCAGCTAGAAGCAAAAGCCCAGTCAAGACGTTTGCTACATCTTTATCCACTTTATGGTTGCCAAATTTGTTTATGCACACATTGGATTAGGCCATTTGTGCAATGAGTTCAATCAAATATTATTGTAAAGCCACTTGCTTAATTATATGAGTGTATATGTGCGCGTGTGTGTCTGTGTGTGTGTGGCCATTTTGTTTACAAACAATCAGCGTAATCCATCTAAGCCATTACAACAAAGCTCCATCAAATCCAGTTCATAAAACACTCAAAGTTCCACACACACACACACACGATAAGCAGGTTCGATAGCAATGACCTGACCACATCTGTGTGCGTGTGTGTGTGTGTGTGTGTCTGTATTTGTATAAGCATGTGGTTATATGCCAAGTCAGCGCTGGGGCAACTTTTGCCTTTGGCTCCTTTATAAATCAGTTCAGTTTATTTCGATGCCTGGCGAGGCTCGTTTGCCAGCCGAGTTTTGCAAAACAATTTTTCTAATTTCTGCGCTGCAAACATCGAAAACATTTTGCCAACGTAGCAGTTTCTTCTCCACAAAAGCCCAGCACAAACTTACAAACACACACGCACACACACACACACACACACGAAGGGGGGCAAACTTTTAGTGAAACTTTTTTCCTTTTTCGGGGCGAAATAAATGCAAAAGTCATCGAGAAAAAAAGTTTTTTAATATGCCGAAATTATTACCAGTCAGTTATTTTTGATATGTCTGTTGGCCGACAAAACTTTCGACGGGCCAAAAGAAAATTATATATATATATATATATGTATGTAATCAACTTTTTGCCCTACGCATTTATTATCAATAAGTTAGATTAGGTTTGCGCCAGACACAGCAGAAAGCGGCGAGCGAAGGCGCAACTTTTGCTGACAAAGTGATTAAATTGAGTGAAACGAGAAACAAAACTGTCCGGCTAATAGATACGTACAGGCCAGACAGACGGACAGAAGGGTAGACAGACATTGTAGGAATAGATAGATCCCAAAACTTTTAACGGTTAGCAAAAAGTTCGACTGCCGCTGCTTCTTCTTCAAAGTTTGTGAACGACAGTCAAAGGCTCAATAAAATGTCAATTAAATTGGCATTTTTGTTGCACTTTCAAATCACACGGCAGACGGACTCACGACTCGCCTCGACTGGCTACGGCTGCCAATTGTCGGCCCGCATTTGATTAAAGGCCAGTACGTAATTGCCAAAGTTAGCTTTCAATTAGAAAGTTCACAAAAACACACACACAGAGAGAGAGAGAGAGATAGAGAGTGTGCGAGCGGTACGAGAGTCAGGTGAAAGGCATTTCGTTTGCCTTTTGAATCGGCATGAAATTCTCCACCTTCTCACAAAATTCTATTGCTAACAAATGGCTGGCAAAAGAGCATCCGGGTTTCAGACCTCATCAATGGCCCAGCCAGAGCGAATCGCTGCACAAAGGTCACTTTGTCTAGGCCAAACTCAGAGTCAAGTCAAAACGAAAAAAAAAGCATACAAAACAGAGAAGGTAAACAGAGAGCAGCGAACACCCCAAGTTAAAGTTAGGGGGAAAAAAAAGCTTTAAAAAGAGAAGATTTAGAAATGAATGTCAGACGCATAGGCGTAACCAAGGGGGGCGGGTTTATATGAGAAGAACATACATATATATTTATATAAGAGAAATATATTTGAGTGAACAGAGAAATGAATGTGTAAGACTATTCAAATAGATTTAGTAACTTACAGCAGCTCCCGCCTAGCTTTACCTTCACCTCAATGGGGCAACACTGTGATCCCAATTAAAATGGATTTTCATTGTATAATCGATATCTATGATTGGCCATGGCCAACAGAAGCTTGACAACGTTTTAATTTTATATTAATTCTAATATTTAATAAACAATTCAATATATTTATATTAATCTAAGTGTTTGTTGAAATTATTAAATTTAAATTTAAAATAAATTTAAGAAATTAAAATTAAAATAATAAATGCTTAATACTTGAGTCAATTTTTATACCCTGAACCCATTGAAAATGGGAAATCAGGGTATAATGGTTTTGTGAAAAAGTATGTAACAGGCAGAAGGAGGCGTGGCAGACCCCATAAAGTATATATATTCTTGATCAGGGCGATGAGCTGAGTCGATATAGCCATGTCCGTCTGTCCGTCCGTCCGTCCGTCCGTCCGTCCGTCCGTCCATCCGTCCGTCCGTCCGTCCGTCCGTCCGTATGAGTGCGTCGATCTCAGAAGTTACAAGAGCTAGAGAGCTGAAATTTTGTATGTACACTCGTGTATACCATACGCAGTACGAGTTTATCATATTTTTTCGATAACTCATTCGATATCTTTTTTATCGAGGATAATCGATAAATTGATATTGTTTTTTCAGCCTAATTGGAACACTTTTAAACATAGAGTGTTCAGATTTGTTGTGTATGTACATTCGATGGATACACACATTTTGTCATTTACAGATTTTCGATACCACGCCCCCTTCGCCCCCAATTCGTAAAAAACGTATTTCAAATACTAGAGACTTTTGCTTCGGAATGTACACATATTTTAACGTTATGATTACATTCTGAAAGTTTCATAATGATCATACGTCTACAAACGAAATTATTCAACAAATAAAATCTCATAGTATTGCCCACACTGCAGCGCAGCCCAAGCGCAGTTAGCAGAGCGCGGGCTTATGCATGCGTGTGGATGCATGTGTATATATGTGTGCATAAAACAACTGCAGAATGATTAGAATATCAGCTTGGAGGGTTCAGGGTATCTCCTAGTCGAGCAGTCTCGACTAGAGCCCTCTTACTTGTTAATTTATTATTTATTAAAATCTATAATATAATATACAAATAAAAATCATTCCTCGCAAATAACTGTGGACACTTTTTCGATGTCTGCAAATAAATGTCTTTCACTCACACAATCAAAAAGTCTCAGACAGAAACTGACTTAGGTCGCTCGCGCTGTTTTCGTTTCGCTCAAGTCAAGCACAGATCATTTGCTTGAGTTAAATGAAGCAAATGCGTATGTATGTACGCGATTGTTGCGTTCTTTTATGTATGCATGTATTTACATGCACAGGAAGGCAAAGATAATTTCTGTTGAGTTTCTTAGTCAAGCTGGCTTTTGTTACGAGTGTTTGTGTGAGCGAAAATCTCTCTCTTTACGCGACACTCATTTGAAAGCTTCACACGAATGAGTGCAATGCAAAGCGTTTGACCTAAACCGATTCTAAACAAAACAAAGAGAGCCGCTCAGAGCGAGATCGTGTCTGCACATACGAAAAAACGATCAACTTCTATTTGCAAGCTCTGATAAAAATATAAAATAAAAAAATAAATACAAAATAAAATTAGCAAAATTTAATAAACTTCACTGAGAAATTTAAAAATAATAATAATAATGCTACAAATATAAAATTAATATTATTAATAAATTTAATCATCTGAACAAATTATATATAATAAATATAAATTTATATAAATATAAATAATAAATTTCAAAAAATGCCAAAAGTAAACACAATATTAATAAATTTAATAAAATGTTAAAATTAAGTTAAAAATAATAAAAGCATAGTTTAAAAATATTATAATATAAATTTGCAAAAAAATTATATTATATATATATATATATTAATTAAATAAATTATTATATTAATTAAATAAATATAACAAATTATTAAACATAAATTTAACAACAATTCGTATTACAAGGTATCTCCCAGTCGATCACTTTTTGCCAAAATAAAGCCAGCAGTAATTGCAATTTCTGCTTTGTGCGACGATTAAAAACAGAGTTTCATTAACTTGCCGTCTGCAATCGAGCCGTTTGCTGATGAATCAAAGCATAATTCAGTGCGCTGTATGCGAACATTCGATGTTCGAGTGTATGTGTGTGTGTGTGTGTGTGAATGCCCTTTGAATGGATGGAGAGTGACAAATGGTGAATTGAAATAATTTTGCTCTCGTTGCAGATGTGAGAACGTGATGACCTGCCCTATAAGGCCGATTGGATCGGGCAACGAGCACTGCCCCTACGATTGGCTGGCCGTTTATGATGGCCGCGATGAGCACTCGCCGCTGATAGGCAAATTCTGCGGCCTGGGCAAGTTTCCATTCAGCATTATTGGTAAGCACAATGCCGGCACTGCCGATGGCTTTGTAGATAACCAGAGTTTCGCCCCGTTTTCCAACCGCAGGCACCTCACAATACATGTACGTGGAGTTTGTTACGTCGCCGGCGGGGCCGCTGCTCAATACGGGCTTTCATTTCAATGTTGGCAATTGGCCGGGGCATGTGGAAACGGCGGGCATAAAGCACGGCGTCTGCGACTGGCTGCTCAGCTCCGATTCGCTGAAGGACAGCAGCGCCAGCGAGGGCATATTCCTGAGCATCGCCCACTGGTATCCACCCAACACCTCCTGCAGCTATCACATCAAAGGCCATCCCGGCGAAATTGTTCGACTCTACTTTCCCAGGTGAGCATCAAATGACAGATAACTGATTGTTAACCGAAACGAAATATGAGGTGGTTAAATAGATATATTTTGATGGTGGTAATACCAATAATACTTACAAGTCAAACTTCTCTGCAGACTGTCTTCTTCTTAATATTTTTATCCTATAAACTCCACAAATATTTAATAATTTTTCTAAATATTCCCAGTTGAAATTCTTCAGTCAGCTCTTATTTAGTTAACTGCGTCTCTCGTATCAATTTCGCCAGCTCTTGCTGACAAAAGTTGAGTTTATGGCAATTGCAAATGCCCCCACACTCCAATGGGGGGCATTGTCCGAGTGGCTTCTATTCAAAAATCCAACGTCGTCGTCGACATTTCACTTAAAGTGCAAAGTTTTGTGGCTTTGTGGGCGTATGCGAATGTTTCATGAAGAAGGGGCCGAACCCCACTCCACTCTCCACTCTCCCCTCACTCCCCTCAACAGTCTGCAATTCATGTTGGCGCTGCGCTCTATGCTGTAAGCGTATTTTAATGAAATTTGCCGCAAAGATTTATGTGACATTTTAATTTAACGTGTCGAGTTGAAGTTGTTCTTTATATACATATATATAGTATATATGTATATGTAAATATATATATATTTTTTTTACTTTGTGTTACGCCCAGAGTCACATAGTTTCTTTATCCCTGCGTCGTCGGCGTCGTCGGGCCGTTGTTTGTGTCTGGATCCTGAATGCTCGGAACTTTTGTGCAAGTGTCGCATTGGTCCGTGCATTCTGAGTTTGCATTCAACTGAATCTGCTGTGCGCCCTCTGCACTGCCCGGATAGGGAAATATTTTATTGTGCTGCGGTTTTGCGGGCTTCATTTCGACTCCTGGCAGCCGCAGTCCGGGCTGAAGAGAATCTGGCTGGGGCAGTCGCCAAGACGATGGCAAAGTTTCGTAACTCTGACATTTCGAGGACACTGATGGTTCGCTTCGTCTTCTCGTAAATTGAATGCCATCGAAGGGTTGAGGAGTAAACAGCAGAACGTTGCTCAATTGGCACGAGGCACTGGGCACTGGGCATATGCATTTGTGCTCTCAGTTGTTTTTGAGTAATTAAAAGTTATCACAGCAATAAGCTCTGTAAAAGAAAAAGTTGTTGAAGCATATATATTTTTAATTGCAAACTTAGATTGCAGAATACATTCTTATTGAATATTAAAAGGGAATTGCAACTTACACATATGTGATATAGAAACTGCCTGCAGAAAATTACATAAATATATTAATTGGATTAGCACAATAATCTGTGCACTATTATATTTATTGTCCCAGCAGAAGCCAAGCTCTGCCCCACAACTTCGCTAGACAAGATCTACTTTCACACTGACGCTGCTCTGGCAGAATCCTCAGTAATATACCTACATATACACACACACAAGCCTAAGTACTTAGTACTCTCTCAAGCTGCAACCAACACACAGTCACTATCTATCACTCACTCACTCCATAATCGCTTACTCACTCACTTACTCCCATGCCCAGACGAAACTTACATGATCGAACGCACATACGCACACATACACATGCACAACCAATCACCCAGACAGCTACGCTCACATTTAGTATGAAAGCTCGCTCAATTTCACTCATTCCCATAGCCAGTAGAACCTTACCATCGTATATATAATTCCATAAATACACAAACTCACACACGCACACACTTTGACTTAAGCTTTCCATTGCTACTACTAAGAAGGCAGTACTGCGCTCTCGCCCATAGCCAATAGGATCGCTCGAATATCACGACACAAAGTCTTACACACACACAGCTGGTCAAAAGCCTTCCACTACTACTACTACTTAGGAAGCATTACGCTCTAACTCTCTCTCTCTCTCTCTTTGCAAATTCCACTCATTTAACCGATTCTCTTGTTCAGGCGCATCTTAAATGAGTCTTTTTCTGCAAGTTTAGGAAGCAGTTCGCTCTCTCTCCCTATCTCGCCCGCAATTCACATTTAACTAAATGCAGATATGTATACACAGCCATAATATATCGAGTATTTTATACCATAATGTCTCTTTTAAACCATATCCAAAGTCATCTCTTAATATTTTCAATTACCTCTGCGCGTTTAGTAATAAAACTAAATAAAAAAGCAACGTTCCTCTCTGTAAATCTGTTATGGGAATTTGCTCTGATCTGCTGTAGCATAATATATTGCTGCAAACATCGCCGTCAAAGTTGTCAGAGTAACTGCAACGATTTCGGTGCATTTGACCATGTTGCAACCTTATAATTTATGCACAGAATGTTGCAAAACATTGCCAAGTTTTGGCTGACAAAACTGCAAAGAAAACTCTGTGTGCATGGCCAACATCAGACACAGAAACACAAACACACACTCAGACACACACACACACACGCTCGTAGATAGGGAAAAACTGAAGTAAAATATCAAACAAGTTTTTGCCAAAAGATAAATATTTATGTCCACCTACAAAACGAGCACAACTACTAAGCCCGGAAAACTTGAGCGCACGTTTACACCGATTGCCATTAAGAGTTCAGAAGTGGGCGACACGATTTCGTGATTACAGTGCACAAAACGCAATACACCCAACTGCAATGGATGTGAAGAGAGAGAGCGAGTGAGTGTGTGAGTGAGAGTGCGAGAGATGAGCAGCTGTGTGTGTGTGAGGCTGCTCACTATTATTGAGTACCTTCTAGTCTAGTCTAATTGGAATCATTTGAGCATTATTTTGAGTACATTTCTTTAGAAATTATATAAATAATTGCATAAATAAATAATAAGTGATATATACATATATTAAACATATTTTTATATGTATGTTGATCAAATAAATATGTATATCAATATATATAAAAAAAAAAAAACAATACTTAAAATTAAAAACAAAACTTTGTAACTAAATAAAATAAAATATTCTTCCATATACATTTCGGTTTGGTACACTTTCATTTCGACTTTGGTACATTTCCATTTTACTCGAGTACAGCACACATATGCACACACACACACATACGTATGCATATGTATATAGTTTTTCCCCAACTCTGATGTACAGTTAGCTGATGGCCAGCCAGCATTGCAGTTGCAGCAGCAAAAGTTCAAAGTAGACGAAATGGCATAGAAGGAGAAAATTGCGTGCGCTGTGCACAAATTTTCGTACTTTAACGATAAGTTTTTGTCTTTGCTGGATGCTGATTGTTGTTGTTGTTGTTGTTGTTGCTGCCGTTTGTTTTTCTACTGCTCGTTGCCAACTTCACTCAAGTTGTTGCCACGCCCATGAC
Source organism: Drosophila aldrichi (assembly GCA_035045965.1). NCBI lineage: Eukaryota > Metazoa > Arthropoda > Insecta > Diptera > Drosophilidae > Drosophila > Drosophila aldrichi. Next base: position 16,562 of record JAWNOM010000209.1, on the reverse strand, counting down.
AACAATTGCACGCCCACGCGGCCCTTTTGCCATAGTCGTTGTTGTTCCCAATCCTTGAGAGCTTCACTTACATGAGCAAGATTCAACTTGGCTGCTTTAACTGCTGCTGCTGCTGCTCCTGTTACTCCTGCTGCTGCTGCTACTCCTGCTACTCCTGCTGCCGCCTGATGTCTAGACACTGTCGACATTGTTTCCAACAAACTTGCTCATTTAAGTAACATGTCATTCCTGCACCTTTTTTTTTTTTTCTTTTTGGCTCTCTGCTCTAAGTATCTGCTACTCTTTCTTTGTCTCTCTCTCTCTCTGTTCCACTCTTTCTCTGTGAATCTTTTTTATAGTGCGCTACCTTTTCGTAACGGCCAACTGTGCTGTTAATTCCTTCAAGCATCCTTAGCTACAACTACATATATATATTTGTGTGGGTGTGTATTGTGTGCTGATATATATGCTTTTCAAGTACAAGTTTGCATTAGCTAAATCGGCAATTTTTTTCCTTTTTTAAATTTGCTAAATATTTAGTAAGCTTAACTATATATGATATCATTGAAAATCTAGTATTTTATTTAATTTTTCTTTAGAATTTAACTTTAGGTAAATTCTATTCCATATATAAGAGATATCATATATAATTAAGCTCTTAAATAATAGTTATTGGAGTTAAAAAAATAAAATTTAGTTTGTTTTTATATATGTATATATATTTAATGATAGTTAAAGCGAACTATATGTTTTTTTATTTTTATATATTTATAATTTCATTTCAAAGATATTAGCTGAAAGTAAAGTCTGCTATAAAATAGAGCTAGTCTCCTAGCAGTTAAGTCAATTGAAGAACTTGAACTGAATCTCTTTAATTTAACTTCTTTAGTTTGTTCCCGCACTCTCTCCCCCCCTCTCTCTCTCTCTCTCTCTCTCTCTCTCTCTCTCTCTCTCCCTCTCGCTCCCTTCTCCCAAGTTCCCCATCATATTTTTCACAAACAAAATATGTAAACTAAAATCAGCTCTACCAAAATCAAAATCCGCCTCAGCCAAAAAAAAAAATAGAAGGGAAAAGTAGGCAGGTCATAAAAAAAAGGGCACGCCTACGCCTTAAGCAGGACTCGACACGCGACAGGACACGACACCAATTGACTGCCATATGCACATAACTAAGCAGTTGCTCCCCAAACAGTTGACAACGAACCCGCGAGGCGCTTGGGGGGATAGGGAGCGGCGGCTCAGTGTTTGGGGCTGCGACCTGATCGTCCGACTGCTGTCGCATTGCATATTTTATGCGGCTGGGAGGTGGGCGTGGCAGTTTTTTTTTTTTTTTTTTTTGCAGTTCAGCTGAATAAACTCCCAACTGAGTCAGCATAACTGGAACTGGAACTAGAACTAGGCTGCTAACGGATTATGAGGACATGCCGCAGGACGTCAGGCTTAGTTTTCGAAGTCGCGTACGTGAATAACGGCATGGGCACGTAGAAGAAGGAGAGAGGGGGTGGGGAGAATAGTAACTCGCCTCCATTATGAATAGAAGTAACAGAGCAGAGCCAAACTGAGTTGAGCTGCGGACGAATAAAAAGTCGTAATGTGGCAAATAAAAAACGTTGCGAAACGAAAATGAAATTGTGGCAAGCCCGCTGCTCCTGATGATGGTGATTTGTCCTGTCCTGTCCTGTTATGTTCATTTTTTTTTTTTTTACTTTTTTTTTCGTTTGCTTTTGACATTTGCCAACTTTGTGTGGGTTAATAAAATGTTGTATTATGTCATATATATACTCTTTTTTTTTTTGTTTTCTCTTCTCTTTCTGTGTGTGTTTTTTTTTCGGGTACAGCGCAAATGTAATTGTGGAAAATCTGCTTAGCAGCAGTGGTCGGCGCTGGTTACGTAAACTATTTTTGGTTTAGCTGGTGTGGTTGGTTTTTAGGTGGATTGGCTGACTGCCAAGAGATAATTGGAAAAGTTTTGCGCTTTAGTCATAAATATATAGGAGGGAAAGAGAGAGAGGAAGAGAGAGAGAGAGGGAGAGGGAGCGCGAAAAAAAAGGATCGAAAGGATGATTTGAATGAAATGCGGGATCTGAAACAAGTTAATTTATATAACTGGTGAAGGTATAGGCTGACTGAGTGGGGGATAGATTGAGTGAAGCACAGGCTGCAATAATTTCAATTTGTTTAATTTAATTTAATTTTTATTTTAAGTTAATTTTAGCATTAATTGTTTTTATTTATTTTATTTGATTTCAAATTTAATTTAATTTTACTTTTGCTTTCACTTTTATTTAATTTCAATATTTAATTTAATTTAATTTTTATTTTAAGCTAATTTTTATTTTTATTATTTATTTTTATAATTTTTTTATTTTATTTTTATTATTATTTTTTTTTTATTTGATTTCAAATTTAATTTAATTTTTAGTTTTGTGTTTAATTTTACTTTTATTTTAGTTTTAATTGCCTTTTTATTTTATTTTATTTTTTTATTTTTTTTTTTATTTATTTTTACTTTATTTGTATTTTATTTGTATTTTAATTTCAATTTTATATTCAATTTTAATTTGTTTCTTAAGCTAATTTTTATTTGTATGATTTATTTTTATTATTAAATAATATTTTATTTTTATTATTTTATTTTTATTTGTTTTCAAATTTAATTTTATTTTTTATTTTGCTTTTATTTTTATTTAGTTTAAATTTTCATTTATTTTTGTTTAAGTTAATTTTTATTTTTATTATTTATTTTATTTTATTTTTATTTTTATTTGATTTCAAATTTTATTTTATTTTTGGTTTTAATTTTATTTAATTTCGATTTCAATTTTAATTTTATTTTTATTTTAATATTATCTTCATCAATGAGCTATTATTTTTAAGCTATTTATTATTATTTATTTATTTATTTGATGGCCCATATAGTATTCATTAATTTCCAGCAATATTTGCCTATAATATTATTGATTGATTGATAGAAAATGCCTCAAATAACTCTGTAAGGAGCTGCATTGTAATTATAGTATTAAAGGCATATTCAAGCCAACTCTGAAGACAGCTTGAATTTCATTTTCTATTTTCATTCACTCAGCCGCAACTTGCAGACATGCTGCACAATGATATTTGATTACTGACGCCATGAAACGCTTTTGACTGCCATAAGTCGATTTATTATGCTCGAGAAATACTTTACAAATTCCTCAATAATTTGCTAGAATCAACGTGCCAAAAATTTACTTTGGCCAACAAGCAATTTGCATTCATATTCTTCTTCTTCTTCCTCGCCATCTTTTATGGTTGCCAACTGCAACTGCGAATGCAGCTCACATCTAACGTGAGTACGTACGTGTTTGTGCCCGTAAAAAGTGAGATTTTACCTGTTACCAGACGGAATTTATATTAAATTGTGGCAGGAGGCGGCACGTAGAGGCTCGTGGAAAATATTTGAGTTGGGTTTTGCATGGGGAGGGACCTCGCAACGTGCCAATGCAGGCCTGCGTAGTTTTTGTGAATCGTATTCCTGATATTCTATTTGTCGTTGCGTTCTCATTGCAGTTTTCGCATCAATCGCATCGAGTCGCCCATATTGAAGTACGAGGGGGATTGCGGGGAGTCGCTGACCATCTACGACTCGGATCATGCGGATCCGGCGCGCATCATCAAAACGTTCTGCGACACCTTCTCGCGGCCCATGGAGAAGGTGGACTTTGTGAGCACCAGTCCCTCACTCTACGTGCAGTTCGAGTCGAAGACGGGCAGCTATAGCGGCAGCTCACTGTACTACTGGGCGCACTATGACTTCTTCAACAATACGCGGTTCGGTGATCCGGTGCCCAACACGCTCTGCGACGAGGTCATGTACGCCTGGAAGCATCCGGGCGGACGGCTCCGCTCGCCGCTCAACTCGCTCATCTTCAAGCGCACCGGCGGCAGCGACGTCCGCTGCCAGTACAAATTCGTGACGGATCGACGGCTCTATGCCCGGGCCATCATCGAGGTGAACTCGGTGTCGTTCAAGGAGCTGCCCTACAACAGCAACGCGTGCACGCGCTGCCACGAGGAGCGCGTGGACAAGCTGGTCATCTGGGAGGAGCGCGACAAGTTTCAGAACAACTTGGCCTGCTTCTGCGACAATATACCGCGGGCAGTGCGCGTCATCTCGTCGGCGGATCAGATGAATCTGGAGATGATTGTGCAGGGCCAGCACGCCATCACCTCGTACTTCAAGAATCCCAATCCGCTGTTCGAGGCGACCTACGAGTTCGCCCACGGGCCGCTCTGCGGCCCCATCACGCTGGGACCCTCGCCGGACGGGGAGCTCGTCTTCCCGTACAAGAAGGCGCTGGCCATGGTGGCGGGCCCGATGGCGCCGCCGGAGCATCACTATCGCCGCGAGAAGTGCATCTGGGAGCTGAAGGTGGCCGCCCAAAGGGATCTCTGGCTGAACCTGGAGAAGGCGCGCTTTGCCGAGCGCAGCTGCGAGAGCGCCAAGATCGAGGTCTATCTGGCCGGGCGCCTGGAGCCGCGCTTCGTGGTCTGCCCGGACAACATTTCGCTGGCCCGCGACTTGCCCATCCTGAGCACCGCCGAGCTGGGTGCCACGGGCGCCGACCAGGAGCCGCTGCCGGTGCTCATACAATACACGGGCGACGGCCAGCCGGGCAAGAACATCTTTCGACTCGTCTGGACCGAGCTGTTCCACTTGCCCCGCAATCCCGACGGTAGTCTGGCCGCGTCCCTGCTGCAGGATGGCGACTGTGACTTCCGCTGTCCCGGCGACACGCAGGTCTGCATACCGCGCCACCTGCTCTGCAACGGCATCGCCAACTGTCCCAATGTGACGCACACCTCGACGCTGGCCCAACTAACGCGGCACATTGAGTGGAATCTGGAACAGCTCGGCCTGCTCCACCATGCCGCCGAGTACCGCCAGCTCGTCCTGCACGACGAGTCCCCGGAGATCTGCCTGCGCCGTGATCTCAGCCAGCTGCCCTACGGCAAACTCTCGCTGCTCGCCCTCGGGCTCTGTGCGATATTCGCTCTGCTCATCGCCATACTGCGACGCATGTGCCGAGGGGCGCCGAAGCAGCCAGGGCTGCAGCAACTACAGGAGGATTACTAAAACTACATTTGATTCTCTCTTTCTCTGTTGAGTTGCTCTTGGCAAAGATTCATTTCCATTTTTATTTTCCTTTTCTTCTCGCATATTTATTAAATATTTATTCCACTGCCAATTGCCGTCAGTATTTCATTGATTTCTGTCTCTCAATACAAAAACAAATTAAATAAAATATAAAAAAATAAAAAAAAAACCTGCTTAATAGCAAGCACTTATATGTAAGTAGTTTTTGCAAAAAACTCAACTCTATAAATTTCTCTCGTGACAGCTATTGAATATTAATTGAAATAATTATGCGATAAACACTTCAAGCAAACAACAACAACAACAACAAAATGATTAACTGCCCTGAATAAATTAATTAAGCATAAAATTGTCACGTGATAATTGTTGGAAAAGTAAAAAAAAAAAAAAAAACAGACATACAAAACAAAGGTAAAACGAATAAAGAAACTAGAAACTAATTAAGGTAGACAGATAAAATGGTAAACAAAAAAAATGATAATTGAATAACTGAAAAATGCATATAAAAAATTGTTGGTGGTTTTATTAGTTAATATATGTATCAATAAAATATAATTGAATGAAATACAAAAAAAAAAAAAACGTATAATTATTATCATTGGCAAATTGTCAATCTAAAAATAACAAATTAAAATAAAGTCGTACATAAGCAAATGCATACTTGAATAAATATGTATATAATGTACGATATACAATACATATATATATTTTTTGCACATAGATTTACCTAGACCATAAACGAAAAAAAAAAGAATATGTAAAACGAAATGGAGATCAAATTGCATTTTAATTCGTGGTTGAAATTGTCCACAACTAAAAGGCAAACAAAAAAAACAAAAACAACTTTTCAATGAGAAACAAAATTAAATTAAATACAAAATGAAAATAAAATTCGTTTCCCAAATAAAAAAAAGTAAAGAAACTTGTAAAATTCAACCAAAAAATGGTTATAGAAATTAAGTCGTATTACCTAGATATATGTAAGTGGTATTATTATATGAATAGAACGAGCGAGTCGAAATGGCATTGCAGCGATCCAGAATTTTAAATAGGAGTAACCCCAGCGTATATAAACAAAGCCTATGTGTACCAATTTATTCAAGTTTGCAGTGAAATTACAAAAATAAACAAATACTTTTAATTTTCTATGAAAATATTTCAAAAAAAAAAAAAGTTCACACTTGAAAAAATTTGTATCAAATAGAAATTTCTATTTTATATTTAAAAGCTTGCCGTGAGGTCCAAAAATGCAATCTTCATTTTATTAAAAGCAACTAAATATTTTCTTTCTTTTTTTATTATGCATATTATATTATTTTATTAAAAATTTATTTTATTAAAAAATGTGTTTTTTTTTTAATTTTCATTGAGCATAAAAATAAAAATTAAATTTAAGAAACAATTTGAATTATTAGCTTCTAAATGATACAAAAAACAAAAATAAATAAATTGATAAAAATAAAAAATAAAAATATTGCTATTAAATGAAGAAAGGCATTTTACTGAGTTTTTAACGAACATAAAAAAATAAATAATAATGATATAATTAAATTTTTTATTGAATTTTTTACGAACATAAGAAAATAAATAATAATGAGAAATTAAATTTTCTTTTTTTATTTAATTATTTCATTATTATTTATTTTTTATGTTGGTTTTTTTTTAATTTAATTTTTTCATTATTATTTATTTTTTTATGTTCGTTAAAAATTCAATAAAATGCCTTTTTTTCATTTAATAGCAATATTCTAGCAACTTGAGGACAAATTTGTTGTTATTCATAAACTCTGTTTATTTCGTTTGATTTATTTTATTTGATTCAATTTCAATTTTCAATTAAACTTCAATTTAGTTTGAGAATCAATTATGCTAGATACGTTAGTATCTGCTCTTATGAAATTTTTGAAGTATTTATACACAAATAAAAAGAGCATCAAATTTTGAAAAAAACATTCATTTCAAAGGCTTAATTATCGTAGAGAAATCTTAGCAAAAAATAATTCAAGCAAGTGAGTCTCATATTGACACTCAAAGGCCTCTAATTCTAGAGCAAGAATTATCTATTGAGGAATATCCAAACGCTCTTATCTTACTTAATAATCATTAATGGTTTGTTGTTTATAAAATTCTTTAAGTCATCAAATTTCTAAAAAATGGAAAGAACAAGCCATGCATACTTTTTATTAAAAAGAAAATTTATTCCTATTTTTAATTAATTATCACCCTCACAAAACCTAATTTTAACTCTAATATCTTTCACTTGAAGACCCTCTAGATAAAGCTTAACTAAAAAAGGTGAAAATTTAAAATAAAAATACACTTTAAAATGAAATTCGAAATATAATATATCTTAAAATATATTTTTAAAATTTTCCCATACCTTTAATCCAAATGCAAATGCATCGCTGCAGTGCCAGAAAAAATAAGAAGTTACAGAGATTTACCCACAACAATAATGAAACGAGAGAAAGAAAACCAAAACCATAAAAAAATAGAGAGTAGAACACATATTTTAGATGTACGTCAGAATTAAATGTAAGAAATTGAAAATAAAATACAAAAATAATAAAAAAAAGAGAGAAAAACTTGCAATTGTGGTGGAGGGGGGAAATAAAGGAGAAGTGACGGTAAATTTATAATTGGAACCGGAAAGCAGTTGGCAGCACCGCCTAACGGTCCCTGCAATGATGCGACCCTGGTCCGGCAACTGTCAAAGAGGCGAGGACGTGAAGAAGAAAGTAAACAAAAGCTCAAAAAGGAAAGCAAATGCGAGCAAACGCGAAGAAAACGAACCCACAGCGATTTATCTGTCGTCTCGTCAGGGGACAGGCACTACTGTCAAATATCTGGGAAAGGGTACGATTCTGAAAAACAGACGCAGATAGCGACGCGCATGAAAAAGCAAATTCATTGAAATTTATAAACGCGATAATCGAATCAACTATACACCGAAAAAAAAGAAAATAAGTGAAAAACGAAAGAGTGAAAAAAGTGAGAAAAAAATACGCCGTAAAATAAGAATCAAAACTTTAAATACCATTTGAGCTCAAGTCAAGATCCATGGAGCGCAGCTCAGTGCCACGGGGCAAACGTCCCAGAGTTCAGGTCTCCATGGACGACAAGGAGCGCGCTATTGCTCGCATACGCAATGGTGAGACGAAGGCGGGCATCTCACGCGAGCTGGGCGTGCCGGAGTCGACGGTGCGTGGTTGGGTGAAGCGAGCCGATCAGCGCATGGCGCGCGAGGCCAACGAAGGTAAGCAGAGAGTAGAGTAGATAGCTATATATATATATCCCTCACTCTCTCTCTCTCTCTCTCTCTTGGCTAGGCTCTGCCACTCCGTCACCGCCATTGCTGATGACGCACTCGCTGAAGCCGCCCGCCAAGCGGGATTGCAATGGGCAGCCGCGCACGCGCACCCTCGCACCCATGAACGTGGCCGTGCCGCTGCCCATGCAGCTCTTCCAGCAGGCGGCGAACAGCCAGCTGCAGCTGAACGGCTGGCTGCACATCTTCAATGCGGGCATACTCAACTTTACGCTGATTGCCACCGCCGCCTACTTGAGGGCGCGCATGCGCGGCACCACAGATCACCAGTCGCTCTGGCAGATCATCTGCGAGTATGTGGACGAGGCTGGACGCAATGTGGCCGCCAATGGGGGGCAGTATGTGGCTGCAGCAGGAGCAGCACTGCCAGCAGCAGCAGCAGCAGCAACGGGCTCATTTAATCGACAGCTTAGCAGTGGCGGCTTTGTGGCGCCACGAGTGCACATTACGGCCGAGGATGACGAGGAGGCCAGCATGCAGCATGCCGAGCCCGATGAGGAGTCGAGTCCATGACAACCGCATCGATTCGATTTATGTACATACATATGCAAATAAAACGCCCGTCAATGGGATTATGTTGTTTAAAGCAAATAATTGCATTTTAATTAGCAGCGAAATAAGTGCGATAATTGGCTGAGTTCAGTCCACTCATCCTCTCTCACTCTCTCTCTCTCTCTCTCTCTCTGAGTCTCTGTGAATTCGAATCTGATGCGGCTGACTTTATTAACCATATTATTATTTCATTTCATTGCATGTCATGCAAATTTCCAATTGAAATTGTTGTCGTTGTTGTTGTTGTTGTATATATTTGCATTGTTGTTATCCTCTCCTTCTCTCTCCCTCTCTCTCTCTCCCTCTCTCTCTCTCCGGTCAGAGTCACGTAATTAAGCGGTTTTATTTGCGGCTTTGCCACACATTAATTGCGTATGTTAAATGTAAAATTTATTTAGTACAGCAACAACAAATTTAAAAGAATTCACAATATAAAAATATATATATATATATATATATATATATATATATATATATATATATATATATATATATATATATATATATATATATATATATATATATATATATATATATATATATATATATATATATATATATATATATATATATATATATATATATATTTTTTTTTTTTTTTTTTTTTTATTCATTCACATTTGCATTTTTAGCTGCAGTTCGCTTGACTGCGGATTAAACATGAATTCGTTTTAGTTTTTATCAAAGTTTTATTTTATTTTTATTTTATTTTATTTATTTTTTTTTTTCTTTTCTTTTTGATCTCTTGCACAATTAAATATAATAAAAAAAAAATGGTAAGTATTTCAGTGTCAGAATATATTAATTTTATAGAATTCATATGCCTTTATTATGTGTAATTAATTGAGCTTGTCGTCAGCTCTAGCAAATCGATTTATAAATACATTTTCATATACATAGTTTGGAGCATGCAACTGACTGTTAAATGCAAATAAGTCTTACACTAAAATTGGATTTTACGAATGTGCTCAAACATGAACATGTCATATACATAAATTTTAGAGACAATACTCGAATAACCTGCGCATTATCCGACACAAAGTCAAAGTAATAAACAGTTCAGTTCAGTTTCGATCTTGAATTCGGCAAATGTGGAGTTGTTTTTATTTAACGCTCTAACACGAATGTATAATGATGTCTCCTTACATTCCTATTCCTAAATAGAACTTTTTTTCTAGAACTAAATCTATACTAATCTACTTTATATCAGACCCCAAACGCTTGGTTTAACTGTCCAAAATCAACTGCTAACCAAACTTGATGAGGATTCACCTAGGCAATCTCTCTCGCTCTCTCTCTCTCTCTTCTCTCTCTCTCTCTCACTCCATCTCTCTCTCTCTCTCTCTCTCACTCTCTCTATGAGCCAGAGTCCAATTACTTTGAGGCATATGCCGGCTATATAAAGTAAAACACCTAATTGAAGGCTAATCAGAGGCGAGCGATTCACTCGCTATTTACCTTTGCTCTTACTACTTTTTGTGAGCAAGGCAAAGCCAAGCAGGAGAGAGAGAGGAAGAGAGTGAGAGAGAGAGGGAGCTTAGCAAACTAAGCCAATATCCAGTGGGCAATGTAGCACGCAGCGATTATCCGGCAGTTCATCGAAAAATATTACTTCCTTAACACGAAACTTTTTCCATTTTCATTTTGCACGCCGGACCATAAAAAATATGGTAAAAGGGGCGGCCCAAGAAAATGGTTGCTGCAGGCGTCGTGTCTAACTATGTGTGTGTGTGTGTGTGTGTGTGTGTAGGGGATTTGGTTTGTTTTGCGGATTTCTGGTGAATTTCGGATTTCTTTTCTTTGCTTGCTTGCGTGTGAAGCAAGTCAAAGTCGTCGGCCTATCAAAGTTGATTATCGTGAAATATTTTGCCCGGCCTGAATTGAGCTGGAGATTTGTGCGGCCTGTGGCCTGTACCTGATTTAGCGCATAAGCCGCAAGGGATTTGCTTCGCAGATTGGCCGCACATTGATTAACTTGATGAAAAAGTGCAGCATATTTGGCATGTGAGCTGCAGCTGGCCAAGTCATAAAGGTGTGCGCTGCGCTTTTAATGGCCTGCAAGAGAAACTGCAACTGCAGCTGGGCGAAAGGCAAAAAGCAGCAGTCCAAGCAGAATGGACGCAATTCCAATTGGAATTGTGGTTGGCAGGCAACCGACGTCCAGCTGGAAGTCATAAATCAAATACGTTTAATTAAACTTTTCCACGTGCCCCAACGATGGGGGCGTGGCAAACTTTTGCGCGCCAACTAAGTAAAAATGCAATTAGAACTGGCATTGGTCACGTTGCCAGCGACGTGCATAATGTTTGCAGTTCCAGCCGTGAATTGTGAATCGTTTACAGAGCGAGAGAGGGGGAGAGGGAGACTCTGGCTAAAGTGCACCCAAAAGTATGCTATAATTTACAGTAGACTAGAAAATTTAATCGAATTGTCTGTTTTATCAACACTCGAAATTCGATCATGGAAAATCAACAACTGAACGAAGTTAGTAAACAGTTAATATTCCACTTCATGTTTGGTTAATGGAATGCTCTGAAAGGCATTCGATTTGCTGTTCCTGATGTGTGGAGCAAGCGATGAAATTAATTAATGAGCCATGCTGAATTGGGGAACAGAAGTACAAATATATTTTAACTTGAATTTAAGCAAACTCTTTAAATATTAAGTAAATAGAGCAAGTTGGGCATATAAAGAATATTAAATATTTAATATAAATAAACTACTTTGATATAACAAATTAATAAGAACAAAATGTGTTAATGTATGATATATGTTTGGCATAGATGTTCCTTACATCGAGTCTTGTAGCAGTCAGCTTTTGTCAGGCAGCTGCCTTAACTCAAGTTTCAAGTTTTATTTTTGCAACATTCATTGGAAGAATTGAGCACACATTCATAGTCAATTATAAGGCTAGGACGTCTATTTAGCGAGCAAATAAGATAAATACTTCCAGCAGTTTCAAAGATGTCTTTGGCATAGATGTTCCTTACATCGAGTCTTGTAGCAGTCAGCTTTTGTCAGGCAGCTGCCTTAACTCAAGTTTCAAGTTTTATTTTTGCAACATTCATTGGAAGAATTGAGCACACATTCATAGTCAATTATAAGGCTAGGACGTCTATTTAGCGAGCAAATAAGATAAATACTTCCAGCAGTTTCAAAGATGTCTTTGGCATAGATGTTCCTTACATCGAGTCTTGTAGCAGTCAGCTTTTGTCAGGCAGCTGCCTTAACTCAAGTTTCAAGTTTGATTTTTGCAACATTCATTGGAAGAATTGAGCACACATTCATAGTCAATTATAAGGCTAGGACGTCTATTTAGCGAGCAAATAAGATAAATACTTCCAGCAGTTTCAAAGATGTCTTTGGCATAGATGTTCCTTACATCGAGTCTTGTAGCAGTCAGCTTTTGTCAGGCAGCTGCCTTAACTCAAGTTTCAAGTTTTATTTTTGCGACATTCATTGGAAGAATTGAGCACACATTCATAGTCAATTATAAGGCTAGGACGTCTATTTAGCGAGCAAATAAGATAAATACTTCCAGCAGTTTCAAAGATGTCTTTGGCATAGATGTTCCTTACATCGAGTCTTGTAGCAGTCAGCTTTTGTCAGGCAGCTGCCTTAACTCAAGTTTCAAGTTTTATTTTTGCGACATTCATTGGAAGAATTGAGCAGACATTCATAGTCAATTATAAGGCTAGGACGTCTATTTAGCGAGCAAATAAGATAAATACTTCCAGCAGTTTCAAAGATGTCTTTGGCATAGATGTTCCTTACATCGAGTCTTGTAGCAGTCAGCTTTTGTCAGGCAGCTGCCTTAACTCAAGTTTCAAGTTTTATTTTTGCGACATTCATTGGAAGAATTGAGCACACATTCATAGTCAATTATAAGGCTAGGACGTCTATTTAGCGAGCAAATAAGATAAATACTTCCAGAAGTCCCCTACAAAATCAACGAATGCAAATATCGATATATCATAGCCGAAAAGTAAGAATAGAAAATCGCAGTTAGTTGGTTCATAAACAATTTCTTGGCAGAACTCAAAAATTGGGGAAAGAAACAAGTGCTAACTATGCTCGCTTCAGAAACTATGGCGAAACTTGTTAAAACTAAATAAATAAAGAAGCCGAGCCACAAATATACTAACAGCGGCTGTAAATCATAGGGCAAAACATTTTACCACCTTTAAACTAAAAACTGAGCGAACTGGGAGCCGTCGTGGGTGAGAGAGTGGGAGAGGCGGAGAGAGGCTGGGTTGAGTCATTGCAAAGGAAATCACGCAATAAACTAGGGGCGAAAACAAAACTTTAACTACTTTTTCCCGTTAGCCGCGAAACTCAACTGGAAAAACTTTTCGAAACAATACAATTTATATTTATGCGATGTCGACGAGGACGACGCTGAGGACGGAGTCGACGATGACCCAGAAAAACGAAATGGCAAAGAAAATGCCGGACAGCATTCAGCTCTCGCCCGTGCCAATGCAGAAGAGTTTATTTAAGTGTTGAAAACCACTTGACCCACTTTCTTGTGGTGTTGTTGATAGCGGCCAGAGAAACTTCGTCATGTCAATTTAAAAGGCTCGTTGAGCGAAACTTCTACATGCAGGCCGACCAGAGAGCTTCCACAATGAATTAACTGCATTACAGCAAAATCGACATTCCATTGTTCAAGCTAAGGCTGTTAGCATTTTTCCATAATTTCAAATCAGTTAATGGCAGACAAAATGCTAGCCCCAGGGCTGCATTAGCAGCAGCCCAACAAGCACACTTGATTGGAGTTGGGGCTGGTGCGAGGCATCCCAAAGGATGTTCAACTATGCCAGTTCCTAATTAGTTTTCAGACGAAATCTTATTGAACTCGGCTTGGGCTGGCAGCATGTCATAAGCGAAACTTTCCAATCAATACAATTTACTCACATGAGCAGTAGTCTAAGGCTGAACAATGAGTCGAGGTGATGTACTTGGAATACTGAGCATAAGTTACCCTAAAGAAAATTCTGCGTGAAAATGAGAGATAAAGAATATTTCATAATGATAATATATATTGTATTATTAAAAATAAATTACAATATATATAATAATAGATTCACATTTTATTTATCAAGCAGTTCTTCACTTGTTCTGCGCTCATCCACTTCTAACCCCTTTTGACAGCACAGGGTATTCGAACAAAGTTGATGGCAACAAATGGCTGGCGGATATTGTGGATTGTGGAGCCCACAGAGAGGCAGACAGAAAGACAGAGACGGATAGAGCGCATAATGACCCAAAATCCTATCACTCCAAATGAAAATTCCCCAGTCGTGCGGATAATTGGAATTAATACAAAAAGCAGCTGAGATATTTTGGGGGGAGGTGGGAAGTGGTACGAGGCTAATGATAGGGTTAGCTACAGAGACAGCCGTAGTTGTAGCTGTCATATGTAATATGATAGCTGGAGATATGGACCACCACATCCGCACATCCGCTGGCCGTTATTGAATTGCCTTGGCACAGAGTCCAGATTGAGTTGACACTGCGCCTGATATGTGATTCAATTAGCCAGCAAACAAATAAAAACCAAATTGTATGGAGCTAGATCAATAACAAAGCTAGAGAAGGAGAGAGGATGAGAGGGGAAAGAACTTGAGGTAAATAAGTGGCAAGAAATGAATGTTAAAGTGTTTGAAAGGCAGAATTTAACAAAGATGTACCATCCATCGAGTGTCATATCATTCAGCTTCTGTCAGGCAGCCACAGAACACTTAGCTTCTTCTACAATTTCTCTAGAAGATCCAAACTTAGAGCATTTATATTTCTGTGACTCATGAATATATTTTCTATTTCGTGAGCAATAAGTATACATTTTACAACAAGCTTAGTATTATTCAGTCTTTGGTATTGATGTACCTTATATTGAGTTTCGTAGCATTCAGCTTTTGTCATGCAGCTGCCCTAACTCAAGTTTCAAGTTTTATTTTTGCAACATTCATTGGAAGAATTGAGCACACATTCATAGTCAATTATAAGGCTAGGACGTCTATTTAGCGAGCAAATAAGATAAATACTTCCAGCAGTTTCAAAGATGTCTTTGGCATAGATGTTCCTTACATCGAGTCTTGTAGCAGTCAGCTTTTGTCAGGCAGCTGCCTTTACTCAAGTTTCAAGTTTTATTTTTGCAACATTCATTGGAAGAATTGAGCACACATTCATAGTCAATTATAAGGCTAGGACGTCTATTTAGCGAGCAAATAAGATAAATACTTCCAGCAGTTTCAAAGATGTCTTTGGCATAGATGTTCCTTACATCGAGTCTTGTAGCAGTCAGCTTTTGTCAGGCAGCTGCCTTAACTCAAGTTTCAAGTTTTATTTTTGCGACATTCATTGGAAGATTTGAGCACACATTCATAGTCAATTATAAGGCTAGGACGTCTATTTAGCGAGCAAATAAGATAAATACTTCCAGCAGTTTCAAAGATGTCTTTGGCATAGATGTTCCTTACATCGAGTCTTGTAGCAGTCAGCTTTTGTCAGGCAGCTGCCTTAACTCAAGTTTCAAGTTTTATTTTTGCGACATTCATTGGAAGATTTGAGCACACATTCATAGTCAATTATAAGGCTAGGACGTCTATTTAGCGAGCAAATAAGATAAATACTTCCAGCAGTTTCAAAGATGTCTTTGGCATAGATGTTCCTTACATCGAGTCTTGTAGCAGTCAGCTTTTGTCAGGCAGCTGCCTTAACTCAAGTTTCAAGTTTTATTTTTGCGACATTCATTGGAAGATTTGAGCACACATTCATAGTCAATTATAAGGCTAGGACGTCTATTTAGCGAGCAAATAAGATAAATACTTCCAGCAGTTTCAAAGATGTCTTTGGCATAGATGTTCCTTACATCGAGTCTTGTAGCAGTCAGCTTTTGTCAGGCAGCTGCCTTAACTCAAGTTTCAAGTTTAATTTTTGCGACATTCATTGGAAGATTTGAGCACACATTCATAGTCAATTATAAGGCTAGGACGTCTATTTAGCGAGCAAATAAGATAAATACTTCCAGCAGTTTCAAAGATGTCTTTGGCATAGATGTTCCTTACATCGAGTCTTGTAGCAGTCAGCTTTTGTCAGGCAGCTGCCTTAACTCAAGTTTCAAGTTTTATTTTTGCAACATTCATTGGAAGAATTGAGCACACATTCATAGTCAATTATAAGGCTAGGCCGTCTATTTAGCGAGCAAATAAGATAAATACTTCCAGCAGTTTCAAAGATGTCTTTGGCATAGATGTTCCTTACATCGAGTCTTGTAGCAGTCAGCTTTTGTCAGGCAGCTGCCTTAACTCAAGTTTCAAGTTTTATTTTTGCGACATTCATTGGAAGAATTGAGCACACATTCATAGTCAATTATAAGGCTAGGACGTCTATTTAGCGAGCAAATAAGATAAATACTTCCAGCAGTTTCAAAGATGTCTTTGGCATAGATGTTCCTTACATCGAGTCTTGTAGCAGTCAGCTTTTGTCAGGCAGCTGCCTTAACTCAAGTTTCAAGTTTTATTTTTGCAACATTCATTGGAAGAATTGAGCACACATTCATAG
>JAWNOM010000208.1:0-16704 GCA_035045965.1 Drosophila aldrichi | reverse complement strand
GCAAACAATATTTGTATATATAATAAATATCTGCATGTCTGTCTCTCTGTCCGGCTGCCTCCTATGAGCATATGCGGATGGTGAAGAACTCCAGGAGATCATTTAGAAAATGCCAGGAAAAAAAAAGAATGTTCCCATTGGATCGACAGCAACGATCTCTACCTGACGCTCTGCTCAAAATTTGAGTGCGTTGAGTGGAAGTCGCCCTATATAAAGGGCAGCAGCTGCAGCATTTATTCAGTCGTCCAGACCCGGTGGGGTCAGTCGCACGTGCTGGGCAGTGCAGGGGAGTGTTTTACTTTTACTTTTTTTTTTTAATTATTTCTTGTTTTTCTTTTTACTAATATTTTTTTGTTTAAATTTTTTGTTATCTAAAATTGTTTATTAACAAACATTTGTTTTTTAAAAAATGTTTTTATATTGAAAAGTTTTTTTTTATTTACACATTCTTTTTATTTAAATTTTTTTTTAATTATTTATTTTTTTTTTTTTGTATTTTTTATTTATTTATTTTTTTTTTGTGCTGTGGGTGAAAATTTATTAGTATTACATTTTTTTCTATAATAATTTTTAATACAACAAATTTTAAATAACAAAATTTATATAAAAACAAAAAAAAATGTATTAAAAAAAAATAATAATAAATAAAACACTTCACTGCACTGCCGACCGCATACAACTGACCCCACCGGGTCTGGACGACTGAATAAATGCCGCAGCTGCTGCGCTTTATATAGGGCCACTTCCACTCAAAGACTGAGTGGCACTCAAATTTTGAGCAGAGCGCCAGGTAGAGATCATTGCAGTCGATCCAATGGGAACATTCTCTGGTGCTGCTGGCATTTTCTAAAAGATCTCGTGGAGCTCTTCTGCATAGCTGCCGGGTCAGCTAGTATATACATATATGTGTGTATATATTTTTTCAAATTTTAATCTCAGAGCTCAATGACTGCACCGACTGCACCGACAGACAGATAGACAGGTGGGGGAAGCCTTCCTTTATATATGTATATATATACATATACATATGAACATTTGTGATTTTGATGGGCTTACTTTATGCAACTGTCAAACTGTTGACGGCTTCATAATGCAACAAATTTAAATGTAAAGTTAAAAAAAAAAAAAATATTTATATCAAAGTTATTTGGGCAGCACTTTTAACTTTTCATATTTTTGACTAAAAAGACAAGCTTTGAGCATGCTATAAGTCCAAGTCGGATTTCAAAGTGCTTAGAACTGAATATAAGTTAAAAAACAATGCACGTACTGAATCAAAATTTGCTTTACCGATCAATGCTCGAACTCTTAATAGCACTTTGAAGAGATTTGGTATGGAATGGTCTTTCGGGCGATTTGTTGCTCGGCTCTGACCACACGCCACACTAGTGAGCGAGGAAAATATTCCAAAATTGTGCACTCAAATTTATGCGCTATCAGTTTAGCCTTTGAACCATTCTGGGCTGCTACGTTTTGGCACGGGGTGGGAGCGGCCAGTTGGGGCGTCCGACTAAATCCCTTAAATCCCCCAACTTGCTGTCATTGCTAACCAGCAGGCCTCATTCATTTTGCATGAATTGCCAGCAGGGTTTGACTTTAAAATGCTTTCGACCTTTGTTAAAAGTTTTCTGCCAGAGCCGAAAAACTTTGTGCCAAAAATCAAACTGTGGGCTGTAATGAATGCGTCGCAAAATTTGTCAGCTTATGGCCAGACTCGAGCTTTCAGCTTGTCGTCCTTCTCGGCTCTGCGTTGCCCGAGCTCTCTCTCTCTCTCTCTCTCTCTCTCTGTATATGCCTGAATAATTAACGGTTCGGTGCGCAGCATTGAATCCCGATTTGAGCACATTCCATTGCAAATTATCATTTGCCGAGAGTCAATTTACATTTTTTGGCCGAAGCAGAATTCGATTTTACACATTTCCACAATGTGGTTGTTGTTGTTGTTGTTGTTGCTGCTGAGTGTTTGTCAGCGTTAACTGACCCATTGCGTGCCATTTGCCAATTTATGGTTTTTTGAAATTTATGTCGGGTCTGCCAGTAACAAATGTCTGCCGGCAATGCTAACGCATTTTCTTGATTTGGGTTAAATTAGTTGGGATTTATGCTGCATTTGCCGACTGCCACATGCTGCCTTATTAAGGCTCATTAAAACGGCCGCAAGAATAACTTCAAAGCACGCGTCTACAGATTTAACTTTTATGAGGGCCAAACCTCAGGCAGCAGCAATCAAATAAAAATCACCATTTTTTTTTTCTCAACCATCTCCACCCGTTATGTTATTCGTCATTAAAATAAGGAAAGTAAAGAAAAGGGCGCGTTGCCCTGTCAACAAAAGCCAAAAATAACAACAATAAGTGCGACTCTTGATAAACCCATAAATTGAGTGAAAAATGGTAAATCGATTGCTTTTCTTGCGTTTATTGTTATTACAAAACTGTCAGACCAAAGGCAGCAACTAAAAAAAATTATGACAAAATGAAAAAAAAGCAGAATCGCCTGGCAGAACCTTGGAATTTGCCTGCATTGGCAGCCGACTCCTTTGGCCATAGCTACGTAAATCCGTTTTGATAAAGTGCTTTCATTCTCTCGACACTCACAGAGCCGGAGCGAGCGGCATTGGTTGACTGCCAACTTGTGCGCGATTTGGCCCAAGTGTCGCATTATGGCCATTTTCAGTAGCAACGGCTCGTTGAGCTCGCAGTTTCCGACTTTTCTCTCTGGCTGAGTTCGTTTCATTTTAGTGGCGGATTTGGCAATAAGACGCCATCAGATTTATGCTCCTGCTGCCATGCGTAATTATTTGTTGACACTTTAATAGTTTTCAATTTAGTACATTTGACAGAAGGCACGCCCCACTGAATAGCTGAGCTCTTGGCTGTTGGGCAAAGTATTTTTGTCATTTGCATAGCATTTGAGGCAAGTCAATTTAGTTATACTATTTATTAAAAATTTGTGGTGGGCTGTTTTATTTATTTATTTGTATTTGTATTTTTTTCTTTTGAGTGAGGATAGCTCAGCAATTACTTTCCGCTTCATGAATATTTAAGGTGGCGCACTTAGATGTAATTGTTTTGTAGAATATTTTCTCTTCAGGCCTTCAGGCAGCTGCCATCCGTCCCACACACACGAAAACCTTTTTAAAGGCCTCAATTTAACGACATTGCCCAAAACATCATAAATAATATAAATAATCGCAAAAGCTAAAAAAAATAAAATTCGTTTTCCATGTTCCGTTGCTGCTGCTGCTGCTCTTGTTGCTGTTGTTGTTGTTGTCGTTGTCGTTGGTGTTGGCAACGCAGTTGACAATTTGTCGTATGAGCAACTTTTTGATAGGCCCAGTTGTTTCTGTGCTTTTTACCTTTGTGGATAAGCCTTAGTATGCTATTGGCCTCTCGCTCGCACTCGCTTCCTCCTCCTCCTCCTCCTGCTGGGACCCCAATCGTCCTTGCCAAGGCGCTGCCACCTTGGGGCTTTTAAGTTTGCCGCTCGTTTATAGACTTTGCACACTTTGCATTTACTTTACGGTGCCGCTGATGCCGCTGATAATAACACCACGTGGCGTATACGCAATGCTGGCGCCAGGTACAACAAGCGAAAGCCGACAAGTAACAGAAACAGAAAGAAAAAAACAAAAAAAGTTTCCCAAAGTTTTTACAGCTCGATACACACACGGCAGAGCTCCCAATAAGATCGTATCCCAGCTAGCACCACCGCAGCAGCAGACGTAGCTCAGCATCATTTGCGCTCTGGCCGTGCTCTGGCTGGGCTTGGCGGAATTCGGGCCGCAGCTCTCCATTGTTTTCGTTTTCGCCGAAGCTTGTTTTATAACTTTTTGATTGTCTTTGCGCCAAATTTGTGCCAAATTGTTCCAGTCGTTTGGCAAATGTCTAATACCTGCAGCATAACTGAATTGTATTGCCGAGCATTAGAGCCGCGCGAGACGGCAGGCAGGCGACACGGCCAACCGGGTGCATGTGTGCCAATGTTTTCTATAATCTGATTTTAGCCACTCAAGTTAACTTCGATACTCTAAGCTGGGCAAACTTTGCCCACGGCTCTCATATTTTGGCAACAATTTATTGACAAATTCAGAGCACTTATGTATGTATGTATTGCCGGCGCTAAGTTTTAAAGTCGCGAGTTGGTCTATGTCTATTCAAGAGTTTGTTGGCCAAAAAGTTTCATTAAATATGCGAAAAGCGTCTTTGTGCAAGTTAAAATCACGGCAAGGGTCGTTTGCAGGCGACGGCCTCTTCTGGATTGTCAAAGTCGTCACATGTCAGGCAGCCAGGCAAGCAGGCCGGAAGGCACAGAGACACACAGACAGACAGACGGCTCTGGCCAGAGACAGTCAGCAAGTCTGACAGCCAGTTAGTCACTCAGCTTCAGGCAAAATCATCTCTCTGCCCCGCTTGCCTGCCCTGCCTTGAGTGACTCGCTGTGTGTGTGTGTGTGTTGTCTCTGTGTGAGTGTGTGCTCGTGTTCACAACTTAAGTTTGCCTGTGGCTAGACCTGCCATTGAGGTTGCACTGAGCACACACACTTGTCGCTTTTCGCTTTTCGCCTTTGTTGTTGTTGTTGTTGTTGTAGTTGTTGTTGTTGTTGCTGCCTCTGCTGGCTCTTATAACTATTACATTTATATGGACATGTGCGCACATTAAGCATATGCAGTGAAGGCCGTCCATCCTCCTCCGTCCTCCACGCACTGTTTGGCATAATATTTGCATGGATGTAAATTTCATGGGACAGCTCTCTGTTTGTGCAGGCAAATTGATTTATATTTTCTTTAAATTTCTAAATTGAATCGGCATTCAAGAGCTGAGCAAATAGTTGCCAGCAAAGAAGCTTATTATCAAATGGAATTGTTATGAGCGTCACGTCTGACCTTTGACCCATAAGAGTTTCAATGCAATTAGCCTCTGGGACTCTGCTAGCCCTAAGAGCACTTGACTCTAATCGCTCCAACCTATAAATAATTCAATCCGACCAATTTTAGTTAAAGTAGAATCAATAATAATCGCATCAGCTTCTGCCGATGCTATGTCTCGATTACACATCCCGAGTTGAGTCAACGATCAGGCCTGCTAATGGCTCATCTCTGCGTGTGAGCGTGGATTTGATAAACTTTTACTTCCGTAAAAAAAAAGCAGCCATAGAAAGAAAACTCTTCATAAGGTTCATTTCGCTTAACGACTTGAAATTGATTTTACTGTGGCAACGCAACAATTTATACGCTGCTAGCTCCTATCTCAGCCATTGGCGGTGTAATACGACCCAAACGTGCTTTACGACTTTCACCGATCCTTGTTGCTTCATCGAAGTGGCTGCCAGACTCCTGCTGCTGCTGCTCCTGCTGTTGCTCCTCCTGCTGCTGCTGTTGCTGCTGTTGCTCTTCGGCGTATTAATTTTTCAGCGATTACGTTGCCTCGACAACGTGTAATAGATACGGGGTTGTTGTTTTTATGAGCTGCTCATTGAGTTTTTGATTAACTTTTGCCCCCAAATGAAGCTGTAATTAAATTTAATTTCGTGACATACTTTTTAGATGATGTAATTAATGTGCGCAGCAAAGTTACTTATTGGTTAAGTAATCAAATCAAGCATACGACAGATATGCTCCTCTGCCAATCGGCATTTTCCATTTTCCATTTGCCGAGCAGATAGCAATCAGACGCCGACCGCCCAACAGCTTGGTAAATAACTAAAAGGCATTTTGTATAATAAAAAATTAACATTGCATGTTGGCAGCATGAACAAAACAATTTAAAAAATTAAAAACTTGTATTGCCCCCGCAGTGTCTATTCATAGAACAGGTACGTGTACTTACACACACACACACACCGACAAGCATGACTCGAGCAGAATGTTTATGAAGTAAATAATCGAAGCGTGCTATCTGAATTATTCATGAGGCTTATGAAAAAATACCGAGTAGCCGCAGGAGCAGCAGCCGAGAGCAGCAGGCAAAGGAGCAGCACTGACCAACTGCGTGACATTCCGTTGGGCAAGGTCAGTCGGCTTTGAAGAAAAGCAACACGTCTCCCACGTCTGCATGGCCATGGCAAGGGGGGATGGCAAGGGGGATGGCAATCAAGCAGGTAGCAAGCAGGTGTTTCTGCTGCTTGCATGCCTGCTCGCCATTTGCAATTAGCTAAGGCTTTGCTGCTGCCTCCATCGCTTATGCATATTTCAACTAAAATGGAGAATTTTATAAATACCTCGGTGACTTGGGAGGAGGCGTGGAGCCCAAACAAAGCCCGGTTGCGGACAGGGAGTCTGCTATTGGCATTTGATATTCAAATTGTGCTTGGCTGCAGTAGCTTAAGGCGGATTACACAATAAGCAATTGCATAAATATGCAACTTAAATAAGCCATCCGTTTGCTTACATTATTACGGCACAAAAGTAGCATATTTACATTCTCCACTGTATTAGCTACTCTAGTTGTTGCATATTTAAAAATCTTACGGTATTTGCGGTCTTATATAACCAAAGAAATTGCGGTGAAATCCAAAACACTTTGTGCAGGCTCTCAGATAAATCATGCAGATAATTTAAGGATTGAGGTAATGTCAGAGAATGTCTTCTATGTTAATTAGCTGGTGAGTTAAGGATTGAGGTATTGGCAGAGATTCATTCACTTAACAATAGAATAGCCTTCTATAACTGTTAACTGGTATGTTGATTAAACTATTAAAGCCTTATCTGACAATTGTTTGTCAAGTTGCCTAGGCTTCCCTGAAAATCGGCTGAAAAGTTGACCTGTAACACTCACACGACCTTTCGATTGAAACTCTGACATTTAACATTGTTTGTTATTCACAATCTCTGCTTACAATTGTAAGCAAAATATAATTGCCGATGGCAGAAAATCTTCCCAGCTAAACAGAATGTTGTATATTTACATGTTTAAAAATTTTAATTTTTAATTTTAAAATACCATATTAATATTATAAATAAATTTCCATTGCCGTAGAATAACACATTATCTTATATATTAATTCTCAGACTGAATTCTAACAAGTTTACAGCTTTAATTTTTAGATTCACACCTTTCGAGAAATGTTACACAAATTGAGATCGAATCCAGTCTACTAAAAAATCTACGAAATTTCAATTTGTAAAATAAAGTAAAGGTGATTCATTAAAAAATAAAATGCATAATATTTAATATGCAATTATTATTGTTAGTCACACAAAAATAGGCTAGAAATCAAATTTATGCAGAACTATTAATGAGAATGATGTTTAAAATTATTTTCAATCAGTATATGAAAAGATCTTTTGATTTCCACTCAACCTATATAATCTTCGTATGGGTTATATAAGTATTACACTCCAAGTATAATCGCACTTCAAATGAAAAATTTCCAAAATTTATTGTCAAGAATTAATGTATATTAATATATAAAATATACATACATATATACATATATCTATCACGCTAAAGATGTTGTATATTACCAACTTATATATATTTATTATATATTTTTGTCCCATTTTATGAAATAGAATTTGATAATTTAAAACAGCAATATAAGAATTCTTGGCGTGGCAGATATATAAAAAGTTTGCAGACTAATAACCATAAAAACTGGCAAATAAAAAAGTCGCATGAAGTCAACAATGTTGAGGGATTTATTTCACTGTCTGACACATATTTCATCGCAAATTTAGCACTCTCTACAACAGCATGGAGCAATTGTTTCAATTACAGTTTAATTATAATCCACTGACAAAGATCACAAAGAGCTTGCGCACAATCCTATTGAACTTACTTGTTGGCTTAGTTGCTAGTAATCCTAGACATAAAACGATTATCCAAAAGTTAAACATATTTCCGATGTTGCGTTTGTGGTGGGCGCTGCAGCTGCTGCAAATTCTCGATGGTGATTTAGAGGTTTTTCAAATTGCAAATAACTATTCGGAAAATATAATTGATCAGCTTGCTGACACAAGTGATGCAATTTCAAAATGAATATTTCTAATTGATTATCTTCACACAATTGATGTTGGGATAGGTAATTGAATTGGATTGAATTGACCAAGTCGGTGGTGTTTGCTTAACATTTATTTGTATGGATTTGCTTTGGCACCAATTGAAAACGCGTCACGATTTGCCTTTATTAGCACACAAAACTTATTCGATTTGATTGCCTTGATCCAAATATAAGTGGAGTTGCATTTTTGTTGTGCCTCATGGGAAATATTGCTGGGGCTCTGCTGCGTTCACATTTGCGAACGGGAGAGCACCCTAGAACACACTTTAACACTCTATCACCCACACGAATATTTGACGGTGTGTTTCGGTTTGCACTTTCGCTTTCGCAGCACTTTACACTACGCAACACGTTTGCGGGGGTAGTGCTCTGTTCCGTTGTTTGACTCTTTGAAAGGCTCCAACTTGGGCTAGTCGCACGCGCGCTCGTGTTGTGGCCGCCGTAACCGTTTATCCTAGACTGAACTGTCACAGCCGAGTCCCGACGAGGCTGGAAAATCGACGGACACGATACACATACACCTACACCACGCACGAGCGCATTGTGGGAGTAGTGCTTCCATTCGACCAGCATTGGCCGTACCACGAGCGCCGCAAAGAGAGCAAAAGCTTTCCAGCAGCCCAGCGTGAGAGCGCGAGAGAGCGTGAGAGCGAGCGAGCTTTGGCTCTCTTTTATCCAGCCAGTTGTTGCTCTACCGCAACAGGCTTTGACTTAGTCCTCACTGGAACCGGCTCTTAGCCAAGGTAGAAGCAACAGGCTGTTGAAGCTCCTTTGGCCAATTGCCTCTCTCCTCCGCTTCCCCTTCTCTGACCCCTGACCTCAATGCCTGTGCAGCCAAAGTGGCCTTTTTAAATGCATTAAATGCGGTAGACAACAACCCCAATGCCCCATTGTTTTGATTGCTTTCTGAGTTGCCAAAGGTTTGGCCTCTATACAATTATTTGTCCAGATATTATTTCACTTAAAACAAAAGAGCAAACAATGCACTTAGCCCTATAATTGGCCTATTGGACATTTTAACGATTATCAAAGTTAAAGAATGTAAATTGGTCTTAAATAATATCTCTGGCAATCAAGCCACTAATTACCGTAAGCTTTAAAATTGTATCGAACAATTATGTTTCATGTTAATTATTGCGGCCTTAATTGCGGTTTTAATTGCGGTGTCGCTTGCGGTTAACCTCAATTTATTTACTGTCTCCCGCAGACTTTGGTGTAATCATACGGCTAATATCAGCTGAGCTATGTCTTCACTTTGATTCAAATATTATTCATTTTGAGATGGAGATAAATATTTTATCTCGTTTCATTTAACTTCAATAGGCAATAGAAATGTTATAGAAATCTTGTTCCGTCTCTCTGCAATTTTTTCTCAGACTTTATTATAATATTAGGTTAAGATTATTATAATAAAGTCTGAGAAAAATTGTAGAGAGCCGAAAGTAAATTTCTATATTATATTAAATACAAAAATTTGGATTACCGAAATCTTATAAATAATAAATAAATATATATAATAATAATAATAATAATAATAATAATAATAATAATAATAAATAATAATATAATATAATATAATATTATTATAATATTATATTATATAATATATAATAAATAAATTAATTAATATATAATATATTATAATATATATTTTTGTCATTTAGACCCACTGTGCAGCTTGGTTTACTTATAGGACTCATATTTTGAAAGGTTTCTAATTTATATATATTTTAATTGGCTAAAGGAACAAAAACAACTAATTGTTATAATTAGTACAAATAGAACTAAGTGTTCAAGGAAGCTCTGCCCCTATAATTTATTGTTTGAGCATAGGCGGAGTCTAAACATGCAACATATTTCGTATATAGGTTTGGTTCAACTGGCATTTCCACTGCTGAATATAAATATAGATACATATATAAAAGTAAATACTTAAACACACTACTTTTAGTTAATGCCATTAAATAAATAAAAATAAAGGCGGTACTTACCAGAGACTTGAGCTCGAGTTCTTAGAGAATGACTATATACTATTTTACTATATTTGGAATTTGTTTATGAATCATATAGAAATCATTTGCTCATACACTACTGCATAGATGTTGACCTTGTAAATACTACCACACATTGCTTTAATATACAATTATTTCTCTGCTCATTGTCGGCACAGGGACAGTCACTCCCTCTAGTTGTCAGCGCAGCCAATTACTCATAGCCGTTAATACATATGTTGACAGACATCTATCTCTTGGTTTGATGCGGGCTCAGCTTTAAGTGACTAAAGTCCCTTAAGACCCTTCCGATGGCACAGCGGCTTTGACAGTGCGGCGGCGTATCAATTAGTCGTTAGGCACAACGCAAATAAACTACCAAGGAAAGTTTTCTGAGGCAATCGGGATTTAATTTTCCCCTGCGCTCTTCTACGGCTTTATACTGTCGTCGAGGTCGTGGCACGTAGCGCACACAGAGCTGGCATTACTCGCTTATTTTTTTATTAGGTTTCAGAGTTTAAATTGAAAGCAGGCACCAAGCACGTGGACATAAACTTTTATGCGCATCATGGCTAACACAAGCGCATGCAGATACGTTGTGTCCTGTAGACAGTCATTTAATTTTCGCTGCGTCCACTTTTAATTACAAACAATCAAATCAGCTTGTTTTTGACGCTCTGCTCGTTACCTACAAAAGTCGGACACCGATATATAGGGGAGACGGGATCAGGCAGGGAGGTGGGGGGCAGTCACCATTGTGGCATGCCATGGAGAGCCAAGGACTGTTTGTGCATTTTGCAGTCGGCAGTTGGCGTTATCCACAAAAGCAGACAGATACGCCAACACCCACACACACAAACACACATGATATTTACACCGATATGTGTGTGTGTGTGTGTGGAGTGTGTGTTGATGTTTTGGCTGGGCGACTGTCATCATTAGTGACCACAACAAAAGTTGACAGTGTGCTAAATGGGAACATGGTCTCTCCGCTCGGTCAATGTTTGCTGACTGACATACTTATTTTATACAAGTCAGCTCAGCTATTAAGTCATAAAAGGCGTGGCTGTTGCCCAGTGTTAATTTGCTGACTGTGCTGCCCACGACAATTTGCCGTCTATGTGCCTCCTACTGCTCCTCCTCCGCCTCCTTATCCAGCCGTCATGCAGCCATGCAGTCAATCGATAAGCTCAGTGCCAACTTGGCGTATGATAAATGTCACTTACATAAATCCCAGCCAGGGGGGGGGGGGGGGGAAGAACAGCCGAAAGATGAAGGGCACACTGGGCAATGTCACAGACCCACAAATAACATTTTTTATGTATTGTCTTCCGCCTGTATTCAATTTGGGCGGACAGCCAAAAATAGGAAACGTGCATAGATAAATATTTGTTATATTCCGTATTTGTTTATGCAAATGCAAATTGTACACAGTGTGTGCTAAGCGTTTAATATTTTACATAGTATACATTCCGCATCTATTTGAACATCGCCGACTCACAGATTTGATTATTTTTGCGGCGGTATTTCATTGTGTAAACATAATCAAAGATATGCCAAATATTAATGCTGGAATCAATTAAAACAATAAATATTTGCGTTACATTTTTAAAACGTTTTGTTATTAATTACTCAAAATTTCCCCATTATAATTTGTTTACTTAAATTATTTGATTAATTTGTTGGCATCATTCGTAATAATATATGTATAGAAATTTGTACGCTTCATACCCTCATATCGTTGGTTTTTACAAAAGGTCCTCAGCAAATTGCCGGTGAGTGGTTTCAGATTACACGCAGCATGATGATACTAAGTGTTTTGATAGCTCAGAGGGAAGTCTAAGAATACATCAAATACACGGGCTTATACACTCTAATCTTATTATGTTATTACCTGGCCAAGTTTCAAAGTGCAAAATTGCTGGAACTGCCAAGTGCTGGGAATGCCTTAAGTAACTGGAAATAACAAAGGTCATTGACTACATTCCTCCCAGCAGCATCGACTCCGGCAGGGTGAGGCGTCGCGAGGCCCTGAGCATTATATGTAGTACAGTGTATACATATATTGTATAATACGTGCAGCCGCACAATGTTAGTTCACTGTGCCCAGGAAGTGGCATGTGTCCTTGGTAAAATGCAAGTTAAGCCTATATAAAACAAAAGCTCGGCCTCTAGCACTGGCTTGCTTAGTGGGCCGAGGAAACAACAACAGCAACAACAATGGCGAAACAAGCTCAGAAACAACAACAGGCAACAAAGCTCATTTACACGGGAAATAGCCTAAGTGCAAAAACCATTTAAATGCAAATTAAGCAGCAAGTGAAAACATGTGAACAAAGCTGCCCATACCCAAAAACTAACACCCACACACACACCCACACTCTCGCGTATATAGCGAATGCAAGTAACTGGCACGTATTTGGCGCAGGACGAAGCGTTTGGCATCGACGATGCTAGTGCCTGTGGCTTTGGCTTTGGGTTTGGCTATGGCTACGGCTACGGCTATGGCTATGGCTATGGCTTTGGTTTAAGCGCTGGCTGGTCTAAATGCAAAATAGTTTAGCATCAAGAGAGAACCACAACAAAATACCTGCCGTCTTCTGTTGCTGCCCTGCCATGCCCTGATTTGAATAAATTCATATGCATAAATGGCCACAGTTTACAGTGATTATCCTGTGGGGACATCTATGTCAGCTCCAGTCGACACACACTATAGTTATAGCTATAGCTGCCCACCAGTTGCTAATTGAGTCAAAGACTTAACCATTAAAATATGAATATTGCCTACTGCCAGATGTGTGGCTCGTGCAGTTGGCATTAATGTCGTCACTGTGCACTAAAGTTGCAAATGTCGGCAGGTGTTGGCTTACCTGCCATTATCATTCAAGCAGCGCCGTCAGGCAATATGTCACTCGCTCTGGCAGTCACTGGCCGTGCTGCAATCGCCTGAGGCGCATTCGTGTGTGCACCCGGGCGCCAATAACCGACAATTGCACTCCGCTCACCAGTTGAATAAGCCCCACAGAGCTACGGTCACTGACCAGGCAAAGGACTTCGCATAGCAGGCGCAGGCGTCAGACCAACCAACACACACACACGCGTCTATTGGCCAAGATTGCATTCGAGTTTTCAAATACGCAATGCGATAGCCCTTGATTACATTGCACCACTCCGACTGTGTGTGTGTGTGTGAGTGTTTGTGTGTTTGTGATAGAGAATGTTTACTTTATTTATGCCCAGTAAACAAACAACGCATGCACTGCAATCGACTCAGTCCGGACCGATGGCTGAAACTCCATTGCCATGCACTGAGCACAGCAATTCTCAATTATTTCTACACACAAAAACAGAGTGGAAAACAATTCGGTTGTTTCAATATTTCGCTTTACAGATCATTTGCATTGAAACGCATTCAATTTCCTTTATATACACTCTAGAATATTATTACTGTTTCTGTGGGTATTAAAAAACAACAACAACAAGTAAGAAAGCTCTAGTCGAGACTGCTCGACTAGGAAATCCCCTGAACCCTTCGGAGAACTGATATTTCAATAATTCTTTGTGTATTTCTGCTTACAAACAGACACACACGCGTAAACACACATACACAGCCACACATAGGCACGCACGCATTAACACGCATGGGCGCATGTGGGCTTACCATGGGAATTTAATTGTTTAATAACTTTTTTTGTGGATGTACGTTCTTCATGAAACTTTTAGATTGTAATTATATCATTACTATGCGTGTATATGCCGAAGCTCAAGTCTCTAGTATTTGAAATACGCCTTTTACAAAGGTGAGGGTGAGGGGGTGGATATAGGGGTGGGGTGTGAATTATAACAAAAATCGAAATTCTATAAGGTACATATGAGTCTACATTTAAAATTTGAAAACTCTAGCTCTAAAGATGTGGGAGATATAATTTTATAACTGTCTTTCGATAAGGTTTTTTATCGATAAAAATATAACGGGATGAGTTATCGATCTTTTGCTATAAACCGGATATGCGCCTTGTATATACGGTCATTTTAAAAAAAAGTTGAAGTCTCTAGCTATTGTATCTTCGGAAATCGACGCGTTCATACATACGGACGGACGGACGGACGGACGGACGGACGGACGGACGGACAGACAGACGGACAGGGCTAGATCAACTTATCTCGTCGCCCTGATCAAGAATATATATACTTTGTGGGGTCTGCCACGCCTCCTTCTCCCTGTTACATACTTTTAACAAAACCATTATACCCTGATTTCCCATTTTCAATGGGTTCAGGGTATAAAAACATTTTTAATTGCTTCTAAATCTTGCAAATAATATGCTCTGAAATTGAAAATTTAAGTACTTTTTATTTCATAATTGAACTTTGTTATTCTCATTCAATATTTTTCTTTTGACTTCCATTAGTAGTTTTCCACCCCAACATGAATCATATTATGCTAAGAGTATATGAAATATTTAGTTAGTCAGTTAATAGCATTTGATTATGAAATCAGAAGCACAAAGTTAAAATGCAAAATGTAAAATTGTGTCATCTATTGTGGGACTGTGGCTGGCGGCGGTGTCAGATGGCTTTAGAAAGTTTTGTCCAGCACATTTTGCCGCCGCAGGACCGCAGGCACATCATGATTGTGCTCACAGTTCATTTGATATTAATATGGACACCTGTCTGGGCTGCTGTTGTTGTTGGTGTTGGGTGCCGCCTTTACCGCTACATATGTTTTCATTTGTTTGACGCTGACGATGGCGATGACAACCCTCATCAAAAGTTGGTCCAATGACCGCTCGATTGCTTGGAGCGAGTTTCACAACGGCTGTTGACAGGCCACTTTGACAGAATGTGGCTGCACGTGTGTGGGTGTGTGTGTGGGTGTGTGTGTGCGTGTGTGTGGGCGGGCATGTGTGTGCGAGACAGTGATATATATAATTAAAAGTAAGGACAACGTCGAAGGCTAGGCAAACTTTTAATGGCACACACTGACAATTTAACTTAATGACAGCAGGGACAAAAGATTGGCATTTGAGGCATAAACACAAACAAGTCGCTTTGAGGTAATTCATTAATCAGCCACCCTTCAGTCCCTCCCTCCCTTCCCACAATTGCCCAGACCAAAGCGCAATTTGCAACAGTTTCTAAAGTCTTCCGACTGTTGTTCCTTGCAAAAAAAAAAAAAATGTTATTGAAAAGACAAAATGCTGAAAAAAAATCTGAAAAAGGTGCAAAAATCAATGAAAGTTATATGGAGAGCGAAAGAGAGAGAGAGAGAGAGAGAGAGAGATAGATGATAATGAAGCTTCAGTATAAAGGAGTTCGACGCCTGGGAGCAACAGAACAGCGCGACATGGCGTAGAGCACACATCACATCCTGCAGCACACACAAATATCATTTGTAGTAATTGAAATGCTGTCGAACAAAGCTGAAATCGCAGAGAGCACGACATATAGAAACGAACAGAGATAGAGATAGAGAGAGAGAGAGAGAGAGAGTGAGAAAGAGCTATTGAAGCAACAACAAAAACTCCCAGGTTGTACACATGGCAGAGTAAATACGAGAATATGGCTTTTTTTTTTTTTTTTTTTTTTTTTTGCTAGGCTCCTCTAGCTGGAGGGCAAGAAATGTTCTGGCTGCGCCAGAATGATTTCTGGCTATACAAGCAGAATACCGCTGTGGCTGCAAGGCGAACGCAGCAACAGCTATAGCTATAGCTACAGCTACAGCATTAACAATAGTAACAACAACAACTACAACAACGACACTCACCGACGACATGTCGAGCATGTGTTGAATACGTGTTTAACACGGCCAAGCGACGATGGCGACGACGGCGATGGCAATGGCGCCATCACTTGTACTTAAATATGTATGTATTGTGCACCGTTTTGTGCACCGCCGCCAGCCAAAATCGAAGAAGCCGTTATTCCGAAAGTGGCGGGCGCGCTCCCGAGCTGTGAGCGGCGGCGTGTGCAGCCGTGCAAGTTCTGGCTGGCGCTTGAGCTGGGGCCAAGGGCCCGCTGCTTAGATGCGCGTTTTGAATGACGTTAATACGGCTTAGCTGAGATCTGCACGTATCCCGCACAGACACGCGCGCACACATTCACAACACTCACTCCCTCACCCTATCTCCCTCGCCCTATCTGTTTTTTTTTCTGTCTGTTTACCCCTAGCGCCACAGCAGTCGATGATAATAGAGAGCGCAAGTGAATCAAATGTATTGCATCCATAGTTTTTATTGCATTTCACACACACACACCCACACACACTCATAAATTTCCATGTTGGCGTATGGCTTTAGTGCCTGAGGCAGCAGTAAACACACCAGGAAACGCATAGCGTGAGCCAACACCTCGTATACGCAACTTTAGCTAATTGCTGTATTTATGCGATTGCCATTGCATGTGCGGCTGCATTTATGACAGCTGCCGGCGGTTAAAAAGATAAATGCACAGTTTTCCACAGTCACGTGATCAAGTGGCATGCAACCAAAAATTGCTGCACAGTTGGCGAATAATTTTAATTGAATAGCCCAGAAAGTAATTTATGTAAAGCAAAATAAATATACTCAATCGATAGCCTAATACCTGAAGGCATTTAGTTTTTCTTTTACTTGAGTTATTTTTAGAATTTTTGTGCTAAATCACTTACACTCTTTATTTCTTTGCAGTTAAAACTTTTTACTTTATGAAATAATAAGAAAAATACTTGGCA